>QRFJ01002202.1:0-91588 GCA_006176705.1 Cocos nucifera | reverse complement strand
CGCACCAAAGATAACCCAGCACCATAGAAACCACACAAGCATATGTACGTTTGAAGCATATCCTGGGTTCAGATATAAACTTGAAAAGGCCTTTGAAGGTCAATCAAAAAGATGATTTTATTTTATTTTTTTTTAAAGGAAAAAGTGGAGGCCCATTGCCAATGCTATCACATTGCTATGAGCAGGACATCTTTATGATACACATGCATATTCGTTATATGAATATTTTGGGAAGACATGCATATTAGAATATTTTGTGCAAAGAAGGCCATATGCTTCTTCAGTATCTCATTTGCCTACTGATTAAAGAATCAAAGAAAACATTCCTCAATGCTTTTTAACACTTAGGCTAATAGGTGGAATGCTGGAAAGCACAGGGCAAAGGTCTATCAGTTGGTTCGTGTCAGTGAAGGAATTGAAGGGTTTGATAGAAGCTGCACTTCATAATTAAGGAGGGAGGGAGGGAGTGGAATGGGATTATTTGGAGGAGTGGGGGCTTAGAGGGTAATGAACCAACAAGACAAGTTCTGTAGAAGTTTTAAAATATCTGTGACAAATAAAGTAACCTTACCTGTGTTTTGAGCAAATACGAGCTTAAATTGTAATTTAGAATAAGCCAGCTTCTAGATAAACTAGTTACGAAGCACCATATGGGATTGGTTATATATTTTTTTCCGATTAAAAGCCAGAGCAAGCTGGCACAAACCCTTCCCTTGAAGTCATCTGAAAACTTTGGAGTCCACACATGCGATAATAAAGTGGTGGCAGGTACCACAGGAAAGTCAGCAGTAATTATTAACTATGTATTTGTACTCTCAATGTTTAGAGTCATAAATGAGATCTTTTTGTGTTAGATAAAGTCAAAAGTTGTGCAACAAATAATGCTTGTACTCAGAGACAATTTTAATTTATTACCTGTAATGGAATTATCAAATAATGTCATCCATGATGTTAAACACCAGCATTATTCCTGATTTCTTGATGCTGGGGAGCATCCATGTTTTCAATTTCAAGATTGTTGCTAGGATTTGTGTGATGCACGCCTCCTACATTTCGCTGGAACGCAAACTGCAGATTCCACCTAGCTCTCTGTGACAAGTAATCCTGAAATAAAGAATTTGTACTGATGGCGATTCCAAATCCGACAAATGAGGACAGTAGGACCATTATTACTGCAGTCACTTTCAGCTGTAAATTTTGCAGACAAGAACTGAAATTCTAGCATCAGGATACTAAAATTTTGCTATACTAAGAAATCTATAATGTGAACGGTCTACTCACCATATGATGAAAGATGTAAGCACACAATATTACAACTGCAAACTGGAAAAAGGCATACACCCATATGCAACTTCCACTTGCTGAGAGTGAGGTTCCAGAGTAGAATATCAGCATAAGCAAAGAAAAACAACACTATCAGAAAAGCAGGAGGAAGAAAAGAGACCACATAAATTCATGCATTTCAAATATCTACCACATATATACTGCAAAGTCATGAAAATTTTAGTAACAAATTTGCTGAGCTTTTAGTAAAAAATTCTGTAATTCTTGCATGCTCTACTTCTAGTTTTCAGTTAAGTGACTTCCTATCGATGCTCAAGCCAATGGTTTCAGTCCAACTCTCATGCTCTTGTTTTTCTTTTTTCCCAACTCTTTTTCTTTCTTCCTTCCTTTCTGTCTTTCTTTCTTTTTCCTTGAGACCCATCTCACGTCTTGAATGTCATTTACTGATCATTTCTGCAATAAATTTCAGTTCCCATTGTGTACCCTGAAGGGTCCTACATGCCTTTCCCTAACTTGGTCCTTTTATGGCTAATCAATGGATCATATTGTTAATGCCTTTCTTCACGTTGAATGCTTTGCATACCCTAGGTGTCAAGAAGTTTCTTCACTCACTTATCATACATTCACCAGATGTTTGACTTTCTGTCAATAGAAATTGCCTTTAAAGCTTCCATTTTGGTGGCCTCAATACTAGCCATTTTTGTTTTAAATGCACAACCAAACTCTCAATGATTTTCTCCAAACTCCCTTACTATCAAATAAGCCCTGATATGAGAATCATCAAGTG
Organism: Cocos nucifera; assembly: GCA_006176705.1. NCBI lineage: Eukaryota > Viridiplantae > Streptophyta > Magnoliopsida > Arecales > Arecaceae > Cocos > Cocos nucifera. The sequence goes on along the minus strand of QRFJ01002202.1, from coordinate 89,517 downwards.
TGGCATTTGTTCATAGCTCGTATGCGATCAGAATTTCTTAACATAGATTCCTAGCAGCATCTTTTTGTAGCTTTGAAATACTGACCCAACATTACTTTCACTTTCCTCCCTATTAGTTAACTTCTAGTCTACTTCAACTGCTAATTGACTTCATCATTCTGTACGCCTAGTTATGGAGCTGCTTCACCATCTCATCAACCTCTAGTTTGTATTGTTAAATCCACTATCTTAGGTGCTGGTCTAAGTCATTCCATAAGGTTGCTTTCACAGGCTAGATTATTGCTAAAATTTGACTAGATTGATTTTGTAGATAACATAAGATCATCATTTATTTGACCTATGAAGCTCATAATTTTTGAGTCAAACTTCTGCAAGGATGGGTTGACCTTGAGAAGAACTGTTAACCACTTGATTTGACATGAAAAGTGATAAGTGAAAAAGGTTGAGAGCAAGGTTCGCCGAATTGGACAGAATTGCCTGTTTCGATGCTGAACTATAACGGCAGTTGACTGGCATGGTTCCGATGTTTGAAACAAGACACTGGCAAGGATGGGGGAGAAGGAAGGAGAAGAAATGAGAGAGAGGGGGGAAGGAAGGAGAGGGAATACCGGAGTGGCCATCGGAGGCTGCCAGAGGGCTACTGAGGCCGCCCAAGCTCTGCCCTTCCCCAAAGAGAGGGAGAGAGAGAGAGTGAGAGAGGGCAGGGAGGCTGGCAATGGCTGCCAAAGCCCCACAGATGGCTGGATCTCTATCTCCACCCTCTTATAGATCAAAACAAAGTCACCAACTTCATTGTAAATTGGCAAAAAAATAAAATCAATTGATTGAAACAAGGGCGAGTGCCCTTATTTTGATTTGTAGGAGGGCAGGGTGGGAGATCTGGCCATCCAAGGCCTCTGTGACCCTCCTATGGCCACTGCTGGCCTCCCTGGCCTCTCTTTCACCCTCTCCTTCCCTTCCCTCTCTGCCTCTTTCTCTTTTCCTTTCTTGGTTCTTGCTCTTTCATGCCGCTCGTCATCCAAGGGCCTCTACAGCCCTCCGGCAGCCACCATTGACCTCCCTACACTCTCCCTCTCCTTCCCTTCCCCCCATCTCTTTTTCTCTCTCCGGTTCTCTCTCTCTCTTTGTGCTGTGTTGGTTCAGGCTCGACATGCAATGGCATAGGGGTGTACCAAACTATATCATCGGCAAACGGACTATGGGCCCCAATACCAATACAGCCAACCTTGGGAGAAACTCTATTTGCTGGAAGTTTACCATAAAACCACATATTTAGCCATGTTAGATACTTGATGGTGAAGATTGTTTGTGCAATAAAAGGATTATGAGAAGGTGTAGGTCAAGAATAAGGACTTAAGTTATTTTGAGGTGTTGCAATGGGTTAAGATAGAAGGTGAAATAAAAATGCTTAAGATAACATCAAGAAAAGAGTGGAGCAAATGATGAATTGGTGGTGTTGCACCATCAAATTACCAAGAGTTGCTCCTAGGGCTTGCATCGAACATTTGACGCATAAAGTACCATGAAGGAGATGAAGAAGCTTTTAGAAATATTCTTAAATAGATAATACTAGGTTTCTCATATTGGTTGGTATCAATATGTACCGACACTATAATAAGATGGTATTGGTTTGGAGTCCAGTAATGAGATGGTGATTCTTGGATAATATGCTTCTTATTTGAATGTCAAGTAATGAAGAAACCATCTATACACGCCCTCATGATCCATTATGACATTTGCAACTCCTAAAAGGAAGAATTAAAATATCCTTGTTGCAGAAGAATAGATGAAGAAAAAACAGATAAATAAATATATAAATAAATAAATAAAAGATTGCTCATGTGGCTGCATCTCAAAGTTTGCTGTAGGAGTACAGCAGCCACTTTTCATAAGCAAAAAGGAGTTTTCATCTGATAACGATTGTTAAAGGTATGCAATAAGAAAAGAATGGTGTCAACGCATATGTAGTCAAAAAAACAACAACGATCTATTATATAGTTAACATGCTTTTCATTGGAAGGTTGAGCAACAAAGAAGCGATCTAAATACCCCCTTACGGCCCTTTGCAACTCCTAACAGGGATAAACTACTAGGATTAAATCTTGGCAACTTCTTGTTGAAACATTTTCATACTTCTATAACTCTATTGCTACACTGTCTTTTATGCTCTGGCTTCCTTATGGGTGAACATTCTGATGGCAAACTATCAATTTTCAGTGCATCTTGATTTTATATTTTTACTATTATCTGGATATTTTTCCATTTGTTCAAGTTTGTGTTTCAATCTGGTCCATTGACTCTTAAGTATGCCTGAGGATGATCCAACCCCCTCTACCAAATCATGCCTTACTTCCCTATTCATCTAAATTTGTTAAAAGAACGAGAGAATCTTTGAAGGTTGCTCCCTAATTTCACAAGCTTAAACTGCATAATTAATATGATTGGTCTTGCTATGTGCCAATTGGCCCTAATGGTAGGCCCTTCTCTTAGATTGCACAGGACCTGTTCCCTCGACTGGAAGACATAAAGTTGAGAGAAAGTTTAAAAACATTCGCAAACTACTAAGAAGAAACCTTGATTAATAAAAGTAAATGTTATTTTTCTGTTTCTCTCTTCTTTTAGGTGGAGGAGGTATAAAGTTTAGTAGCATATTGAATTGTATAATACATTATAGCACAATATTGTCCAGTATGTTATCCAAAATACGGTCGCGGAGACTGTAAACTGGTTTTTTTCATAGATTCCCTTCATATATGTCCTATTTAATAAGTTATCAAGAGCTTTAGATGTTTTTCCAGAGTTAGTGCACTCATTTTAGTACTTTTCCTCTAACTAGGACACCATGTTGCACCAAATTTATATCTTATAACATAGGATCCATGAGGCAATTAGCTTTCGTCAGTTCCCAAATTAATTAGTTATGGACTTTACATGGTTCATAAAACAACCAATAGTTGTCTAGAGAAGGAATTATATGTTGGACAAACACACACACACACACACACACACACATATAGAGAGAGAGAGAGAGAGAGAGAGAGGAATCATGACATTGAAGAAAGTGAAGAAATGATCAAAACCTCTTACCCACTAAAGAAGCTATCATGGATGACAGGAAACCAAGAACACTACCGAGAGATAAAGATATAGCCAGAGTATGCGTGCCCCTATCAGATGCCTGTTTCTTCGAAGTTGTCGTCTAGTAGGGTTTACAGAGAACAAAAAGTTAGACAGAATCAACATATTCCATCTGATATGTCAGCTATACAATCAGGAAAATGATTTATTAGTTAACTCAGCAGGCAAATAGTTACTTACAATAAGAAGCTCCAGGAAACATATATAGGAGAGCATGCTGAATGTAACCAGAAATTGCACATCATTGCAAAACCTGTCAAGAATGGAACTAAATATTTACAACCTTAGAGCCATATGTGTAGACATTGAAAGATGGTTCGATGATTAATGATTCTGATAGTCAAACTGCAAACTTGCATATATAATGCCCATATTTGTCTTTCAACTGTCGACTCTCACAATTATATCTGTTTGAAAAACTGTTGAACGATGCACCTTGTGCTTTACTTCCTTGAAATAATGGTAGAAGTGAGTTGGGATATTTAACTTAAAGTATGACACTGAGAGAGTTGATATGGTGACTGTAATTCTATCAAAATTGGTAAACAGGAAAAAACTTACAACATGCGGAGGTCATGCTCTTGATTTTTTGTCAAAAGATCCCTATGATCAATACAATCAATATTTCTACCAATATTAATATGTTGAAGAAAGTGGAACAGATGAATCATATACTTTTAGTGCAGTTATCCATGTGACAAGAAAGAAATTTCAGTTTGCAACATTTACTTAAATGATGGGAGCTTAAAAGCATGTAATAGATGAATAACAATCACACTAAATTCATGCATGCTAGGGTCTGTGGATTTGATTCTTATTGTCCACATTGATAAATATAATGATAATAAGGTAAATGATATAAAGATACATATGGATTTCAGTTATTCAGCCAAAGGGACAGGAGTTCTAACCATGCAATTTAGTGTTTCCTCAAGAAAGTACTGCAGATATGCCATTTAATATTTTCTTCAAGGCAAAAGGCAAAAAGATCAAGATCCTATATTGCAAAAATGTGAATCTTCATAGTCTGTTTTTACCTATGGTGACTAGCTTGCCTCTGCCAAAGTGCATTTGGTGGCTGGACACTAGCAGTCTGAGGATTCTGTAACCTCATTAAAGTCACAGGTAGGTTTTTAACATCCTGCTTGCAGATGTCACATGTCCTATTACCTTTAATGGTAAACCATTTAACCGCACACTCCTCATGTGCAAGTGCAAGTTCACCTTTGCAACTGCACTCCATCTTCAGAACTTGCCTACCATCCATAAACTCGAGCAAGCATATTCGGCAGATTGCCTGTTCCTCAAGAATATCTTCCCCTTCGTCGTGAGTTGCTGCAAGTATAAATTTAACAGAACAACTTTAATGTCTCCAAGGTAAGTATAAATATAAAACGCCCATATTGTGGGAATTTATACAGGAAAAATAACAAATTTGATTTGGTGAATAGAGTTTAAAATTCAGCTACAACCATAAAAAATTGGCAAGGAATTGTTATCATCAGTAACAGATTAAGTACTTCAGGCATACAGAGAGTATTATGAAACAAGAATAATAAAATCAGAATCAAGAAATTGGCATGTACAGCTAAGAGAAACTTGAAAGAAAAATAAGCACCTTCACTTGCTTCTACAGCATGATTTGGTGAACTACCATCAACAGTAGAGTGTGAGTTTGCTGACATTACACGGACTAGACCCCCAAATGAATTGATCTGCTGCAAACTGCTTTTGACATTGCCAGGTAGTGAAAATGAGCGTGGAATTTGCTTCTGAATATCTCCTTTCTGTTGAATAGACAATAATCCACTTGTAAGAAGCTCAGAGATGTTAATACAGGTTTAACATAAAATTTCAAAAGGATTTCCTATTCAATTGCCATATACTTTTTTTTTTCGAGAATAACTTTAATCTACACTGTAGATTAGATTATCTAAGATATATAAACATGAACTGAAATATTTTTACATAAGAAACCTAAAAGCAAGATCTGATTAAAACAAAACAGACAAGAACCAGATGTTGTTTATGAACGTGGAAATGTGTAGACATTTTTTTGAGAACTAGGATGGGTGAAAGAGAAAAAAACTTACATCCAAATTGGAGAGGTCAACTTTGAGATTCTCCTGTACAGATGGAAGACCTGAACTGGCAACTTGCGTCACAGGTAAAGAGCGTGTCCTATGTGCTGATACAGAGGACACATCTTTGGTAAGAGAGGATGGCCTCCATGCAGAAGATTTCTCCCGTTGTTGTTCCAAAAACAATGTCTGAGCGAGAACTGCCTGGTCACATTGTGTGGTCGAATCTGTGGTCTGAAAGCCGAACTGTGGAAGCTGAGTTCTGATAGATGATTTTATCCTTGCTGAAGTTGGTCTCGGAGGTAATCCTGTTTTTCTAGTAGAACTAAAATTGGATACCAGAGAAATAGTTCTTTCCATGGAAATAGGAAGTGGGGTTTCCAAGGATCCTGATACAGTATCTCCTTGAACCCTTTCACCTGCATCAGATACCTGAATGGCCATTCAAAGACTCATCAACGACATGCCTCACTATATAATATCTTGTAATATAAGACCATGGGCGTTATGCATCTAAAGAAACTAGCAAGCTTTGGACATTCAAGAAACAGTTGAAGACATATAAAATGGAGACAGGAAAGTCAACAACATGATGCAAAAGATTAAGAAAATAATTTATAGCTCATTTGATTGAGTCATGGTAATCATCATATGCCATAACTATTTCAAATATATAGAATCTACAAGCGGATAAAAGTAACACTGGTTTCCTAAATTAACTTCAAAAGTTTGTATCTTGATGTTGTATACCATTGACATGCCACAAGAAGGACTTCTCATTAGTGCAAGCAAGACCCAAGTAGGTGTCGCGTCTTATTTGCTCTCCGAATGTTATAGATATTCAGATAAGAAACTTATTTAACACATCCAAAACTCACAGATTTCGGGCAGTGCGACCACCATCTATTGACCAGTATAATTTACGAAACATATTCGATGGTTTGGAATTTTTCCAGCATATACCAAGTTCCAATAGAAATGTATACAAAGCAAGCGGTTCTTAATTCACATAAAAAAATATAGGCCACCATTTACAGTATCAGAAATACTCAAAAACCTAATTTTTTTTTTATTTTTTTACTGGGATTCATGCTTCCACTGTAACCCAATCTCGTAAATCAAAATACTCCTTTCACAAACTTATTATCATCAGAACCTGCAAACCCAGTTCCAGTCTAGATATCTCTCTATTGTTCCTCTCCTTCCTTGAGACATTAAAAGAGACCTCTTTTAATCTCAGTATACGAGTAGAAACCGATCACAAGCAATTAATTGCAAATGCCATATGCCAATTCATAAAGAAAAAAGGAAGAAACTATAATTGTTTTTTTGTTTTGCAAAGATCTCAAGAAAGGAAAAAGGGTCATAACAAATGTTCATAGAATTAACTGAGAAACACCTGTTGATCGGAAAGATTCCGCAAAGCTTCTTCGGCTAATCGCGATGGAGCTCCAGAACTTTCCATAGGCTGTTAAATTCGAAGAGATCGCCGTCTGGAACGGAAGGATGAAGCGCCCTCGTTAGAGATCTGAAGACGATTGGGAGTTCCGACAGACGGAGCGCTCCCGGGCTTTAAATTGGCAGTTCAATTTCAGATCAGTGTAAAGTACCATATGATACGAGGCCCCGTAAAAGTCCCCAACCAGTTTCAAAGGGGTTGGTTTTCCTCCGTGGTGGTCCTGGATTTTAAAAGTTTCTGGCTGGAGTACAATTGGGCCCAAATCTAATCCCATCGTACCAAGAAAAAGACCTTCATAACTTTATTTATTTAATTTTTTTCAAAGTTTCTGACTTGTTTGATTTGATCTAGGGCCTTCAGAACTTGGGAATTAAACCCCAAATCCCACAAAAGCACACCAAGCACACCCCTTTCCCATCTTTCCCAGGAACATACGCTTTTGAAGAGGGAAAAGATAAGAAGAGATGGGGTAAATGGAAAGAGAGGACAGCATGTATTTGAAGCATACTTTAAAATTTTTCTTGATAGACATTATTGTTATTGCATCGAGAGGAATGATGTGCAGAACAACATGCAATACATTGTGACATGTATTTTTCTTCAACATAACAGGATCTATTTACAGAAAAAGGACATGGGGTATAAATGAAAGAGAGAACAATATATGTTTGAAGTATATTTTGAAACTTTCCTTGATAGCCATTATTGTCATTGCATCGAGAGGAATGACGTACAGGACAACATGCAATGCATTGGGACATGTATTGTTCTTCAACATCATAGGATCTATTTATAGAGAAAGAACATGGGATGTAAACAAAAAGGAGAACAATATGAAGTACATATATATTTGAAACTTTCCTTCATAGGTACATTATTGTCATTGCATTGAGAGGAATGATGTACAGGACAATATGTAATGCATTGTGACATGTACTTTTCTGCAAAATCTCTTGCTTTTATCCCTCATCATACAAACAAGATATAGTGCAGATTTGCTATCGCAAGAGGAGCTCGATCGCATCGATATCGAATACCAGACGTCAAGTTTAAACTATATTCACTTTTAGCCAAGCTTCGGATTGGGTTTATTTAAAATTTGATATTTTTTTGTCCAAGCCTGACACATCATCAGCACTCGTTGCATCGCTTTCGTTCTTCCCATCTGAACCCTTATTTTTGTAAGAGAATCTCAGGCATTCCCTGTCACTCTGTGGTACCACATATAGTTAGTCACTACTACGGTCTTTCACCTCCAATTTTCTTTTGGGCATGCTTGCCGACTAGGCATCTCAAGAAACAAGCCAATATAATCTCCTATGATGATGAAGGCAAAGAAAAGCCAAAGCCTAGTTGATCCATCGCAGAATACCATAGAAGCTCACTTGCTATTCTATTTATTGGTGATAAACCTCACTCCTATCGAAGTCCAGTTTGATGCTCTACCTAATGTAATCAGTAGCCACGGAAGAGCTTCAACGGACGGGTCTTAGCCAAACTCCTTCAGTCGGCTGAACTCTTTAATGGCCGAGCTTCTTTGAACTCCCAGCGGTCGGACCAAATTCCTTCAGCCAGCCGAACTCCTCAGTGGCCGAGCTCCTTCGAACCCCTTCAATCGGACTTTAGCGGAACTCCTCAGCGGTCGAGCTTCAGTCGGACTTCCGCGAGAGCCGAACTCTCTCCGCGCCCTTCCAGCCAGACGCCTGCAAGAGCCGAACTCCCTCCAAGCTTTCTCTTCGGTCGGACTTCTTCGGGAGCTGGACTCATCCCAGACATCCTTCGATCGGACTTCTTCAGGAGCCGGACTCCTCCCAGACACCCCCTTCGGTCAATCGAGCTTCTACCAAACTCCCTAGCGACCGAGCCTTAGCCGCGCACCTCCAGCCAAACGCCTACGGAAGCCGAACTCCTTCCGAGCTTCCTCTTCAAGAGTCCGAACTCCTCCGAAATAGGTACACGTCAAAGTCCTTCAACCCTTCATTCGGCTCCGAGCGGCTCAGTATCAAGACAGCTGCAGCCATCACCATCAGTCCGTCGCAAGTGACAGCGATCCGCTACCAGACGGCGATGGCTGTCCCCATCAACCCGCTGCAGACAGCGCCTTCCCCTGGGACTGACTCCGCCGGATCTCGAGCGGCCCACCAACATGCGGCTACAGCTGTCACCATCAAGCTCCGCCTATAAAAAGGATCCTCCTGATATGCTAACTCGAACCTCTGATCTCTAAGCTCTCCTTTTCTTCTCTAAGCTCTGTGGAATTCATTCCTGAGCACTCCATTTCTGTTGGCTGGAGCTGACTTGATCGTCAGAGGGTCCTGCCGGAGCCACCCCCACCGACTCTAGATGAAACTTTATTTTGCAGGTCCCCGACGGCGACCTCGTCCACCTCTGCTCTAGCCGGATCCGACGACGATCAGATTCTACGTCAACAGATTGGCGCTAGAGGAAAAGCTTGAACCTTTGAGGTCCCCTTGTTCTTAAAGGAGTGCTCGACGATGATTTCTCTCTTCCCTCTCTGGCTTCTTTCTTACTAGAGTTCTCTCCCGAAAAGAAAAAGCCTCCCAAGAGAGCTCGACTCGGTGATCGGCAGCCTATGCAGCAAGATCCATCTGCTCCCATTTCAGCCCCGGCAGCCCAAGTTCCACCCGAATCCACCGCAGACGTGGAGCAGTTCAACCTGTTGGTCGGGGTTCGTGGCCTCACCGAGATGATGCAGGCCGTATGACAACCACCGACGGAGACTTTGCCAGCGAACCCACCATGGGAATGCGAGAAACTGACCTTAAGGAAGGACATTTGGGCATATCAATCATCCTTAGGAAGGAGAAATGGAGAGCAAAAGTTCTCCCACAGAAGATTTCACAAAGAGGACGGAATAAAGTTTGGCGTGAGCGAGGCCGCCGAACTCCCCCTCGAGCTCGCCGTCGAGGAAACCTTGACAAAGGGGCATGAAGTTCTCCCGACGAAAGCTTCACAGGAGGGCGGAGTGAAGTTCGGCGCAAGTAAGGCCGAACTCCCCCTCGAGTATATGTCATCAAGGAAACCCCCTACGAAGATTTCATAGGAGGTGGAATGAAATTCGACCGCGCTCACGATCATCCTAGCGCAAGTGAGGCCGAACTCCCCTTTGAGTATGTCTTCAAGGAAGTCCCTACAAAGAATTCACAGGAGGTGGAATAAAGCTCGGATAAGCTAGGCCGAGCTCCCCCTTGAGCTCGTTGTCAAGAAAGTTTCGACTAAGAAGTATGAAGTTCTTCCGCAGAAGATTTTGCAGAAAGTTCGGCCGCGCTCACGACCTTCCCAGCGCAAGCAAGGCCCGAATTTCTTGAGCTCATCACTAAGAAAGCCCTGACAGAAGGGCGCAAAGAAGTTCTCCTTCTGAAAGGTTCTACAACTACGCCCCGCTCCTCTAACTTGAATTCTCAGTGAAGTTAAGAGCTAGCTGCCAAGATTGGAATGACTACGGCCTCTCCAAACATGCGCAATCGAAGCGAGTAATGCTCCTACCATCGCAACCACGGGCACGACATTGAGGAATACATTCAGCTCTAAGACGAAATTGAAGAGCTCATCAAAAAGAGACGTCGGGGTAAATTCCTCCGACGTCAGTCTGAAGTAGCAGGAGAAGATCGGCCAATGGCGCTACCAGAAATAAGAAGGTCGGCCGTCTCACGCACGTCATCAACATCACCCCCGGGCGGAGCTTGGTACATCGATGATTCATCATCTCCCAGCATCAAAGCCAAGAGAAGCATGCTCCAAATTGAGGAGGCCAGCATGAGATAGAGGAGGTCATCCGAACGGAACTTACTGTCCGAGGAAACTCAAAGGAACAACGCCCCCATAACCCTAAAATGGGGATGTGCTGCCTGTAACTTTCCTTCGGTAAAATTCTTTCCTTCTAATAATATTATTTCTGGATGCAAAAACTATGCGATGATAGGAAAGAGGTAGTCAATAGTCGCCGTGTTAGGAACAGGAGGAAAACCTCATCCTAACACGAGCAGGTCAAAGACCATCAACCTCGGCTAGAGATAAGATCTCTCCCGAGCGACCATGGATAACCTTGGCTAGAGATAAGATCTCTCCCAAGCGGTCGATGACAACCTCGGCTAGAGATAAGATCTCTTCCAACGACCGAGTCAACCTCGGCTAGAGATAAGTCGAGCGATTGCTGACAACCTCAACTAGAGTCTCCGAGCGATCGAGTCAACCTCGGCTAGAGATAAGATATCTTCCGAGCGACCGTTGACAACCTCGGCTAGAGATAAGATCTCTTTCGAGCGACCGAGTCAACCTCGGTGAGAGATAAGATCTCTCCTAAGTGACCGAGACAACCTCGGCCAGAGATAAGATCTCTTTCGAGCGATCGATGACAACCTCGACTAGAGATAAGATCTCTTCCGAGCGACCGATGACAACCTCGGCTAGAGATAAGATCTCTCCCGAGCAACCGAGTCAACCTCGGCTAGAGATAAGATCTCTCTCAAGCGATCGATGACAACCTCGACTAGAGATAAGATCTCTTCCGAGCGACCGAGTCAACCTCGGCTAGAGATAAGATCTCTCCGAGCGATCGAGATAACCTCGACCAGAGATAAGATCTCTTCCGAGCGATCGATGACAACCTCGACTAGAGATAAGATCTCTCCCGAGCGACCGAGTCAATCTCGGCTAGAGATAAGATCTCTCCCGAGCGACCGCTGATAACCTCGACTAGAAATAAGATCTCTTCTGAGCGATCGATGACAACCTCGGCTAGAGATAAGATCTCTTTCGAGTGACCGAGCCAACCTTGGCCAGAGATAAGATCTCTTCCGAGCTTCAAAGATCCTCGTTCGCTACCCGTTAGGAATAGGAGGAGAACCTCATCCTAACACGAGCAAAGTCGAAGGCCCCATTCATAAAGGACGGGATGGGGAGAGAGGCTCTGACAGCGGCCCTTATGTGCCCCCACAGCCCATTAGGAATAGGAGGAGAACCTTGTCCTAACGCGAGCAAAGTCGAAGGCCTCGTTCATTTTAGACGAGATGGGGGGAGAGGCCCTGACAGCGGCCCTTATGTGCCCCCACAGTCCATTAGAAATAGGAGGAGAACCTCGTTCTAATGCGAGCAAAGTCCAAGTCCACCCTTATGTGCTCCAACAGTCCGTTAGGAACAGGAGGAGAATCTCGTCCTAATGCGAGCAAAATCCAAGTTCGAGCTCCGAAGTCTACAGAAGACAGGATCTCCATCAACCTTGACCAGAGATGAGATCCCGAGCCCCTGAGTCAACCTCGGCCAGAGATGAGATCAGAGACAATCTTGGCCAAAGATAGGATCTCTCTCGAGCGATCGCGGCAACCTCGGCCAGAGATAGGATCTCTTCCGAGCCTCCGAGTCAACCTCGGCCAGAGATAAGGTCCGCGACAACCTCGGCCAGAGCGCTCGAGACAACCTCAGTCAGAGAAAAGATCTCTTCCGAGCGTTCGAGCCAACCTCGGCCAGAAATAAGATCGGAGACAACCTCGATCGGAGATGAGATCTCTCCCGAGCGACCGAGACAACCTCGGCCAGAGACTAGATTGGAGACAACCTTGACCAGAGATGAGATCTCTCCCGAGCGACCGCGTCAACCCCAGCTGCAGATTAGATCACTCCCGAGCACCCGTATCAACCTCGGTAGGAGATGAGATCTCCTCCGGGCTTCAATTTCAACACCAACTTCGTCTGGAGATGAGATCTCCCCCCGACCTTCAACCTGAACCAGTACGGAGCCCGAAAAAGAACTTTGGCAGTCGTCTTTTCTGCACTCTCTTCCTTCGAGTTTCGAACTCGAAAGTGGGGGGACTATTGTTGGGGATAAATCCTGCTCCTGTCGAAGTTCAGTTTGATGCTCTGCCTAATGCAACCAGTAGCCGCGGAAGAGCTTCTTCAACGGACAGATCTTAGCCGAACCCCTTCAGCTTAGCGGTCGAGCTTCTTCGAACTTCCAACGGTCGGACCGAACCCCTTCAGCCAGTCGAACTCCTTAGCAGCCGAGCTCCTTCGAACCCCTTCAGTCAGGCTTTAGCGGAACTCCTCAGCAGCTGAGCTTCAGTTGGACTTCAGCGAGAGCCGAACTCTCTCCGTGCCCTTCCAGCCAAATGCCTGCAAAAGCCGAACTCCCTCCAAGCTTCCCCTTCGATCGGACTTCTTCGGGAGCTGGACTCATCTCAGACATCCTTCGATCGGACTTCTTCAGGAGTCGGACTCCTCCCAGACATCTCTTTCGATTGGTCGAGCTCCTACCGAACTCTCCAGTGATCGAGCCTTAGCCGCGCACCTCCAGCCAGACCCCTACGGGAGCCGAACTCCTTCTAAGCTTCCTCTTCAGCAGTCCGAGCTCCTCCAAAATGGGTACACGTCAAAGTCCTTCAATCCTTCATTCGGCCCCGAGCGGCTCAGTATCAAGACAGCTGCAGCCGTCACCATCAGTCCGCCGCAAGCAACAGCGACCCGCTATCAAGCGGCGATGGCTGTCACCATCAACCCGCTGCAACGGTGCCTTCCCTTGGGACTGACTCCATTGGACCTCGAGCGGCCCGCCAGCACGTGGCTATAGCTATCACCATCAAGCTCCGCCTATAAAAAGGATCCTCCTGATACGTTAACTCGAACCTCTGATCTCTAAGCTCTCCTTTTCTTCTTTAAGCTCTGTGGAACTCATTTCTGAGTACTCCATTTCTGTTGGTCGGAGCTGACTTGATCGTCGGAGGGTTCTGCCGGAGCCATCCCCCATCGGCTCCGGACGGAACTTTATTTTACAGATTTTCAGTGGCGATCTCGTCCACCTCTGCTCTAGTCAGATCCGACGATGATCAGATTCTACGTCAACACTATTGATTCTCATGTAATGTACAATGTAGATAGAAAAATTCTTGGAAACTTTAGGGGTCTAGTTTTGGAAACAAAAAGCTTATCACGTTTCTCTCAGTCCACCATCGTAGTGGTTTACACGTCGCAAAGGTAGGTTGGGTATTGGTGAAAAGGACATGCTTACTGTTTAAAGTTGTTGCCAGGAGGCATGCAACACACATTTCATCTGGTATCGGTCCCTTTCAACATATATTTTTGGAACAGATGCAGCACTTGTAGCCATGGAATTTGATTTTGTCAATGCTATGGATCTACGGAGAAAATATGTGCTGCATTTAAGCAATATTATGAAAGTGTAAATGTTGGCAAATCCAAAGAAACCAAATTCGAATAAGGATAGGGTTAATTGGTCATGAATTTTTTTTTTTTTTTTCTGATTCATTAAACTTGTGTATGTGCATGAGCAGGTAAAGCCGTATGGAGAACTACAAAAAGAATAATAAATGAGATTTTTACAATGTGCAAATTTAAACCCCCAAGCTTATTATGCTAAGCATCGTCTTGATAATCTTCAAATTATCAATCTCTATGAGAGATTCTATGGAAAGTTTCATTCAAATTATGCGAAGCATAATTTGACATCTTGGATTAAACTTATTGTGAAGGCTTTTTTTCCTTGACAACAACAAATCAATCAAAGCATTTTAATGATGGGCTACTGATCTCATGCTTTGATTTGAAATTTTAGACACCATCTTTCTTAATATTGTCCGTGCATGCCAAATAATCTCGATAAATTAAGCTATATCAAATGAGTCTCATGTACCCTGGTTGTAGATATTACGTGTTTTCAATTTCCATGCACACATTACAAGTTAGCGTCCACATTTCTTGGAATTCTCTACATTGCTCAATGGTTTTCTACATTATTTCCTTAAGAATGAATCACACAAGTGATGTGTTTTCATTTATTGTCAAGTAAATTAGCTTGTATATCCCATGATAAATGTGAGTCGCTTGGAACTTGGCAAAGAATCATGTCATATTCCAAACCACCCACCAAGATGGAATGGTATCTTACTGTGTTTTTTGGGTAATACTTTTCAATTACGAAATAAGATATCAGAACAGTAAAAATAGTAACCATAGTATGTTAATAAATAGCACCAATATTCTTTAAACCAAAAGACATTACTTTGTAATATAAGTTTTCTTTTAGAGTTATGAAGATTGTCTTTTCTGCATCCATAGGATTCATCTTGATTTTGTTGTAACCGCCATATCCATTCATGAATGAGAACATCTTATGTCCAGTTGTTACATCTATAAGCAAATTCATATTTGGCAAAGGATAGTTATCTTTCGGACAAACTTTATTTATATCTTTTTGCCTAGCCATTATGTCTATAACCTTCTGCAATTTTTTTCTTCCCACTGTCTCATGGTCCTTCTATACTCTCAACCCCACACCCTCCACCTTCACCATTATCATCAATAACTGCCAACTTCCACCACCACAACCTTCACCACTTTCTTCATTCCTAACACTCTTGCAAAGTTCACTTCCTAGTGAAGTCATGCACTTGGCCTCCATCATTTGCCACACCATAAGGCATGTGATAAGCTTGTCCTTGTCAGACATAGAGCATCATGCCAAGCAGTGAGGACTCCATGCCCGCTTCCTTGGCCATTTACCACCCTCTCTTATTAGTTTCTCTTGCTCATCATGTCACTGAACAGTTACCAACTTGCCATTTGCCATTACTACATCAATTACCTATAATACACTATAACCCACTATGTGCTAGCGATGGTTAGTACCAACCCCTCCTAAGGGCAAAGTAGCCTATGGTATTGTTAAACGCATACCTTAGAAAGCCAATTATTGACTGACGCATTTATATTTCAGAGCTTGTATTTGTACTTATAAAATTTTTATTACTAATAAAAATATATTTTTATTTTTAATCTTGTTTATATATCCATGATTTATCCTAAAAATTAATAAAAATAATTTTATATATTCTCAAGGTATTGAGAACTTGAAACATACACTATTAATGGTTAATTTCTAAATGCTCCTGATCGGAGGATCATCACAGAGGATAGTGATCGATCCAGTTATATTGGTGCATAATCATCTCCTTTATAGGCAGATAAGTCTTGAGTAGGTAGTTTATAGATACTAGGATGATAGTGCAGGTGGTTATTAAAAAATAATTTATATTGAGTGTGACTAATATGAGAGACCACTTTGATATCTACTCACTCATCAGTGGTCTTCTCGATGCTGTACTGGTATGACTGGTTCTTTGACCTATAGTGCATTGGCTATTCGTAGCGAGGCTACTGTAGTTTGACTGCACGTTTACTTGATCCCTAGCCATTCAGATCTTTATTGTGTATGTTGGCTATAGTGGGTTCAGATTCGCTATTAGGAGTAGAATGCACTTACATGAAATCTATTGATCTTAGTAAAAAAAGGTGTAATCCTAAACAATTTGTAAAACTGAGTTTAGAAAATCTTTGGACAAAACAAGTGTGAATACTAAAAAAAATTTTCACGAGATTCATAAGTGAACTCGAGTCAAGCCAATCTTGTATATGACTGATGATGGAGTTTGACGAGTTATCCATGACCTCCGTCAAGTTGGAACTTTTGATAGAAGGACTGAATCATATGTTAACTATATCTAGAGATTTATACTTTCATTCTACTGGATTGCCACTACATACTACTAGATATTACTAATAGAATATGGGACCCACGAGCATCATCTTGATGATTAATGATTTTGGATGGATAGTATTGAAATTATTCCAATCCATCGAAAGGAGTTGTAATGATATTATGATAGAGATTATAATATATCTTACTATCATACAGAATAAAATCTATGGGGTCATACATAAAAAAGGTTTCTGTCTAATCCAATGGTTGATCAACGTTTGTGAATCATTCAAGGGTATAATTGTTAATACGATTGATGATTAACCTAATACAAAAGTTGTAGAAGAATTAATTAGTAATTTGATTACTAATTGGCTCAATTTGATTGAGCAATACATTTTAGATCAAGTCTAATTGAATTGGATTCAATTTGATTTGAATTGAATTTGGTTTGATTGAGTTATAAGATACTCAATTATAAGGGATTTGATTTTTGATTAATCTAAATTTGGGTTCAATTAAATCTTAGTTGGATTAGAATTTAATCTAATTAATGATCTAATTAGATTAAGTTCTATCAGGTATTTGGATGTAAACCAAATTAGATTTGGTTTGAAGCTCATTCTAAAACCTTGAAGTCCCTTTTGTGAAGGAGTCCTATCCATGCACCAACCCATTCCCATGCCCCTTCTCTCCTTATGCAAATTTTAGATTTTCATAAGGAATTCCATGCTAATTCCCCTCTTGGCCAGCCACTCCTCCCTTTTGGATAAAGATAAAATTTAGTTTTAATCTGAATTCAAATTTGAATCAAAGATAGAGTTTGACTTTATCTAGTTTTCTCTTAGGCGCCACCTTAAAAGGACCTGCTTTTCAGGTGCCAGATGAGTTTCTTAAAATTCAAACCACCCTTAGCCGACCACTAGAGAGAGAGAGAGAGGATTCTTGGCATCATCCCCTTGAAGTTTGAAGGGGAGCTATTGCTAGTTCTAGGTGTGGGACTTTGAGGAAGAAAGCTATGCTACTGCTACCTTTTTTTCTACCTTTGTTTCTTCTTTAATTGGAGATTATCTTCGAGATATGAAGAAGAACCAGATCAATCATCAAGAGGACTTCTCTGTAAGGAACTTAGCACCCTCAAAAATTAAACTTCGTGTGGATACCTATGAAGATCGAGCACTTGCGTGGCTCAAGGAACCTGTCAAGTCCTCGATCATCAGCTATGGAGTTCTTCGACCTGTGCTAAGGTATGAGATTTGATCTCATAAATTATTTTTAGATTACATATATCTTATATCTATGTTAGGAAAGGTTATTAGATATGATCTAATGCATGATAGATTAAGGGTTAATCTAGATTTGTTTCCACTGTAATTTTAAAATAGTTTTGAAATACGTGCATATAACCTACCCTGCATTCTAATAGCGGTATCCAAGCCACAGTTTTATTTAGACATATATAATCTAAAAATTATCTTAGATTTGAAAGTTAGTTTCGGATTTAAATGATTTATTTTAGTTTTATTCAAATCTAAAATTATTGATTGATGTATATGATGTATAGATAGTTTAGATCTATATTCCTATTGCCTAGTATTTGGATTGGATTGATCACCATGGCCATCTGATTATAAGAGAAAATAGGGATTGAAGTCCCTTTCTTACCCAATCGATGGGTTTCTCTAATAGCGTGTAGGGGTGCCATCGTGATTATATCCTATGAAGAAGAACAGTGACAGAAAAATTATGGTGACTATTGATCTGAAAACCTAGATCTGAATTTTTGATGAATAGTTTTTGAAAATAGTTTTCAATCACTTTTAATCATCTTTTAGATCTAGTTTTGCAAACATAGGATATATGCTTAGTTAGTTTTAGATCTAATTTTCATGTATATGATATGTGATTTTAACTTTAGATCTAAAATGATTCTATATGTCATCATGTATGAGATGTAAATCTAGTGTAGTTTAGATCTAAAACTATTTTGATATCTAAACTAAATCCATGATCATAATGTACTTAATTAAGAATTAAGATGTGAAATTAATGATCTAAAATTTAGGATTTAAGATCTGAAATTCACTACATAAAATATAGGTTAAAGGGTTGGGTAGCTCAATTAGGTCTAGTTTAAGTGGTTGATCAAACCAAATCAATAGTTGGTTAGGTTTAGGTTTAATCTCTCATCACCAATCCAAATAGTTATAGTTTGGTTAGATCGATTAATAGCCACATATTTTTGATCAAATTAAAAAATCTAATTTGGCTCAAGGGTTCGAGCTTGGATCAATAGGCTGACCTGATTAATTTTTATTAACCAATTGATGTCTAAGATAAGTTTGATAGTTTAATCAATAGTTTTTAATTGGCAGCCCGCTTACTTGATTCTTTCGATGGTGTCTAAGGCAAGCCGTGGTAGACCCTCCCACCAATCTTACTTATCTGACCAAGTTAGGTAGCTAATGATTCGAGCTAGTCCATTGATAATTATCATAAATACACTAATAAAAGTATTAATTTATAAAATAATTTATTTTATTTTTAAAGAATTAATGCTTTTTTATCTTTTGCAAAAAAAATGATCGTCAATGAAAAGAGCTCGATTTATAGATTAAAAAGAAGAAAATTGAAAATAAATCAGACTCAAAATAGATCCTGAATAGAAGCTCAAAAGCATCTTAAAATCAACTTAAACTCGATCTAAATTCAAAGGAAATGCAAGCCAAGTTCAACTCAAATAAAATGCGGTCTATGGAGATTCAATGCATTAAAAGTTTTTGGCTAATGCTGGATGTGGCTTATGGAGAAAAAGTTTTTTGCTGGTCATTATGCATGGAAAAATAGTGGTGCACACGGAAAGCAAGGCACAACATGGCACCAACCCAAGAGTAAGGCTGGGTGGGGGGACTCACGTGGCATTAAGAAGGAAGAAGAGGGTTTTGTTGTAACATCACCATGGCATCACCTAACTCTGATATCACGTATTGCAAAAACTCCTGATCTTTAGCATGGACCTGAGGAGAACTTTGACATTCTCTAAGGTAGTAGACTATCGATCCATCTAATCTGGATCTGTGATGGGGCGCCTCCCTTTTTGGGCTTGAGGGAGGCACCCCCCTTGCGGAGGCAACTCTAGAGAAAAGAAAGATTGAGGAAGAAAAGATCTATATTCTAATCCATGTTATAAAATCCTAATACAACCTATGTATTTATACACAGCTAGTAGGTTCGACAAAAAACTCTCCTGTTAACCCAATACATGAAAGCACTCACCAAACCCATGTACACCCATGTCTCCCATGCTCTCATCCTCAGGATCTAAACCCAACCCATACATGTGTTAACCACCATAAGAACTTATTGGACTAGGCCTTAAGACCCCAAATAGAAAATTTCGTCCAGTTCTATTTACCACCATCGAGCCAGCTCTATCAGAAGTCAAACTAGCTCGACTGCATATCGTCCGAATTCTATCTTCTGTCTGTTTGAGATAGCCAGCTCAACTGCACCTCGAGTTGGCTCGATCTCAGCTCGAGCCGGCTCGACTGCGTATCCAAGCCAGTCCACCTATGTGTCAGCCCCTTGTCTTTGTTGATTCTTCTCTTGGCTTTGGTCCTTTGCTCCATCTTGTATCCCAAGTCTTCGATGTTGAAAAATGTGTTCTAAAGCCAATCATCTAGATAGTAGATGATTGAAATTAGTATATGAATTATCTAATAATAATAGTTATTTGGCTAGTTCATCATAGAAGTTTTATCTTCCTTAAATAAACTTCTAAATTATGATGAAGTTCTTGGAACCACAATCAATCGATAAAGAAGAATTTAGCAAATAGTTTTTAAACTATTCATGTCTAAATGATAAGTTATTAATAAGGATGATAAGTTATCGAGTGTAGGTCGTTGTATGTCATATGCATTGGTTGTCCTTATAACCAAGTGGTGTGGAGACACTGGTATGGCATCCAGATGAGATGTAGGAGTACATCTGCACCGAATGTGATCAATGTAGTACTTTATTGTCAAGAGTAGCTAGCTAAGGTCAATGGATATAAGTATTCCTCTGATCTGAGATCATCATGGTGACTTGCAAGCAACTCACTATACTTTGGTGCTGGACTGTCTGTATTTCTAATATAGGTTTGAAAGATTTTTAGATATAGTCAAGTACTTGTGAAGTCGGTGTGCGAGTCAAGATGGGATTGACCACTCTTGATTAACTTTAAGAAGAGAATGACTCATTATGTTTTAATTTAATAAAACCTAGGGCTGGATAATCCTTATGAGAAATCATGGAATTTACAAAATTTTAAGACATAACAGAGATAAGTTGTATGAGTATTGATAGCATACTCGAAGTCATCTTAAGCATTATTGATCAAAGAAATAAATTATATAGTAACCATGGGCCAGGATTCTAAGAATGTTGCTTTGCATATGTTCGACCTATCCGAACGTCGGAAACCATTGTTTGATAGTTACTTCGACTGGTACAAAAATTAATTTTTATGCTATTGACTTAGGTTCGAACCTATGAGATCATACACATAAGAGATTTCAACCTAATCAGATGGTTAATCAATGATTAAGAATCATTCTAAAGTCAAATAATCAATGTGATTGATGTTTGATCTAATACAAGTATTGTTGG
This sequence comes from Cocos nucifera, assembly GCA_006176705.1. Classification (NCBI taxonomy): domain Eukaryota; kingdom Viridiplantae; phylum Streptophyta; class Magnoliopsida; order Arecales; family Arecaceae; genus Cocos; species Cocos nucifera. Next base: position 68,678 of record QRFJ01002202.1, on the reverse strand, counting down.
AGGATCGATTAGCAATTAGATTACTAATTGGCTCAATCTGATTGAGCAATCAGGCTAAGATCAACTTTAATTAAATTAGATTCAATTAAAATTAGTTTGGACTTAATTAGATTAAGTTTAATTGATTTATTGGATAAGCCAATTGTAAGAAAAAAATAATTCCTAGTTGGACTAGAATTTGAGTGCACCTAATTATTAATTGAGTTAGAACTTAAATCAAATTTAAATATGATTTAAACCTAACTTAATTGGTTTTCTAGTTAAAATAGGATCACCCATAATTAGGCTTGCACTAATCATATTTTAATTGGATTAAAAATTAGTTCGACCTAGTCAATACATGAGAATCCTAGTTAGACTAGGATTCCTTGTTTCCTTCCTTGTGAAAATAATCTCCATGCCCACTTATTTTTATTTTTTAATTTTTTCTATGATTTTCATGCCTAAAGATTGATTTCCCACACCCCACATCAGATGGTTTTGAAAATTAAATTTTATATTTGGAATCTTGTTTGAATTGGTCAAACTTGGCAAGATGAGAAAGAGTCCCATGAAACCAAATTTCCTTCCCATCTTTTGCACCTATTTTCTCCATGCCCAGCTTATTTTTTGTCACCATTTTTTTCTCTCTTTTATGCATGGTTTCCTAATCTCCATGCAGAAAAAATAAGGGAAGGGGCATCCAAGAGTTGGACGCCCCATAACTTTCATGTTTGACTAGGTCATTTGACCTAGTCTTCCCTTATTTTGTGGTGCCTCCTATTAGATAGGAGGATGGCATCAAATACCTCAGGTTTTCCATGGCAAAAGGAGAGGGAAAAAAGGAGAAGATGTGGAAGATTATGGGTGCCAACAATCTTGGAGGAGGACCCTTCATTTGGACAACAATAGTTGATGTCCTGATGAAGACAGAGGTAAGAGAAGATTGTCTTCTCTCATAGTTTTCTTTCAAGCCTTTTTCTCTTTATGATAATATATTTTTTTATATTATAAAAATCTAAGAGAGAGAGAGGAAGAGGGCATGGAAATCTGTGCTCCAAGGCATTGGGGCAAGATGATCATTTTTGGACATGATCTAATCATGTGCTGAAGAGAGAAGAAGAAGAGAAGAAGGTCTTCTCTTAGGATTTTCTTGAAAACCCTTCTTCTTCATATTTTTGCATGATTTTTTCTATGAAAAAAGTCAAAGGAGAAGAGATCTAGATGTGTAAAAAATTTTAGAGGAGAAGATCTCCTCTTGTTCAGGTATGGAGATCCGTTTAGGACATCAATGGTTGATGTCCTGAAAAGAGAAGATGTGTCTTCTCTTAGGATCTTTCTTAACTATTTATTTTCTGATTTTTGGAAGATCCAAGAGTTGAATTTTCTTCTTAATCCTCATATTCTTCATTTTTTAGAGTATCCAAGAGATTAAAAGAATCAATTTTAAATTAACCATTCGGAGGGATCCATGAGAAGCTAGCATTTCGAGCGGATCTTCGTTCGACGAACCTCCAATTTTATTATAGTCTCATGTAGATTTTCTGTAGAGGTCAAATGCATATGCGGCTCCAAAGGCAATAACAAGAATCAATCACAGAGTTCTCGACTAATGCAAAGGTAAGAGATTTGATCTCTTCTCTCATCTAGATGTGATCTAGGATTTAGATCTAGAATTATTCTAGATCTAAGGTATTGATTTGATCAATATTAAATTATTTATTTTTAGATTTATGCATGCATTATGATATGTTATAGATCCTAGATATAAGGTTTAGTAATTAGATTACATGCATTTATAGATTAAATGGTTTAATTTATAACTTTCATTGTGTTATATTTCAAAAAAAAGTTTTGAAATTCATGCATGAAACCCTGCATATTTTTCAATAGTGGTATCAGAGTATCTAGGTTTATTTATAATATTATCATATTTATATTAAATTAAATCTAAAAAATAAAATTCTAAAGATTGCACATACTTCTATAAGATTGTCCTGCTGTAAGATTTACTCCTTATAGTGGAGAGGTTGTCCTAGTATGTGCTGATCTAATCTTGAATCATGAGTAAGTTAGATATAATCTAAATAATTTTATGATTTATTATTTAATTTTAAATTTAAAATTAAATAAATTTTAGATTTATTTTAAATTATTTAGATTAGATCTAAATAATATCAGATCGGATATTCTGTTTATAAGGTTGTCCTGCTGTAAGATTTATCCCTTATAGTGGAGAGATTATCTTAGTATGTGCTGATCTAAATAAATCATAAATATGTTAGATAAGATCTAAAATAATTTATAATTTATTTTTAAATTTTAAATCTAAATTTAAATAGTTTATGATCTAATCTATGTGATGTATTTTATATTTAGATCTAGATCCTATTATTGTATATATGGATATGTATCTTTTATTTTAAATCTAGAATATATATGATATATTTATTTTATAAAATTTAAATTAAAAACTTACTTTCTACAAAATTATAGATTCAAAATTCTAGGACATGATCGAAATATTAAAATAAATCAGATCTAAAATCATATATTGAATATGATTCAATATAAACTATTTATAATTTAAAAATATTTTAAATGATTAAATCAAAAATTAGCTCTGAGATTCCATAAACCTAAATCCATAAGCTTTGAACTTAATTAAAAATTAAGTGATTGTTTAAGATCTAGGTTTGTGATTTAAAGATCCTAAGATAATTTCATAAAATATGGGTTAAAGAAAAATGGATTAGCTTTGATCAGATTCTTAACTAGGTTAGACTTAGGGTTAGATTAAATATGAACTAAGTTAAAAAATTGATCAAATCGAATTAATAGTTAATTAGGATTAGATCATTTCTATAGATCACTTCAATAGTTATAGCTGATCAAAGTCCATCATCTAACAAATGGATACTGATCGTAGCTCAGTGATCGAGCCCGAGTTTTTAGGCAGACCAAATCAAAACTGATAAATCGATTGATATCTAAAGTAAGTCTGGCATCCCAGATCGGTGGTTTTTAATTGGCAGCCGGCTTACCTGGCTATTTCTGATGGTATCTAAGGCAAGCCTTGGCAGACCCTCCCATCGATCTCACTTACCTGGCCAATATGGTTAATTAGGTCTTGATTAAGTTGCTCATTGATTCGTGCTAACCCATGTCACATAAAAAATTAGTAAGGCTGATTTTATTTAGTGAGACTAATCTAGGTGCTCATGGATCAATATTAATCCTAGTCCTTGTCAAAGACTTGAGAAGTTAGTGGGAGGACTTGAAGTCAGTGGAAGCAAATTGGTCCATATTCTTTCTATCCTTAAATCACTAATAATTTAAATCCTCTAAAATTATTAAATCCTTAAAATGATAAAGTTATGGAGATAATTGAGTCATAGCCTCTCATTAAGTTAGATGATGATGGGTCCATTAACTCAATAATCATTAGAGGCCCAAAGGCTGGTGCTTATTGACTAATGGAATTATCATTCATAATATGATAACTTAGAAGTATTTCTCTAATGATGGTTAGGTTGGCCAACCAAAGTTGGGCTTAATCATTCATTGGTTGGATGCACCAAGTATAGTCATGTTAATGGTTGGACCTAACTGAATCCTTACAGTGAAGGCCAAAGCCTACTGATTAAGTTTTTGGGGCAAAATTAAATTATTAAAAATTATTTGGTGAAATAATTAGTTAATGAACCTACCCATGAATGCACATAGGTTGGTCGATCAAAGTTGGACTTATGTGTAGTCTATGTGGATTCTAGTATCTACTAGAAAATTAAAGTAATTCTCAAAATTGGAGGTAGAAGCTATCAATTCAAATAAAATAGTGGAAGAATCTTAAGACTAAAGTCCAAATCTCTAGGCTTAAAATAATTCATATATATTAGGCCATTGTTCTCTTTTCTCACAGAATAAGGCTAAATCCTAATTGCTCTAATCATTGTCAGACAGTGATGACTTATGGGACCCAACTTCGATAATTAGTATCAAAAGTTAAATTTGGTTTAGTAGTATGAATGAGTTCGTATTAGGGCTTCTAAGCCTAGTCAAAATAATTAGTTCAAAATTGACCCAACTCAGGCATAGTGCTTCTATTATTAGAAGAAGGATCATAGAAAGAAGAATTATCTTACTTTCTTTGATCATAATAGACTGAACAAAAGAAAGGAGCAAAAGGTGCTTATCAAGGATATTATATGATAACACCTTAAAATTTTTCTGTATGTAATTATGCTACCTGGGTAGGGATACTGGTAGTCCTATGCAATTTATTGCAAGAATTTTAAGTAAGTAGAATGTTTAAAAATGGTGAGAAATACCTAAACGTTGGAGATGGAAGTCTTGTTCCAATCCTAGCTTTAGGAATTATCAAACTTATTTTTAAAAAGATGTCATTTTGAGTGATTATCACCATTGTCTATCATTTATAATAAATATGATCTCTATTGACCTTTTGGTTAGTGATGGTTATCATTTATCAATAAAGAAGATTATTGTGATATTATTATGAATAATATTATAATAATATATAGATAATAAAAAAATAATATTTAATATTTATACAGCTTGTTAAGTATAATCTACATATTTAATAAACATCCAAGTTAGATTATGTCATGGATATCTAGCTTTGGCATTATAGGCTTAATCATCTTGACAAGAATAGGATAAACGGATTAGCTTGAGAGAAAAACCTTGATATCAATGATTGTGAATCATTGATAGCCTGTGAGTCTTGTCTTCTTAGAAAGATTATAAAGTCATCTTTTAATGAAAAAGGTGAAGGAGCCGATAAAGTTCTAAGTCTCATATATAGTGATGTATGTGCACCTATGAACTTAAGTGCCAAAGGAAGATATTAATATTTCATTACAGACGACCTATTTGGGCATGGGTGCGTCTAACTTGAATCATTTAAAATGTTCAAGTGATTCAATAATGAAATAGAAAAACAAACTAAAATTAGTATTGGAACTCTTCGATCAGATCGAAGAGGTGAATACTTATCCAGTAAGTTTGTGACATATCTAGGAGAGAATAGGATTCTCTTTCAGTGGATTTCTTTTCGAAACATAAAGTATCTGAAAGAAGATATTAAACTTTGTAAGACATGGTTCGATCCACAATAGGGTTCACTTGTCTGCTTGTTTCAGGATTGTGCTATTGTGACTACTTATTTTATTCTAAAAGTATACCAAGTAAATCTATTATAAATCTCCATATGAGATGTGGATCGGGCATAGACCTAGACTCTCTCACCTTCATTGTCGGGTTGATCGGCCTATATCATAGGTTTGCACATAGATAAACTTGGATCTTGGTCCAATAGATATTTGAGGGTTATTAATTCTACCATGCTGAAGAACATAAGATGTTCATCAGTAGTAGGGCATTCCTTTTGGAAAGAAGTTTCTTAGAGAAGAAATTGATGCCTAACAAGTTGAACTTGAAGAAAGTTTGACTAGTAGAAAATGGACCGACATAATCTAGTAAACCTACAGAACCAAATTTGATCAGATCAAATTCAGAGCCCATTAAAGTATCACCTTTAAAGAGATCTGATAGAGTATCGTATTAGCTAGATAGATACTTTAGTATCTAGATGTGGGATGGCAATCTTGTTGAGCTCGATGAGAACAACAAGAATTCGATCACCTATAGGAATGCAATACAGTGGTTTGACTTTGAGAAGTAGCTTGGAGCCACATAATTCAAATTGAAGTCTATGAAAATCAATAGTGTATAGGCACTAGATGATTCACCTGAAGGGATAAAATTCACTAGGTGTGAATGGATCAGTGTAGTACAAACGGAAAGGTAAAGACCTGTAAAGCCCTTTTAACTATTATCTCAGTTTTTGAACATACATTTGGAACGTATGTCTTTATTATGAACAAAGACAAATCTTGCATTTATAATTGGGCAAAATGTTATGTAGTCTTATTCCTTGTATTATCTATGGATGAAATTCTCTTAATCAAGATGGCATTTCAGCATTGTAAGGAATAAAGGTTTGGCTATCATCTAATTTCTTCATATTCAAAATCAGATATGGTATGCTCATTAATGGTAGTGAGTAGATAGCAGTCTGATCTAAGTAAAAATCACTGGAAGATTGTATAGACAATCCTTATATACTTAGAAAATACTAAGGTCCAGTGACTCAAATATGAAAATACTGACTTAAAATATATGGATATTTTAATTTCAGTTAGAACGAGATGACAACAAGAGAATGTCGGATCATATCCTAATTATAGGAGCAATCTATTAGAAAGATTCCAAGCAGGATACTATAGCCTATTCAGTTAGTAATGTAGAGTACATCTCATATGATGTTGCCATGTAAGTTGTGTAGTAATTGAGGTTCATTAGTAGGTTGAGAGTAGCACCCTCCATCGATGGTCCAATTCTATCATAGTACTAGAGCCATAGCTCAGGCTAAAAAACCAAAGGATCGGCATATTCTGCATCGCTATCACCTTTGATTTTAGATCAGGGTGACATCAATTTTTGGAAGATCGATGGAAATGGAGAACTTGACCAACCCATTTGCTAAGGCCTCAGAACTAAGAAGTTCTATGAACTCAAGTGGAAGATAGGATATTTGATATCATTCTGATTGGCTTTAGTCCAAGTGAAAGTTGTTGGAAAATATGTTCTAAAATCAATCATCTAAGTAGTAGATGATTGGAATTAATATATGAATTATCTAATAATAATAGTTTTTTGGTTGGTTCATCATAAAAGTTTTATCTTCCTTAAATAAACTCCTAAATTATGATGAAGATTTTAGAACCATAATCAATTAATAAAGAAAGATTTATCGGATAGTTCTTAAACTATTCACAACCAAATGATAAGTTATTAATAAGGATGATAACTTATCGAGTGTAGATTGCTGTATGCCATATGCATTAATTATCCTCGTAACTAAGTGATGTGGAGACACTGGTATGGCATCTAGGTGAGGTGCAGGAGTATATCTATATAGAACATGACCAATGTAGCACTCTACTATTAAGACTAGCTAGCTAAGGTCAGTAGGTATAAGTTTCCCTCCAACCTAAGATCACCATGGTGAATTATAAGCAACTCACTATACTTTGATGCCGAACTATCTGTATTTCTAATATAGGTTTAAAAAATTTTTGGATACAGTCAAGTACTTATGAAGTTAGTGTATGAGTCAAGATAGGATTGGCCACTCCTGATTAACTTCAGGAAGAGAATGACTCATTGTGTTTCAATTTAACAAAACCTAGGCCTGAATAACCCTCATGAGGAATCACAGGATTTGCAAAATTTTGAGACATATTAAAGATGACTTGTATGAGTATTGATAGCATACTCGAAGTCGTCTTGAGCATTATTGGTCAAAGAGATGAATTATACGATAATCATAGGCTAGGATTTTAAGAATGTTGCTTTGCATACATTCGAGCTATTCGGATATCGAGAACCATTGCTAGATGGTTACTTCGATTAGTACAGAAATTGCTTCCTATACTACCAACTTATGTTCGAATCTTTGGGATCATACACATAAGAGATGGTAACCTAATCAGATGGTTAATTGATGATTAAGAATCATTCTAAGGTCAAACAATCGATGCGATTGATGTTTGACCTAATGCAAGTATTGCAGAAAAATTGATTAGCAATTGAATTACTAATTGGCTCAATCTGATTAAAAAATTAGATTCGGATCAACTCTAATTAAATTAGATTTAATTAAAAAATATTTTAAGCTTAATTAGATTAAGTTTAATTAATTTATTGGATAAGCCAATTGCAAGAAAAAAATAATTCCTAGTTGGACTATGATTTGAGTGCACTTAATTTCTATTTAAGTTAGGATTTAAATCAAATTTAAATATGGTTCAAATCTAACTTAATTAATTTCTAGTTGGACTAGGATCATCCATAATTAGGCTTGCACTAATCATATTTTAATTGGATTAAAAATTGATTTGACCTAGTCGATACATTAGAATCCTAGTTAGACTAGGATTCCTTGTTTCCTTCCTCGCGAAAATAATCTCCACGCCCACTTTTTTTTTTCCAGATTTTTCTATGATTTCCATGCCTAAAGATTGATTTTCCATGCCCCACATTAGATGGTTTTAAAAATTAAATTTTCTATTTGGAATCTTGTTTGAATTGGTCAAACTTGGCAAGATGAGAAAGAGTCCTATGAAACCAAATTTCCTTCCCATCTCTTGTGCCAATTTTCTCAATGCCCACCTTATTTTTTGTTGCCACTTTTTTCTCTCTTTTATGTATGGTTTCCTAGTCTCCATGTAGAAAAAATAGGGGAAGGGGCATCCAAGAGTTGGATGCCCCATAACTTCCATGTTTGACTAGGTTATTTGACCTAGTCTTCCCTTATTTTGTGGTGCCTCCTATTAGATACGAGGATGGCATCAAATTCCTTAGGTATTCCATGGCAAAAGGAGAGGAAAAAAGGAAGAGGCATGGGAGGTTATGGGCACCAACAATCTTAGAGGAGGACCCTTCATTTGGATAACAAAAGTTGATGTCCTGATGAAGATAGAGGTAAGAGAAGATTGTCTTCTCTCATAGTTTTCTTTCAAGCCTTTTTTTCTTTCTGGTAATATATATTTTTTATATGATAAAAATCTAAGAGAGAGAGAGGAAGAGGATGTGGGGATCTGTGCTTCAAGGTGTTGGGGCAGGATGATCATTTTTGGACATGATTTGATCATGTGTTGATGAGAGAAGAAGAAGAGAAGAAGGTCTTCTCTTATGGTTTCCTTGAAAATCCTTCTTCTCCATATTTTTGTATGATTTTTCCTATGAGAAAAATCAAAGGGGAAGAGATCTGGATGTGTGGAAAATTTTAGAGGGGAAGATCTCCTCTTATTTAGGTGTGGAGATCCATTTAGGACATCAATAGTTGATGTCCTGAAAAGAGAAGATGTCTTCTCTTAGGATCTTTCTTAACTATTTATATTCTAATTTTTGAAAGATCAAAGTGTTGGATTTCTCTCTTAATCCTCCTTATATTCTTCATCTCTTGGAGTATTCAAGAGATCAGAAGAATAAATTTTAGATTAACCATCCAAAGGGATCTGCGAGAAGCTAGTATTTTGAGCGGATCTTCGTTTGATGAACCTCCAATTTTGTTGTAGTCTTGTGTGGACTTTTTGTAGAGGCCAAATGCATATTCAGCTCCAAAGGCAACAACGGGAATCAATTGTGGAATTCTTGATTCATGCAAAGGTAAGAGATTTAATCTCTTCTCTCACCTAGATATGATCTAGGATTTAGATCTAGAATTATTCTAGATCTAAGGTAATGATTTGATCAATACCAAAATATTTATTTTTAGATTTATGCATGTATTATGACATATTATAGGTCTTAAATGTAGGGTTTAGTAATTAGATTACATATATTTATAGATTAAATAGTTTAATTTATAACTTTCATTATGTTATATTTCAAAAAAAAGTTTTGAAATTTATGCATGAAACCTTGCATATTTCCTAACATCCGGAGCACCTACCAAGCCTCCCTTAAGGTCCTCACATTTAAACCTTGAGTCCTTGTAGAGTTACATGCCGCCTTCACCCTAGAATAACCCTGTCCTTGCCCTAGGACCATACCTATTCTAGTCTTCCAGAGCCAACATCCTGGCTCCTCTTATGGCCCCTCAACGCTTAGGAGCACTAAACCAAATCCTACAATCTCCATCTTGGTGCTCCAAGCCTTAGCAAACCCTGGCAATACTCTCTTGCACGATCCTACTTTCACTATGCTCCTTGACAGCCTCTTACGCAAACATCACCTCCACCAATCCTCTTCAGCTGTTGTGTATCCTTGGAGACATTTGGGATGACCGCCTCCACCACTGAAGATCTTGGGTTGCACCTATGCACCATCCTAAAAATTATAGAAATCCTTCTGCTTGGTAGCTACATCAATTATCCTGGACTTTTCTTGAGATCCCATAGTGTTCTTGTACTGGCACTCGCTGCATATCCTAACTCGGTATCCTCAGAGCTTCGCCAGTCTTTTCTACATGTGCCGCTTCACCTGAAACCATGCATCTCTGATGTTGGTGCTAGGATATTGGTTCTCCTACACGCCTCCACTTTGAACTAGTATCACATCTACACCGATGAAGCCACCTCTACTCGATGCTCTATCTAAAATCGAAGCCCACTTGATGCCACAGAAGCTGACTTTATAATCGAGTCCCCCGAGGCTAACCACTCAATGCTGCATTATGGAGCCTGCCGCTGCACCTCGAACATCATCACTGCTCTTTCGGACCCTCCGCACTCTGTGAACCCCTCCGAAGCCATCTTGAATACCTCCATAATCCATGAGCACCTCCAAAATCTAAGAGCTCATCCAACTCTTTAAAATCAGTGATTGAACCCTAGGGAGTTCCATCCTAGCCTTCTCCTCTTTTGTCCCTGCACCAACCATTGCTTTAGTTGCGCTTGGAGGAACTGCAGCTCAAATCCTGTCCTCTACTCAAACCCATCAATCTCATCTTGAGACTCTTGAGACTTCCTGGCTCTTCCTAAAACCTACTTTCGATCTTTTTAAGATGCCTCCTGATATCCTTTGCTAAGATACTTCCCTATGCTGCTACACTATCAAGCCTCTCTCAGCTTCGTGCCTCCAGAAAAGCACTACTATAGCAATCCAGTGCTCCCTACCTCATCTCTGTACCATCTTCTCATAGGTATTCGAGTCCTTTCTTGCTGCACATAATCCATCCTCCATCTGAATCGCAACTCTTCTTGGTGCTTCTACAGAAGAAACCTGATCTAAGATCAGCCATCCAGCACTAATTTGCTGGACCTCCATGGATCATCCATCTCCATCACCTCCAAGGCTTCATAAATCTATGCTTTGGTCCAACCACTGAATGCATCTCTGACTACTACTCCCGTCTTCTTGCAATCAAAGAACGTATAGTCACTTCTTCGACTTTTCTTCGATCATTATCCCTTAGAAAACCTCTCTTCATCCATCAAATAGCTCCATACTGTCCATCTTTCTAAAGAGCCCTATCACCCATCATACACTCTTGGTCTCTACAATCAAGACTGATCAAAAAATCATGCACCCAAATCTTCCATTCTAAAAAAAGTCCTTTCTGTTAATCCTCTCAGCTTCCACCTTCAATCCACTGCTCTCGGTTGGCCAAACCATAGCAATAATAAAGGTAGATCTAAGACATACCATGGAATACTTGTGCAAATTCTTGATTTCATCCTATATGATTTTTCCTTCGCTTCCATGTACGATCAAGCTCTGATACCAATTATTGTAACATCACCATGGCATCACCTAGCTTTGATACCACGTGTTATGAAAATTCCTGATCTTTAGCATGGATTTGAGGAGAATTTTGACATTCTCTAAAGCAACAGACTACCGATCTACCTAATCTGGATCTATGATGGGGCACCTCCCTTCTTGGGCTTGAGGGAGGCACCCTCCTTAGGGAGGCAACTCTAGAGAGAAGAGAGAAGATAGATTGAGAGAGAAAAAATCTATATTTTAATCCATGTTATAAAATTCTAATATAACATATGTATTTATATATAGCTATTAGGCTCGATAAAAAACTTTCTTGGCTAACCCAATACATGAAAGCACTCACCGAGCCCATGTACACCCATGTCATCTATGCTCTCATCCCTTGGATCTAAACCCGACCCATATATGTGTTAGCCATCTTAAGACCTTATTGGACCAGGCTTTAAGACTCCAAACAAAAAATTCCTTCTAGTTTTATTCACCACTGTTGAGTTGGCTCTATTAGAAGCCAAGATGGCTCGATTATGTATCGCCGAACCCTATTTTCTATCTACTTGAGACAGTCGGCTCGACTACACTCCGAGTCTGCTCGGTCTTAGCCCAAGCCAGCTCGACTGTGTATCTGAGCTAGCCTGCCTATGTGTCAATCCCTTATCTTGGCTGATTCTTCTTTTGGCTTTAGTCCTTTGCTCCACCTTATGTCTTAGATCTCTAGAGCACCTACCAAGCCCCCCTCAAGGTCCTCACACCTGAACCTCGAGTCTGTGTAGGGCTACATGCTGCCTTCACTCTAGGACAACTCCTGTCTTAGCCCTAGGACCACACCCATCCTAGTCTTTCGAAGCCAATACCATGGCTCCATCCGTGGCCCACCAAGGCTTAGGAGCACCACACCAAATCCTACAGATTTGACAGGTGCATGATTTTATGGGATGTGGTTTGATGCATGGCTTCACGTGGCATAATGCACGAACATAAAAGCCAGCAATTTTAATCGAGTTTTAATGGGATTTGAGGATCAAATTCAACTTGAAATCCTTCTCTTCACAACATGCGATGTCCTATACTTTGCATTAGTCCTGCATTGGTAAACAACAAAAATTCCTCCCCCTTAATACTTATAAAAGGGACCTTAGGCTACAAGAATGAGGCATCTTTGATCCAAAAGAAGTGATGGTATAGGATAGGCTATACACTTGAGTTGAAGGCTGCTTCAAAATAATAGGTGCAGAGAAGAAGAGCTGCTTCCTACACCATTTTCATGCCAATAGCAATCCAAGATCAAGATAATTTGTTCTAGTTTTTTCTTTATTTTTCTATTCTTTTAAATTTTATTTATTTAAATTTTAAATTTTAATTTAATATAAAATTTATTCTATACTCTTTAAAATTTTGCTCTTTACTTTTAATCATAAATTTATTTTATTGCAAGTAGAAGCTACGATCTAGATTGTAGATCTTAGTACTAAGTTATTTTTATTCATAATTTTAATTTTTATTTTTTTACTTTAATTCTTTTTTTAATTTTTTTATAAAATTAAAGATTTAAAATCTAAAATACTACTTTCTCTATGGATTCAATCCAACTCACTACTCTCTATATTTTTTAATTAATTTTAAGAAGTTGGAATGAAATTGATAAACATGGTGTCTTAACGATAACATTGTGTTCCATCAAGTTTTTGGCATCATTATTGCAAAAAACATAAATGCTAAAATTTTTGATCTCTTTGATCTTCTTATAAATAAATTATAAATAAAATTTTTAATTTCTTTGATTTCTTGTAAATACTGCCTACTTTTTTTTTTGTTTCTTTTACATAAAAAATTTATTGCCCAAGGATGGCTACCCAAGAGTGGGGTGAATTGGATATTTAAAAATTTAACTTGAGATATTAGCAGATTAAACTAATTAGGTGCTTAAATAAAACAAGCTATATAATGTATAGTGAATGAAAGTAATAGAAGAAGAGTATATAATTACAAACATAATAATTTTATAATAGTTCGGTGCCAAACTTAGCACCTATGTTCACTTCCTAAATAAATCACTTAGAAATTCAACTATAATCACTTAGCTTGATTACAGTTCAATTAGTTTACTTAGGTTCACAATTCAACCTAGTTGATTTTTATCTTAGCTTACCAATCACAACCATACAATGATTATTTTTTTGGACTAACAATCAACGCCGATTGGTTTCAACTTTGGCTCTCCAATCAAACTATAGAACGTCCAACTCTAGGCTTGGACTAACCCAAATTTCTCATCCCAAAAAATTTAAAATAAAAAAAAATATAATAAATAAAAATAAAAATAAATTTTTTAAAGCTTAAGAGAAGAAATTCTGAAAGCTTGGCTTGTAGGCTTGTTTTCTTCTATTTGAATACTTGAGAAAAGTAGGAGATGATCTTCAATAGCAATGGCCTGATTTCTTCTTAGATTGAGGATGTTGGAAGGATAAAGGTATGTCTAAATATCACTCCTTTATTTTTACTATATTGCTCACACATTTGAATACTCTGAAAATATGCTTGGAAGCCTTTTTTGCAAGTTCAAAAGTTCTCTTTCTTATTCCAAATATTTTTTAAGTATTCCTGAGATTTTTTACCATTACAAGTTAATTAGAAGGGCTTTTAGAAGTGATCTTGCCATTGAAAGATCGAAAATAGCCATTGAAAGATGTGTGGAGTGAAAAAGCTATGAAACTAGAAATTAGTCATTACAGTCATTGGGCCGGCTCAGTTTCTGACTAAGTCAGCTCAGTCCAAACTAGGTCGACTTAATTTTTAGCTAGATTGACTCAGTCTCAGTGATCCTAAAATTTCTATTTTTGTATTTTGCTATCTTCTGAGATTGGGATGGCTATCTTTTTAATTGGATCAGCCTAGTTGTCACTAGATCGGCTTAGTTGAAAACTAGGTCGACTCAGTCTCCTAGATCTTGAAAAACTAACTTTCTGCACTTTCTATCTTTTGCTTCCACTGAGACTAGGTCAACTCAGTCTCAGACTAGATCGGCCTAGTTTGCATGTCATGCATGCCAAATACTGTTTGTGACACTTTCTTCTCTAATTTAATTTATAGGTTAGACTTACTTTTTTGTCTTGATTTATCCTTTATTAAAATCTCTTGAAAGATGTATCCACTCTAAAGTATCTTCTTTAAAATCTTAAGTGATGAGTCTTGATAAGAGCACAATATTGTCATTAGGACACTATATTTATCGATTTAATTTTGACATCTTATATTGATTAAAAATAGATAGTAGGTAGTGAGTTGGATCGAATCCAAAGAGAAGATAGTATTTTAGTTTTAAAATCTTTGATTTTTATAAATTTTTTTAAAAAAATTAATTTAAAGTTAGAAAATATAATTATAAATAAAAATAAAAATTAAATGGTATAAAATATTAAACTTGGTACTAAGATCTACTTGCAATAAAATTAATGAGCAGAAATTAAATTTGTAATAAAGATAAAGAGCATGAAATTTAAAGAGTAGAAAAATAAATTTTATGTTGCCCAAGATGGCTACCCAAGAGGAAGGGGTGAATTGGGTTTCTAAAAAAATTGGCTAATTTAAACTCTAATGCTAAATCAAATATGTGCTTTTAATTGAGAGAACCTAAGTGTTTGTGGTGAGCAAGCTAAGTGTAGTAGTGAAATCAAAAAGCAACTAGATTATGCAAATTAGTAAAGCAAGAAAAGCAAAGGCATAATCAAACATACAAGAATTTTATAGTGGTTCGGTGTAACCCCACATCTACATCCACTCCCCAAGCTCTCCTTAAAAATTCTACTATAATCTTGATTATTGTACGTTTATTTTAACCCGGGATTACAAATAAATTCAATTGATTTTGCCAAGCTCATCAACCACAATCCTATATTGATAGTTTTTCAGATTGACTATCAATCCAGTTGGTTTTAACCTAGGAGCACCAAGCATAACCTTTACACCATCCAATTACTGACTTGGACTTGCCTACACCCCAAGTTTCTTTTCCCCAAAGAAACTTATAAAGAAATAAAAATACAAGTATAAGAATTCAGCATAAAATAGAAAATAAAAATTAGAACTCTTTGAAGCTTGAAGAAGTTGCTGTTGGATTGTTCAAATGATGCTTCAACTTCTCTTAAAAAATGCTTGAGAGGATGAGGATGAAGTTGGAGATGATTTCTCTTTAAAAGCTCTCAATTCTATGTACTAATTTCTCTCTTTTCTCTCTTTCCAATTGGTATTCAATAATTCTCATTTAATCTAATAATTTTTTCTTTTAAATTACTTAATCTTTTTTCTTAAATATTTTTTTAGCCTTTTATACTCTTTATGATAGTTAAAGAATCAGTTCTAGCCGTTGGAAGTCTTGAAATAGCCGTTGGAGTGGAAAAATGACTGTTTGAAAAAGCTATAGAAAAATAGCCGTTACGATCACTAGGTCGGCTTAGTCCTAACTGGATTGACTTAGTTTATAGCTAGGTCAGCTCAGTCCTCTGATTCTTAAAAAATTGGCTTTCTACACTTTCTGTCTTTTGCTTCCACTAAGACTAGGTTGGCTCAGTTTTCGTGCTATGCATGCCAAAGACCGTTTGTGATCTTTTTTTTCTAAAATCTTTTGTAGGCTAGACTTATCCTTTTTATCTTGATTTAATCTTCATTTTAACCTCTTAAAAGATGTATCCATTCTAGAATTTCTTTTCTAAAATCTTGAGTGATAAATCTTCATTTGGATGAGTGAAAACATTTAAAGTTTGTGAGCTCTTGAAATTTACAACCACACATCCTCACAAACATCATTAGTATTTTAATAATTTATACTCAAATACTTTTGTTATCATTAAAATCAAACTAAGATCAATAATCTCTCCCTTTTTGATGATGACAAAATTTTGAGTATATGCATAAAAATATAATTTAATGTATTTCAATAAATTTACTAGTATAAGTCATAAAGTAATAATATATATAAACATAAATGCACACACACTTCATGAAAGCTCTAATTAATATTTTACATAATTTATATACTCATATCAAAATAATATTTCAATCCAAATCAATGAGTATTAAGGTACCAAGCATGAAATACATTGAGTTTCTTAAGTATTAATTTTTTAAGCATATATTCAATATACCTCTCCCTCTTTTTGACAACATCAAAAAGCTCATGGAAAAGAACAAAAAAAAAATCATCAAAATCAACATCAAGATATTAAATTGAGAAATGTATCAAATTTATAAAGTCAAATAAAAAAAATTCTCTCTCCTTTTGAATGAATATTTCTATCTTTTCAAAAATTAGCTTGAATTCACATATTAAAGACTCTCATCTTTTTGAATGAATATGATCTTTTAATCAAATTTTTAAATATATACTTTTAAGCTTTAAGAGGAATAGAGCTTTTCAAAAAATTTAACCATGAAATCAAGTATAATATGTACTTTAATATTCATTCTTTTTTTTTCTTAATGAAAATCCATTATTTAAATTCAGAAAAGATATGTATTGAGCAAATCAATTATAGTATCAAAGCAAATGAGAGTTATTTTTTTAAATTTATTTCTTAAGTAAAAATTACTTTGATATAATCGATTTTACAAGAAATTTTAAAGCACATCAAAAGTTCTTTATTATATTCAGATATTCAAATAAGTTTCAAAATTAGAATTATGTATCAAATTCAATTCTTAGAGTAAGATTATATTTTAAATTTAATTTAACTCTAATTAATTATCAAGAATGATTAGACTATAAAATCATGCATATCAAATTGAATAAATACATGAAAGTTTAATTCAAGAAGATCATAAAGCAATTGATTAAGAAATTAGGATCAAAATTTATTTTTCTTAATGCAGATGAATAATTTTTTTTAATCAAATCAAGAAAAAAAGCATTTCTTCCCCTTTTTTTTAATTATAGCTAGATTATTTTATCCTTCAACTTTTCTTCTCCTTTTTCTTTCAAATTAAGCATAATTAATTAATACCACATTAATCTTAATTAATATAAATTTGACTTTTAAGCTTACATTTTTAAATTTGATTGATACCAAGTTAGTAATCATTTTATCTTTAGTATTTTCTCTTCCTTACTTTTGTAAATAAAACTATTTTAAAATTAAATAAAATTTTAAGAGAACAAGCATCAATCGAGTGAGTTAAGTATTAAATTATGCATTCAATTCAAATAAACATAGCATTCACTCATGTATAATATTGATAAATTATCCAAGGTAAATTATAAACAGATTTTCTATTATTTTTCGAAAGATCATTTCATCCCTTTTCTTATGAGATATCAGGCAATTAAGTTTAGAAAAGGTATGAACCTTTTGGATTTGTCTCAAATAATGTAGCATCAAGAATATAGCTTTGCAAAATTAGATTTGAGATAAAGATATTCTTTTATTTTTGCTAAAAGATAAAGTATTGAAGTGTAAGATAATAATGTGATGTTTGATAGCAATTATGAAAGTTTTGATACCAAGAGTTTTAAAAAATAATAATTATCTTGATACTAATTATTTAAAAATTAAATTGAATAATTTGCTTAGAATTTTTCATGATATCAATAGAACTAAAATTTAGATCAATTAATAATTTTCTAAAAAGTTTGATACCACTTAAAGATTAAAAAATATATATTTTTTTGATTCATTGCTTAAAAATAATATGAATAAAATATGAAAATATATTTTAAATTTAATTTGATACCAAGTGTGAGAGACATTCTTCAAGTTGAAAGACAAAATCAATTGAGGTTAAAATAAGAGGGATCTTAATATTGGCTCTATGTTTTGATCTAACTATGGGATTTCAAATCCTTAAGGATAAACTTAAAATGCAATGCAACTTAAGACATTAAGCATTTTGAGTGGGAATGTCAAACTTAGTTTTACTTGTATATCTCACAATCAAATGGATTTATAGATAATTAAACTTCTTTTAATTTAAGTTTCAATAGCAAAATTGATATGGGGAAGCTTAAGTATTATGCTAAATTTTAAAAAATATTTCTATCCATATCATAATATGATACTTAGAGAAGAGCATATTGAACTTTTAAAATCTAAATATTCATCTCATATCATACAACAAAATCAATCATACTAAAATTATTTTAAGTAAATAAGCAATAGAATCAAGCAATCAAACAGGCATTGATGGTATGATGTAAGAAAAGTTTAGATTATACCAAGCATCATCATCCATCTCCTTTCATTTTTAAAGCATCTATCCATAAAAATTTGCTCCTTTTACTTTATTGGATGCTTGGTGTATCTACAAAATCACTTAATGATTTTTGGTACCCAAGTCATTTTAGATCCATAGGAGTTAGAATTCAAGGTTTCTTTTGGAATTTAAATTTGTCTAATCAAAGTATGGCCAATTCTTTTAAAATTATATTCTAAAATTTTATGACCTACTTTGTTATATTTAAAACATATTATTGAATGATTTTCAAATGAAGCTTTGCTAAATATATTTTTGATAAATTTCTATTTTCTCAAAGAATTATAACCAATTCCTGCTTTATCAAAAGTGACCTTTTGATTATTTAAAATTGCTTAAAGCTTTTGAGATCCAATTATAAATTTTTCAAGCATAGGCTTCAAGTTTTCAATCTCTTTTCTTAGATTGGTATTTTCTTCCAAAAGAGATTTTTTTTCTTTCAACAAGTTTTCTTTTTCTTCAATATAAAGTGATAAGTGGTAAAAATATACTAATAAAAATATTAAATTATAAAATAAATTAATCTATTTCTTTAAAAATTAATACTTTTATTAATTTTATGTAGGAAAGAAGACCATCAATATGAAGATCTTATTTTTTTGGTTCAGATGAAATAAATTTCAGACAAAACGGACTTTAAACGAGTCCGAAATTGAATTTCAAAAAAAAAAAAAATTTGGTTTGGTTCAAATTGGTTCAGAAAATTGGCTCAGCAGACCGAACCACTGATGTAGCGCTGACGTCAGGATGATGTCAGTATTTTTTGTGGTGCACGGTGGACTGACTTAAGGATATTTCAAGAATTTCATATGAAGAAGTGCGCTCCGATTAGCTGAAGAATGTGGCGGTCCATGCAACGCCGGGCTTATGCATGGTCTACAGAGAATAATTTAGGAATTTTGTCTGATCCGACGGGCACCTTTCACTAAGATTTGATCGGATGACCGAAATGAATGCACTGACGAATGGCATCCGCAACTTCCGATCGAGATCCAACGGCTGAGATTCATGTCGATGTTAAACTAAAGATCAGAAGCCTTCTTTGTGCATGATCGAATAGCCCAGATTTAATCTAATGATAGATCTAATGGCTAGCATGAATTTCGACTTGATCTGAGATATTTTAAAGAGTTTTTTAGTGATTTTTGGACCATTTGATCATCATCTAACGATCAAAATCATCCAGATCCTAATTTGAGTTGTTTTGAGAGTCTTAAACCTAATTTTCAAAGGATTTTAGAAAAAAATCGATCTCTGAGCTATAAAAACCCTGCTGTTGCCATAGAAAAAAGAGAGAAAAAAGAAAGAATGAGAGGAAAAAAAAGGAGAAGTAGAGGGTTTTGGGAAAGGAAAAAGAAAGAGAGGAGAGAGATAGAAAGAGAAGAGAGATTTGTGAAGAGAAAGAAAAGGGTTTTTAATTTTTTTTTTCGACAATCAAGACATCGATCAAGGAGCCTCTTCTTCTTCACCAAGTTCTCCACACCAAAAGCAACGGACAATCAATTTCAGCAATCAAACAGTCTAATTTCTCTATACTTTTTATTTTATTTACTGTTTTTATACTTGTTATCATGAACTAAATTTTCTTTTACTAAGACTAAGGTGTAGCCACTCTTTTGATGTAATATTCAGTGTGATTTATTTTTAATCTTAAATTTTATTCATGAGGAGTATATAAATCTGATCTCAATCCTTTTAGATTACTGACCATCTTCTAATTGATCTGATGAACATAGGATGTTACGGACCAAGTATATCTATGTTTTATTGTTCTTGATTAATCCTTATATATGAATAAATTGAGAATTCATATGCATGCAAAAATTTTAGTGCGCTTTGAATGCAGCATATTTTAATTAAAGGGTTTCATAAAACTTAATGCATTATATTTATTTAAATTATACTTAGACCAAAGGATAATTAATAAATATTGATAGTTTTACTATGCCTGGACCAAAGGGTAGTGAATAAATTAGGAGACTCCACCGTCACATGAAATAAAATTAATCTAATAATCTGAATATTGTATTGACTGAGTTGGTGAACTGATTGCCTTAGTAATCCATTGCTCTTAAGTTTAAAATCCTAATAATTACACTCTCTCTATTTTCTTAAAATTTTTAATTATTTCTTTATTTTGTTCTTTAATTTCTTATTCTCATAAATCAGTCTTCTAAATAAAGCATAGAAAGAGCTTTTCAGTATTTATTTTCCAATTCTCTAGGGATGATACTCTACTCATTCACTTTCTTACTTTGATCGACTGGTGGCACTTGCCATAGCATATAGATTGTAATGGCATCAAGTTTTTGGCACCGTTGCCGGGGATTGTGTCTAAAATAATATTAAAATTTTGATCCTAGCTTTACTTTAGAAATTTATTTTTAATTTTTATTATTATTTTATTTTTTTTAAAAAAAATTTTTTCAGTGCATGACACGTACTGGACATAGTAACTTACTACCTTTAGATCCAAGAAATTGAAAGGAACCATTAGAAGACTACAACAAGAAAGAAACATGGCAGCTGAAGATCCTAACGACATCAATCTAGGATTGGATATGGCGACTGAAGGACAGCATGAAGCTATTCGACCAGTACATCATCCATTAAATGATTACATCACACCATCTATAGCCGATGCAGCTTCGAGCATCAGGAGACCGCCTGTACGAGCAAACAACTTCGAAATAAAATCGACGATGATCCAGATGATTCAATCAACTATCCAATTCAGTGGACACGTGCATGATGATCCGAATGCCCATATTTCTAACTTTCTTGAACTTTGTGATACTTTTAAAATTAATGGGGTGTCGGATGATGCTATTAGATTAAGGTTATTTTCTTTCTCTTTATGGGATAAAGCTAAAAGTTGGCTTCATTCTCTTCCTGCAGGTTCTATCACAACTTGGGATGTCCTAGCCCAAAAATTCTTAGCCAAGTACTTTCCACCTTCCAAGACTGCCAAGATGCGCAACGATATCACTTCTTTTATGCAGATGGACATGGAGACACTATATGAGGCTTGGGAGCATTTCAAGGAACTGCTGAGGAGATGTCCACATCATCAACTACCCGTATGGCTTCAGGTACAAACTTTCTATAATGGTTTATCTCCTACTAATCATTCTATGATTGATGCAGCAGCAGGAGGAACCATTAATCAAAAAATGGAGGAAGAAGCCTTCGATCTGATCGATGAGATGGCATCAAATAGCTATCAATGGCAGACAGAATGCATGATGCCAAAAAGACTAGCAGCTGTGCAGGGAGTAGATTGCGTGCCAACCTTACTAGCTGAAATTGCAGCCCTTAGAGCCGAAGTCAACAACTTGAAGGGAACAGCTATGCATATTCAGAGCATTACTTGTGACCTATGTGGAGGAGGACACGATACGAGCAATTGCCAGACAGGTAATCCTTTTGCTAAAACAACTGATACAGCTAATTATATTGGTAATTTTTTTAGGCCGCAACAAAATAATCCCTACTCCAACACATACAATCAAGGGTGGAGGCAGCACCCAAATTTCTCATGGAGCAATCAAAATGCAGCACAACAGCCACCCCCGGGATTCCAAGTACCTGAAAAGAAGTCCAACATGGAAGAGCTGATGGTCAAATTTCATGCAAAACCAAGAAGCAACTATAAAAAATTTGGAAGCCAAACTTAGGCAGGACCAAAGCAGCAGCAATTCGAAACTTGGAGATGCAAATAGGTCAAATGGCTAAGATAATCTCCGAGAGACCTCAAGGATCCTTGCCCAAGCAACACGGAGACCAATCCAAGGGAGCAAGTCAATGCTATCACCCTAAGAAGTGGTACAAAGCTGGAGGAGCCACATCAGAAGAAAGAGACTGAAGAGCCAACTACAAATAAGGAACCATCAACTCAAATTCGTCAGTCACCAAAACAACCAGCAGATGGATGGTCTCCAGGTATACGATTTGCTGATCCAAATGTGAAGCCCTACGTGCCGCCACTACCATTCCCAGAGAGACAAATACAGCATCCAGATAAGAAATTTTCTAACTTTTTCAAAATTTTAAAGAATTTACATATTAATATTCCTTTTGTAGATGCTATTACTCAAATGCCCAGGTATGCCAAGTTTCTCAAAGAAATCCTAACAAATAAGAAAAAGCTGAAGGAGCATGAGAGAATAAATTTGAATGAAGAATGCTCAGCAATACTTCAAAATAAATTACCACAGAAGCTAAAAGATCCAGGGAGTTTTACTATCCCCTTGCATTATTGGTGATTGTAGTTTTGATAAAGTTTTATGTGATTTAGGAGCAAGCATTAATCTCATGCCTTTTTCTATTTTCAGGAAGCTGGGTCTAGGAGAACCAAAGCCTACCACTATTACTCTTCAATTAGCCGATAGATCCATTAAATATCCAAGAGGTATAGTGGAGGATGTCTTGGTAAAGGTAAACAAGTTTATTTTTCCTGTTGATTTTATTGTTCTTGATATGAAAGAAGATTATGATGTACCCCTTATTTTAGGGAGACCCTTTTTAGCTACTGGAGGAGCTTTAATAGATGTTCAACAAGAAAAATTAATTCTTAGAGTCCAAGACGAACAAGTTACTTTTAATATTTTCAAAGATACTAAACATACTGATGATAATCAAACTTATTTTCTAATTGATATTATTGACAATCCATTATATGAGAATTCTGTAGAAAATAGGTTTGAGACTATAAAAGCTAGCAATGTCCAAATTGAAAGAGGAACTCGATCAAACATGAAAGTATTCCAATTGAAGTGGCACCAGATTGATCCACTTTAGAACTCAAAGAAAGTCAAGCTGAAGACTATAAATCAGAACTACTAGATAGGTTGTTTCTTTTCTTTTTAGTTTTGATCATTTTTTTTTTTTTTTTTTCAGTAATTTATGGTTGCTCTTTTACTGCTTTGGTGTGTATTTTCAATTTTGCAGAGAAAAATCAATGAGAGCTCAAGCAAAATTTCAAAGCTCCAAAGAACCAGACTGAACCAAATCAGGTGTATTCCTTCCTATCCTTTATTGCACCCTTTATTTTTCTTTCTCCTTTAAGACAATGTAGAATAATTAAAAAAAAAAAATCATGTGTCAAGAAGAAAATCTTGAGCAAGATAAGACTGGATAAGTGATAAAAGATAGAATTATTTGCTAATGAATGTAATGAGTTAAAGAAGTAGATTAGTTGGTCAACTTTTAGCAGCCTACTTAGGTCATTAAAAGACTATTAGCACTTTTTAATTGCACATGCACACTAACAAGGCAAAGTAGGTATTGATTATAAGGCCAACTGAGGATTCAATTATCACTAAAAATTGATAATTAATATACATTCTAATCAAAAAAACTTGAATTTAAGGAAAGAGCTACCTGCCTAAAAATAAAGTGCAAAAGATAGAGTATATGTGGATTGCCCAAAGCCTAGTAACTGGGTCTCTGCACCTAGGTCAAGTGTGGAAAATTCACGTAAAATGGTGAAGGAAAGGCCAGGATGCTCAGCACAAAAAAAAAAAAAAAAAAGGCAGTGTGAAAGCTACCTTAATTCATGAGTATAAAATTGAGAATGTATAGAAAATTGACCAAAATAGGTGATAAGAGAGGATACTTTTGTTCTTTTAATTTAATACTGAAATGCTAAAGTTAGTCATCACGAACACAAGTGCTATAGATCTTTGATGTACTCTAAGAAAGTTTTTAATTGTATTGACTGAAAAATTTGCTTCTGAAGCTCAATGCTTAGTTAGCAGTATTTTCTAAACTTTTTGACCTTTAAGTCCTAGATTTTATCTTTGTGATGGATAATCTTATTGAAACATGGTATTAAATAAAACATTGCTAAGGGACTAGCAATGACTAAGTTGGGGGGTGTGATAAGTGGTAAAAATATACTAATAAAAGTATTAAATTATAAAATAAATTAATTTATTTTTTTAGAAATTAATATTTTTATTAATCTTATATAGGAAAGAAGGCCACCAATGTGAAGATCTTATTTTTTTGGTTTAGATAAAATAAATTTTAGGCAAAATGGACTTCAAATGAGCCTGAAATTGAATTTCAAAAAAAAAAAAATCTAGTTTGGTTCAAATCAGTTCAAAAAATTGGCTCAGCAGACCGCATCAGCAGACCGACCCACTGATGCAGTGCTGATGTCAGGATTTTTTACGGCGCATGATGGATTGACTTAAGGGCATTTCAAGAATTTCAGATAAAGAAGCGCACTTTGATTGGCTGAAAAATGCAGCAGTCCACGCAATATCGGGCTCGTGCATGGTCTACAGAGAGCAATTTAAAAATTTTGTCTGATTCGATGGGCGCCTTTCACTGAGATTTGATTGGACGGCCGAAATGAATGCGCTGACGAATGGCATCCGCAGCTCCCGATCAAGATCCAACGACTGAGATTCATCCCGACGTTAAACTAAAGATTAGAAGCCTTCTTTGTGCGCGATCAGATGGCCCAGATTCAATCTAACGATAGATCTAATGGCTAGCATGAATTTTGACTTAATCTGAAATATTTTAAAGGATTTTTAAGTAATTTTTGGACTGTTTGATCACCATCTAACGGTCAGAGTTATTAGATCCTAATTTGAGTTGTTTTAAGAGTTTTAAACCTAATTTTCAAAGGATTTCAGAAAAAAATCGATCTTTGGGCTATAAAAACCCTGTTGGTGCCATATAAAAAAAAGAGAAAAAAGAAAGAGGGAGAGAAATAAAAAAAAAAGAGAAGTAGAGGGTTTTAGGGAAAAGAAAGAGAAAGAGAGAAGAGAGGTAGAAAGAGAAGAGAGATTTGTGAAGAGAAAGAAAAGGGTTTTTAATTTTTTTTTCGATAATCAAGACATTGATCAAGGAGCCTCTTCTTTTTCACCAAGTTCTCCACACCAAGAGCAACGGACAATCAATTTTAGCAATCAAACAGTCTAATTTCTCTATGCTTTTTATTTTATTTGCTGTTTTTGAACTTGTTATCATGAACTAAATTTTCTTTTACTAAGGCTAAGGTGTAGCCACTCTTTTGATGCAATATTCAATGTGATTTATTTTTAATCTTAAATTTTATTCATGAGGAGTATATAAATCTGATCTTAATGCTTTTAGATTACTGGCCATCTTCTAATTGATCTAATGAACATAGTTTTATGAACCAAGTATATCTATATTATTGCTTCTTGATTATATACCTTATATTATGAATCAAATTAGAATTCATATGCATGCAGGAATTTCAGTGCGCTTTGGACGCAACATATTTTAATTAGAGGATTTTATAAAATTTAATACATTAATATTTATTTAAATTATACCTGGACCAAAGGTTAATTAATAAATATTGATAGTTTTGCTATGTCTGGATCAAAGGGTAGTGAATAAATTAGGAGACTCCACCGTCATATGAAATAAAATTAATTTAATAACTTGAATATTGTATTGACTGAGTTGGTGGACCAATTGCCTTAGTAACCCATTGCTTTTAAGTTTAAAATCCTAATAATTACACTCCCTCTATTTTCTTAAAATTTTTAATTATTTCTTTACTTTGTTCTTTAATTTCTTATTTTCATAAATCAGTCTTCTAAATAAAGCATAGGAAAGAGTTTCTCAGTACTTATTTTTCAATCCTCTAGGGATGATACTCTACTTATTCACTTTATTACTTGATTTTTTGAATTTCTCTTTCAACTTAATATTTTCTTTAGCTAAAGATTTTTTAGATTTAAAAAGCACATTCTTTTCTTTAGCCAAAAAATTTATTTCTTTCAAAAAATCTTCTTTTTCACTCAAAAGATTATTCTTTTCATCATTTGAAAGAAGATTTGATCTTTTAAGCTCTTTATTTTTCAGCCTTAAATTTTTGTATTTATTCATTAAATCGTTAAAGACTTCATATAATTCATCAAATGTAAATTGGGAAGAGTTCTCTGAATTTACCTCATCTTCATTGGTCATGAGGTAAAGATTTATAGCACTTTCTTCCTCTTTTTCATTTCTTATTTTTTTACTTTGCTCCCCCTTAATTAATGCTTTCCTTTTCTTTT
Organism: Cocos nucifera; assembly: GCA_006176705.1. Taxonomy (NCBI): domain Eukaryota; kingdom Viridiplantae; phylum Streptophyta; class Magnoliopsida; order Arecales; family Arecaceae; genus Cocos; species Cocos nucifera. Next base: position 42,090 of record QRFJ01002202.1, on the reverse strand, counting down.
GTTTTCTCTTTTTCTTCTTCTTTTCATCCTCATGAACTATGAGGCATAGATTGAGGTGAGCTTTCTTAACTTCTTGGGAGCTTGGTTCTTCTTCTTGATTTGCTCTTTCATAAATTCTTTCCAATTTCTCCAATACATGTTTTGCTGAAATACATAAAGAAATTGCATTAAATACATTTTAAGTCTAAGGAGTAATAAAGAATGTTCAAGACCTTAGCATTTAGATGAATTGATTCTCTATCAATAAATGATGTGTTTTGTGTGTGTGGGCTATTGGCAATAATCTTCCATAGATTATAGACATGTACTTGAATGAAGATTTTTATCCTAGATTTTCAATAAGTATAATTTGAACCATGAAATAATGGAGGTCGATCAATGAAATGGCCTTCATTAAACAAAGAATTCATTTGGATTGCTTAGATCTTTAGCTTTTGACGGTTAGGTCAATAACTAATAACAGAGCACCTACTTTGATACCACTTGTTGCCCAAGGATGGCTACCCAAGAGGGAGGTAAATTGGATTTCTAAAAAATTTGGCTAATTTAAACTCTAATGCTAAATCAAATATGTGCTTCTAATTGAGAAAACTTGAGTATTTATGGTGAGCAAGCTAAGTATAGCAGCAAAATCAAAAAGCAACTAGATTATGTAAATTAATAAAGCAAGAAAAGTAAAGACACAATCAAACACATAAGGATTTTATAGTAGTTCGATGCAATCCTGCGCCTACGTCCACTCCCCAAGCTCTTCTTAGAAATTTTACTATAATCCGAGATTATAGTGCATTTATTTTAACCCAGGATCACAAACAAATTCAGTTAGTTTTGTCGGGCTCACCAACTACAACCCTACATCGATAGTTTTTCAGATTCACTATCAACCCAGTTGGTTTTAATCTAGGAGCATCAACCATAATTTTTATACCATTCAATTATCAGCTTGGACTTGCCTACACCCCAAGTTTCTTTCCCCCAAAGAAACTTATAAAAAAATAAAAATACAAGTATAAAAATTCAGCACAAAATAGAAAATAAAAGTTAGAACTCTTTGAAGCTTGAAGAAGTTGCTATTGGATTGCTCAAATGATGCTTCAACTTCTCTTGAAAAATACTTGAGAGGATGAGGATGAAGTTGAAGATGATTTCTCTTTAAAAGCTCTCAATTCTGTGCACTAATTCCTCTCTTTTCTCTCTTTTCAATAATCCTCACTCAATCTAATGATTTTTTCTTTTAAATCACTTAATCTTTCTTTTTAGATATTTTTATAGCCTTTTATACTCTTTGTGATGGCTTAAGGATCAGTTCTAACCGTTGGAAGTCTTGAAATAGCCTTTAGAGTGGAGAAATGATCGTTTGAAAAAGCTATAGAAAATTAGCTGTTATGATCACTATGTTGGCTCAGTCCTAACTAGATCAGCTCAGTCCTCTGATTCTTGAAAAATTAGCTTGCTACACTTTTTATCTTTTTCTTCCACTGAGATTAGGTTAGCTCAGTCTCAGAGTAGATCGGCCCAATTTGCGTGTCATGCATGCCAAAGACCGTTTGTGATTCTTTCTTCTTCAAATTTTTTTGTAGGCTAGACTTATCCTTGTTATCTTGATTTAATCTTTATTTTGATCTCTTGAAAGATGTATCCATTCTAGAATTTCTTCTCTAAAAGCTTGAGTGATGAATATTCATTTGGATGAGCAAAAACATTTGTAGTTTGTGAGCTTTTGAAATTTACAACTACACATCCTCACAAACATCATTAGTATTTTAACAATTTATACTCAAATACTTTTGTTATCATTAAAATTAAACTAGGATCAACATTTTATACTTATTAAAACTTAATTCAAAATTTAAATACATAAAATTAAAAAGAAAAAAAAATAAAATAAGATGATTATTGATCTTAGATCGATGTTGGCATTGAGATGGTGTAGAAAATAGCTCTTCCTTTCGACACCATCTACCTTGAAGCATCCATGAACCAAAGCATGCCTCTAACATGTACCATCACCTTTCTATGATTGAAGATAACTTAATTTGATGGCTTGGAGTCTTTTTTATAAGTGTTGGAGGGCTGGAGATCCTTGCTGCAGGCAATGTGAGACTAAAAAAAGTTTGATCGATAAATATAGAAGAAATTAGAGTAAAAATTGGATTAAAATATCTCCTGGATGAATTCTATTGAGTTTCCTAAATTCTGGCCATTAGATCTTGATTAACGATCCAAAAAACACCAAAAATCTTGTTTTGAAAGCCTAGATCCACTCAAAATTAATTTGGATTGATGGATGGAGTTAATCTAGAGAATCTGGGCCCTTGGATCATGCTTGGATGTTTAAATCACCATTGGGTTTTATATCAGCCATTGGATCATCACCTGGGATGCAAGTAGCTATCCAATCATGTGCTAGGAAGAGATAAAAACCAAATCAAAGAAGAAAATACCCTCAACCATCGGATCTAGACCGCAAACCACCACTACCATCAAATCGCATCATTACTGTAGCAATGGACCACCTGGATCGAGTGCACCATAATCCATGACCAATCAGCACCTGCTATCACCATGTGAAAGGATCAAAATGCCCCATGAGCCATGATAGATTTCTGTAAACCCTTTAAGGGTCTTGGTCTATCATGTGTTAGCCTATGATTCGCTGCCTTCTGCTGAGCTGACAGTCCATGCCTGGTTCGTAGATCAGTAGGTTGGCTTCTATGGCTGAGCCGACTTGGATGGCACGTCGGTTGAGTATTGGCTAAGCTGGTTTTGATGGCTTGGCTGGATGCACCGGCTTGACTAGACGAGCCAGTTGAGCTGAATTAATTTTTTTTATTTTTATTCTTTTTCTTTGAAAATTCATATCTAGTCCATTTTAACTTTGTTTTGCTCCAAACTTATTTCATTATGATTAAAAAAATAAGCTATTTTCATTAGTAAAGATATTTTTTAAAAATAATAAATAAAAATATTTAATTTTTAAAAATAAAAATAAATTAATTTATAAATTATTATTTTTATTGATGAATTTATAATGCTTATCACATCTCCTAACTTAAGCTTTGTTCATTCTTGAGTAAAGAAAAATTTAATTTTAGATATTTTTTAATTTTAGAGTTTTGAATTTTATCCAAGCAATTTTTAAAATGGCCATTGATGTTCAGTAGAGCATAAATGAGATATATCATTGGAGTATTAGTACTTACTAATATAAAAATTAAGTGAAGAATATCAAATTCTTCTAATTTTTTTTTAAATTATCTCTATCTTTATCTCTGAATCATCTAAACTTTCATATGGATAAGTGTATTACTACTTTCATCCTTTATTTATCGATATTTTTTATTCATATTATCCACTTTTTGATGTGAATATCATTGCTTACTTAAGCAATGGCATCCGGTTACTCGATAAAAAATTAATATTTTTTTTAATGTTGTCCCATTATTGAGTGCTTTAATCTCTTAAACTTTCTATTTGATCCATGTAGCGAGTCTTGGGCCAAAGACTTCTAAATCAGTTGGCTTTAGGGCACTAAATATAAAATACCCCTCGAGCTTACTAGCTCAAATCAAATAGGCTACGAGTTAAGACTAGCTTTACAACAAGTTTTTTCGTTCTTTCCATCTTTTGACATAAAACTCAATACTTGCTTAGGTAAAGAGGCCTGATTACTCAGTGAAAAGTACTTAAAAATTATTTTATTTATAATAAATTTTATTTTTTTATAAAAAAATATACAATTATCCTACACAAGCCCATAAAAAGAAGACTTTTCTTTGATGTTGGTAAAAAAAATCAGAATTACTCAAAAAAAATATTTATGTTCTAAACATAACTCTTTATTGGATTTTCTTAATACTTGATTCCTTAATATATCATAAATTTTTTAGTTTGTGCATCAATTTTCTTTTAAAAATGCTTAGTTCAACTCGATTCTTAAGTATAATCGGATGTCTAAATGCTAAATACTAATTTTTTTGAAGATTTTAAATTTTTTTTTAAAAAAATTATTATTCTCTCTCCCAACTTAATCGATATTATCCATAATAGAGAAAGAAAAAATAAAGAGCATAATAAAGAATTAGAAAGAATACACCTAACTCAGTATGTATATGGTCCAGCATGTATCTTTGAAAATTTGTGCTCTCTCTCCAACTTATTCAAAATGATCTAAAAGAATAAATTAAAAAAAATTAGATAAAAAAATTAAATATTAGGTTGCCTCCCAATAAGTGCTAAGTTTACCGTCTTTAGCCAGACACAAGACAGCTTATCTATCCTATGTCAAATATTGAATTGATAAATTTTAATGATTTTAGATTGCCAATCTTAGAAAGATAGTTTATTATTCTTTTATTGATAAATTTATTTTTAATTATGAAAATATAATTTATGATCCCATTCTCAGACTCTTGTTTCTTAAGAATTTCTTCTATTTGTTCTTCAAAAATGCTTATATATTGTGTTTTTAGGTAAGGAGTTGAGTTTAATACAATGGATACTGGAAGAATATCTAAAGATAGGTTTAATTCTGAAGATAAATTAATATGATCTTGTTTAAATGACTCTATTGACAGTTCATTACATGTTTTTTGATTTTTATAAGAAGAACCAGCTTCTAGGGTTGAAGAAAATATGACTTCAGGTTTATAGGTCTTAGGTAAATCATCCATTCTCTTCTTTCCTTTATTAGTCTTATTTAAATTGAAACTAGCATCAGTACTAGTTTTTGACTCAGATTCTTCTATATGGTTAATCTCAGTACTAACCTCTTTTTCTATATTCCTATTTTGGCTAGCATCAGTACTAGTCTCTCTTATCTGATCTTGGTATGGGTCCATAAGAATCCTATAACTTTTAAGTTTAGAAATTATTTTGGCATTCTCAAATTGGGGATTCTTAAGTGGGACATTAGATTGATATTTTGGTCCACGTGGTTAATGGATATTAGGTGGGTTGATTTTAAGAATTGGTTGGCTTGATAGTTGACCTAGTTCTCTCCTCATATTAGACTCAACTAATTATCCTATTTATGCTTCTAGCCTGACGATGGATTCTTGTTGAGTCAGAATCAGTTGTTGAAGTTGATTAAATCTATCATCGATTAGATTGGTCTGTTGAGAAGATGGATATGATGGTTGATTATAATATGATGGCTAGATAAACTGACTAGATTGACCTTTATTGTAGGCATAATTTTGCTATTGGATATGAGCCTGAGTCTGTTAGGATATCCAAGAAAAATTAAGATGCTTCCTCCAATCTAGGTTATATGAATTTAAAAATAGATCATTAACCGGCTTGGAGTAGCCTTATGAAACTTGAACTTATTCTTGAATAAAAGATAGAAATTATGCAGTCATAGGACATTCACTCATATGATGTGTTGGGCTAGCACAAATTGAACAAATCTCCTAGTAATTAGAGGGTGATGTATTTTGTGCAGGGATTTGTTATCTTAGGATTAGGAGTTGATCTAATTTTTAGATAAGAAAGTCTACTTTATTTATCAGATTCAAGTCAGCTTTGGAACTAGATTTTGGATGTTTAAATTCATGGATCCCTATCCACTTTTGGTAGAAGGATAATGAAGCATGATTAATTAAGTTTTTACTCAGGATTCTAAATAAAGCATAGGCTTTATCATCACTTTTATTCATGAATGCACCTCCATAGGATGCATCTACCATCTATCTATATTGGTCTCCTAAATCTACATAAAAAGTTTGAACTATTTGCCACTTACACAGACCACGGTGCGGGCATTTTCTAAGAAGTTTCTTAAGTCTTTTTCATGACTCGTGAATTTGTTTCCCTGGAAGCTGAGCAAATCTAGTGATAGCTCACCTCATAGTATTGGTTCAGCCTATTGTTAGATATGTGTGCCCTTGACGCCAGATTGGCAGACATTTGTAATACACTTATAAGGACAAAATTATAATTTTGACTATAAATAATAAAATGGATTATTTTTTATCACAATGTATATTTAAAAGTATCTATGATACATCCCTTGAGTTAATGACAATAATAGTTCATATTTTCAAGAGTTGAAAATTTAAGACATGAATTTTCATTATTAACTCATAAAATGCTCTCGATAGTAGGATCATCATGAGGATGGTGATTGAGCCGGAAGGTTGATGTACGATCATTTTTTTAGGATAGATGAGTCTTGAGTCTACGGTGTGAGACACCAGAGTGAGAGTATAGATACTCGTTAGAGAACGAGGGCACTGAGCGTGACCACTTCGAGCAGTCATGAGAAAATCTACCTTCTCGTCGATGACTGACTCGAAGCTGCAATGATGTATCTGGTTCTTTGATCTGAGGTGCATCGATAGTTCACCTTAAGGGTGTTATAGTTTGACTATACCATAACTCGATCTCCTAGCCATTCGAAACCCTGAGGTGTATGTTGGCTATAGCATGTTCATTGTAGGAATTAGATTGCACCAATAGGGGATCTATCTATCTTGATAGAAGAGGAGCAGCTTTATGATGATCACGAGAATCAAGTCCATAAGCCCTTGGCCATGGTAAAGTGAAATAATAGAAAGAGTTTTTATTAGGGTTTTCACATTGGACTTGAATCGAATGATTAATTCAGATGATGGATATTAGGGTTTGACGAGATCACCTAAACCCTAATCCAATCGAGGCTCAAGATAGAGGAAGTTAATCACACAGAAAACTACACCAAGAGGTTTGCTTTCAGTTCTAATGGGTTGCCACCATATGTTGCTAGGTGTCACTAATGGATTTTGGGAGCAATTAGAATGATTTGGATGATCGATCATACTAGTTGTCTGAATTAGAAAAGTTCTAATCCATCAAAAGATATTTTGATAATGTCGATGATAGAGATCATGATATATCCCATTACCATATGAAACTAAACCTAACTAGGTTATACAAATAAAGATTTGGATCTGGATATCATCAATTGGGTTAATCCAGTTCAATTAATTTGAATAAGATTCAATTAGGTTCAAGAAAATTATGCTAGCACATGATTGAGCCTAATGTTCTCCTTTAATAATCATTAAAACTTATCTTGATTAAGCCAAATATATTTGGGCTCACTTAGAAACCTTTACTTGGTCTGACTGGAGCTTGTCTAGGTTAGAAAAGGGTTGCCTTAATTTATGAAATAAATTTGAGATAATACCTACCATTTTTCATCACTTACTAAATCTTGTCTTTAGACTTTGGTCAAATATTGACCTTTGATACTTAGACATCTGCCTATGTGTCATGCACCCATAGGAGAGAATCTTGGGTCTTGCCCTCCTACTAAAAAGTAGACAGGCAAGGGGTGCATGCCTAGGGAGGCGTGCGCCCCATGAGGACAAGATTTGGAGTTCCATATAGATGGGACTCCAGTTGCTTCAAAGGTTTAAATTAGGTGACGCCAAGGAGACTTGTTTGACCCAATCTTGGTGCCATCTAAGAAGAGTTTTGAGGGACTCTAATCTAATTGGATCAGATGATGTCATCCCATCAATTAGATTTAGATCTGATTGCATAAAGGGCCATGATTGGCCAGGATGATGTGGCACTGCATGGCGCAGTAGGATCTATATAAATCCTATCTATGCCTAGAATAGAGAGCTTCTGCCTTTAGCCCATGCCATAAAGCTTTTCTCCCTCCTTCTCCATGCCACCCTTTGGTCCTCTCTCTCCTCTCCATGCCTAAGAGGTTTTGGGCACGAGTTAGGTGTGATCCAAGCAAGTGAAAGATGACAGGAAAGGAAGAAGGCAGCACTACTGCAAGAGACAACGATTGTTCTTCAAAAGAATTTTTAAAGACCTTCAAGATTAGATCTAGATTTAATTTTTGAAGAATTAATTAATAAAGAGAAGATCTTCAGATCATGTTCGAGTGGATATCGATAGAGGCCAGGCGCTTGCATGGCTACATCCAGAACCTCAGGCAAATATCAGAATCATCATAGGATAATTAGATTATCCAAAATAAAGATATAATTAAATTAGATTTAATTTAATTTTTATTTTATTTTATTTTATTAGATCAATAAGATTTGATCTAAAAAAAATCTTAGATCTGATTAGGATCTTAGAGAAAAATTTTTGAAATATTCCTCTTGATTCAATCAGATCTGAACGAACCTGACCCAGGAAACTAGGTTTTTTTCTTCACCTATGGAATAAAATTTCTTAAGAAATTTACTTTGCAGTTCAGCCTAAGTTTAGATTGATCTTCCTATTGTGCCAAGCAAGTACTTGACTTTATCTTTTAATGAAAAGAAGAATAAAATTAATCTAAGGGCATCGTTAGTCAAATTTTGAATTTTCACCATAAAGCAGATTTTTAAAAATTCATCAAGATGCTTATACGGATCTTCATTGGTGTTCTCATAGAAAGATGGGAGCATCTAGATTGGAGTCGGCTTGATCTCATAGTGGGTAGCATGAATATTAAGTAACTGGATACAAGTCGATGAGTTATTGATAGAAGAAATAAAATATTTCTTCATCTGCCTAGGTGGTTCTCTAAAATTTTTAGCCATTTGATTATTGAATTTAATATGGTTCAGCCACTCAATTTTATGATTAGATTAAACTAGATCAAGTAAAGTGATTTTCTACTATGTATGTACTAGTGTGATCCTAACATGTGGTTTAAAATTTTTTAAATTTTTTAAATTTTTATATTATTTTTTTTAAAAAATAAATTTTTTATTATTATATTTATTTTATTATTATTTTTAATTTAATTTAATTTAACTATTATTTTTAATAATTTTTTAGTTAGTTTAATTTAATTTAATCTAATTTTTAATTTAATTTAATTTTTAATTTATTTTATTTTTAAAGTTGAAAAGGAGAAGAAAAAAAGTTCTAAAGAGAAGGCTCTAAGGAGTCCTAGAACTAAGAAGAGAGAGAAGAATTAGGTTTAATTAGATTTGATATTTTAGTTAGTAATCAAGTTGGGCAAATATTTCTAACTAAGGGTTGTCCTAGATCTAGACAGCTCCTAACTGCCAAGATCACCTTCAAGCCCTTCAAGTATAAAATTAACCATTCAATTGGCCAGATAAGTATAAGATTGGTGGAAGTCTCCTCGTTGCTTGTCTTAGACACCAATTGTGCTTGGCTAGGTAAGCTAACGAAATCTATTGGTGCAAAATCTGATTGATGCCAAATTTGAGGCTAGAGTTGGAGAAGACGAGGTTGCCACTGGTGACCTGTAAAATAAGTCTCATTTGGAGTTGGGTCTGATGGCTCCAGCAAGATCCTCCAATAATCAAGTCAACTCTTTCGACCAATAGAAATGGAGTATTCAGAGAGATTTTTGGCAGAGTTTTGAGGTAGAAGATAAGAGCCTAGAGAAGAAAGCATATCTGGAGGGTCTCTTATATAGGTGAAGGCCATAATAAATTGATGGCGATAGCCATAACCACCTAGTAGTAGACCGTTCGGAGCCATGTGGGATTTTTTATAGAGGATGGTGTTCGTTGTCATGATGTGCCAGTCTATTGGGACTTAATAGCCGAGGTTCGGATGGGGTAGCTATAGGTGGTGAAAAGTTTATAGTTACCGTTGTTTTGGAGGACTTTGGATGTTCTTAAGATCGACCATGCCTTAACTGTTATTTGCTATATCAAGAGTAAGTACCGAGGTTCTTTCAAGTAGCTAGGAGGGGTATGGAAGAAAGCCTATTGAGAGAGTCTAGAGGAAGCTCTCTTGAGTGGAGCCCCTTAAACAACTAGGGGGGAAGTTTGGAAGGAATTCGGCTGATGGAGAAGTTTGATGGAAGGAGAAGTCCGAAAGGAGTTTGACCATTGAAAAAGTCCCAGGGGAGTTCGAGATAAGGTATAGAAGTTTGTCTGGGGGAGGTTCTATCAATCGGAGGCTCTCGAGATGAGATTCGATGGTGATAGCAATACTCGATTTGAAGGAGATCCAGTAGAAAATAAGTCTGGCCAGCTTCCAAGCTGGCCAGGCTAGACCGCTCGAGAGGCGAAACCTCAGCGCTTCAACTGCTCAAGTGACTGCTCTCACTGTTCAAGTTTGTTTGAGGTTTTGCTCGACAGGAGAGGGTCATCCGGAAGAAGTGAGATTGGAGGAGTTCGTCTATTTATGGTAGAGGAACCTGATTGCCTTTACCGATCGAAGCCTGGCCATGGCCTTCGCCACTGGGCGGGGTCACCAGAGATCAGACATTCATTAGAACTTTAACGAAAATGGGTTTATCCCCAACACAAGTCCCCCTACTCTCGAGTTCAAAATTCGAAAGAAGGAAGTAGAATCATGACCACCAAAGTTCCTTTCTCTCTTCTCTTGTTTTTTTTTTAGCTTCCTGCATTTATCGGATGGAAAATTTTGGCATCTACTACGTCGGTGCCGAAGCCTCATAGATGCGAGGTGATCCAAAAAGATATTTTTCAAAACTCTCACTAAAAATCTATCCAAGGTACAACATCATTAAGGATCTGCCCATTGCCAGACCCCTACCATGATGAATGGGACATGCATCGCGTGAAGGTCGGTTTGGAGGGATCTGCAATCATAATCGCCTTAGAGTTCCTCAGACTATTTAAGGACTTCTACTCTTCTTTATTTTTCACTTCACTTTAATCTTCTTCTTCTTCCTCAAGCTCCAGCTTTCTCCCTGCTTGAGAGCTTCGGTTCCTCCTATCGTCCTTCCCAGTTCCAAGCACTTCCCCATTCGATCTACACGGTGTCATCATCTCTCCACCCTTCTCAGTCACACTAGGTTAGTCTCAAAACCTCGTTTTGGATTGTTATTATGTCTTCTACATCTTGCCCTTTCAATTTCTTTAGAGAAGTCTATCGCCTTGTTTTTCTTGATTTTTCAGAGGGTTTTTCTAAGTTTGCTTTGATTCGAATGTCCACCGAAGAGTCCTGGTCGACCTATTTTGAGAGTTCGACTCATTTGGCTTTGATGGATCCATCCTTTACGGATACTGACGTCACCTATTGCTAAACTGGCCTAGGTCGAAAATCTCTGATTACTTATGCTTTTCTTTCTTTTTCTTTTTGGTGTACTCAAATATTTTAAGAAATAAATCTGAGCTTTCTTTTCTTTACACCTGTGTCATGGCGAATGTTATTTAGAACCCTTCCAGTGATCGCAGTCAAGGCTAGTCATCTCCAAATGATGCAGAACCACTGCCTCAATCCATCCCTCTGAAACCCATAATCAAAAGTTTAAAGTGGAAGATTCATCACCTAAAGAAAAAGCTGAAGAAGATGGAAGACGAACTTCAGAGGTCCAGGAAGAATGCTTTGGAGGTGACGATTGAGGTCACTTACCTCCGTAAGCTGCACATGAAGGATTCCATGGGCTTCAATATTAGAAAAGACAATTTGGAGAAGGAGCTGGTTGAGATTGGAAAAAATGCCAGTGACAAATCTTGGGCACTAACGGTGGAGATCAGCTCTCTCAAAGCCGATCTTAAGATGGAAAAAGAGAAAGTTTAATTGCTAGAAGGAAACTTGCCATGGTCTACCGACAAGGCTTAGTACGACTGGGATTGGTCCAAGAAGTTCTCTGAGCTTTAGAGGTAGTTACAAGACACCGAGAGCTGGCATAATAGTTATAGAATAACCTGGGCATAGAAGATGTTCGGACTTGAATGCGAGCTTTAGGCCATTAGAGATGAAGCATCTTACTTCTAGAGGCAATTATACAGTAGTCAGTAGGCCAGTTCGAGTGGTGAGTTGGAGGAGATTGCCTCTTTGAAGAGGACTGTCAGTAAGCTCTCTGAAGTGATCGGGATAGAGAAGGCCGAGGTTCAATGGCTAAAACTCGAGCTAACTCATGAGCACCAAGCTATTAAAGATGCGGAGGCTAAGTCTGAAGTCCTAAGAAAGTAGTGGTGAGAGCTTGAAGGCAAATTTGGACACATCAATAGAATGTACATTGATGGTTTATACAAAAAGAGAGAGCTTGAGGAGATCCCTAGATTAAAGCAGGCCCTTGTGATGGCTGGGGCCAACAGCCCAAAATCTGAGGAGTCCGATCCATCTTAGGACTTCGATCTTTTTTTCTTCTTTCTTTTCATGTAATCAATCTTGTCAAACTTTATTTTGCTTGTAATGAACTTGTATTTATGAGGATTTATGGTGCTCCGACCTTGGGAGGCTACGGGAGGAGTCAGGGTGTTGGCTCTGGAGATTCCAGGGGCTTGGTTGGTGCTTCGAAGATCTGAGATATAAGATGAAGCAAAGAACCAAAGTCAGAAAATCAAGACTATAGAAAGAAGATTTTCTGCAAGTTAGCCGACTCAGTCCAAAACTAGATCGGCTAAGTCTCAGTGCACAGGCAAAATAGAGACCTGCATGTTTGGGACTGCTGGCATGGCATAGTACTAGGCTGGCTCAATTTCAAACTGAGTCGACCTAGTGAAACTTAGCCAGCTTAGTGTTGAGACTGAGCCAACACAGTGCGCGGGTAGAGTTACGCGAGGGTCTATTTTAGGCTAGGGTCTGGATTGATCCTAGGGATCTTAAGGCCTGGTTTGAAAGGTTTTAAGGGGGCTAATTCATGTATGGGTCGGGTCTAGATTCAGAGGATGAGAGCATGGGAGACATGGGTGTACATGAGCTCGATGAATGCTTTCATGTATTGGGTTAGCCAGGGGAGTTTTTTGGTCGGGCCTAATGGCTATGTATAAATACATAGATTATATTAGAGTTTTCAAGGTTGGAACAATACAAATTTTTTCTCCCTCAACTCTCTTCTTCTCTTCTCTCTAGAGTTGCCACCCTAGTGTTCTTGAAGAAGCCCTAGAGAAGGGGGCATCTCCCTCAAGCCTAAGGAGAGAGACACCCTATTATAGATCTAAGTGGAGTATCGATGGTTTGCTGTCCATAGAGAACGTCATAGGTTTCTTCAGATCCATGCTAAAGATTAGGAGCTTCCGCAATATGGTATCAGTGCTTATGATGCCAAGGATGATTGGCATTCAAGCGATATCATAGGTCTATAATTTGGTATCAGAGCTAGGTGATGCCTGAAATATTATGGAAAATAATATGGTATTAGAGCCAGTTTCAGAGCCTGATGGTGCATAGAAGGAAAGGAGAAGTTGTACAAGGTGAAATCAGAAATCTGCATAAGGATTCCATGGTATGTCTCAAATCTATCTTTGTTATTACTGTGGTTTGGCCAACTAGGAGCAGCGAGTTGAAGATAGAGGTTGAGAGGATTAATGGAAAGAGATTTTTTAGGGGTGAAAGGATTTGGTGCATGATTTGCTGATCGATCTTGGTGGTAAGGTCGGAGTGTATGATGGTCATGTGATAGGCAAAAAGTGCTGGAGTGCTGCAGTAGTGCTTCCATGGAGATGCAGGACTGAGAGAGGTTTGATGATGCAGCAGCCGAGGGAGGTGTCTCAGTAGAGAACATCAGGATTCTCTAGGAAGATGGACAGTGTAGGGCTATTAAAGAGAGGTTTTCTAAGAAGTAATGGTCGAAGGAAGGCTAAAGAAGCGACTATACGTCCTTCGGTGTTAGAAAGGCGAGAAAGTAGTCGGAGATGTATTTAGTGGTTCGACTAGAGCATAAATTTGTGGAGCCTCGGGAGTGATGGAGATGGATGATCCATGGAGGTCCAGCAGGTCAGGACTGGATGGCTATAGAGCGGCATAGAGATGAGTCAGGGAGCACTGGAGTGCTACAAGAGCACATTCCTAAAGGCATAGGTTTTGAGAGAGGCTCGGTGGTGCAACAGTCGAGGAGTGTATCTCAGCAGAGAGTGTCAGTGGTATCTCAAGAAGATCGGGTGCAGATCTCAGGGAGAGTCAGGAGGTCTCAGGGAGTGCCAGGAGGTCTCTAGCAGTCAGAAGTATCATGGATCAGGTTTTTTCTATAGAAGCACCAGAAAGAGTTATGGTTCAGATGGAGGATGATTCTCCGAGTGCAACTGAAGCGATGGCTGGTATAGGGGCAGAAGAGAAGGACTAGAGTGGAATTTCCTAGGGTTTAGTCATTGGTTTCAGAAGAGTTGGATGAGCTCTTGGATTTCGAAGATGCCCGTGGGTTGCGGAATTATCCAAAATGGCTTCGAAGAGGGCCGCAGAGTGCGGAGGGTTCGAAGGGATAGCAACGGTATTTGAGATGCAGCAGCAGGCTCAGCAGTGCAGCATTGAGTGGTTGGCCTCGAGGGACTTGATGATAGAGTCGACTTCTATGGCATTAGGTGAACTTCGGATATAGGTGGATCTCCGTAGTGGTGTCTTCACAAGTGGAGAGAAAATTTGGCATGAGTTTAGAGCACCAGTGATGCACAGTTCCAGGTAGAGCGGTGCGTGCAGATGGACAGGCGTAGCTCTGAGGAGATCGTGTCAGATGGTATAGCATGTGCTGGTGTAGAAATGCTATAGGTTCTTTAGGAAAGTTTAGAGAAAGTGATGCAGCTGCTAAGCAGAAGGAATCCTACAATTCTAGGGTGGTGCCAAGAAGCAAGCATAGATCTTCAGTGGTTGAGGCGGTCATCCCAAAGGCCTCAAGGGTGCACAATAGATGAATAAGATTGATGAAGGTGATGTTTGCATAGGTGCTGTTGAGTGCGTAGGGACAGCGAGATCATGCAGGAGGTTGTTGCTGAGGGGTTTGCCAAGGCTTGGGACATCAAGATGGAGATTATGAGGATTTATGGTGCTTCTAAGCCTTAGGAGGCCATGGGAGGAGTTAGAGAGTTGGCTCTAGGGATTCCAGGGGCTTGGTTGGTACTTGAGAGACCTGGAACATATGGTGAAGCAAGGAACTAAAGCTGAAGAATCAAGACTGCAGAAAGAAGATTTTCTGCAAGTTAGTTGGCTCAATCTAAAATTGGGTCGGCTAAGTCTCAGTGCATAAGCAAAATAGAGAGCTTCGCATTCGAAATTGCTAGCTACGCATAAGTCCATTGGAACTTAGCCGGCTCAGTGCTGAAACTGAGCTGGCTCAGTGAGTGGGCAGAGTTATGCGAGGGTCTATTTTGGGCTAGGGTCTGGATTGATCCTAGGGCTCTTAAGTCCTGGTTTGAGAGGTGTTAAGGGGGCTAATTCATGTATGGATCGGATCTAGATCTAGAGGATGAGAGCATGGGAAACATGGGTGTACATGTGCTCGATGAGTGCTTTCATGTATTGGGTTAGTTAGGAAAGTTTTTTGGTCGGGCCTAATGGCTATGTATAAATACATAGGTTGTATTAGGATTTTCAAGGTTGGAACCAAAACAGACCTTTTCTCCCTCAACTCTCTTCTTCTCTTCTCTCTAGAGTTGCCGCCCTAGGGTTCTTAAAGAAGCCCTAGAGAAGAAGGCATCTCCCTCAAGCCCAAGGAGGGAGGCGCCCCATCATAGATCCAGGTGGAGGATCGGTGGTTTGCTGCCCATAGAGAACGTCATAGGTTTCTTTAGTCCGTGTTAAAGATTAGGAGCTTCCATAACATGGATCGGTGCTTGTGATGTCAAGGATGATTGGCGTTCGAGCGATATCATGGGTCTACAATTTGGTATCAGAGCTAGGTGATGCCTGAAACATTGTGGACGATAATAGTATTATCGCATGATCGATCTTGCCGATCTTTATCTTACTTGTAATGAAGTTAATATTTGCAATAAAATGGTACCCTTTTCGTTATTGTCTTATACAGATTTGATGTTGGTTAATGGCTCCGCTTTCTTCATCTCATATTTTTTTGCTTTGTCTTCTAATGAGATGCTTGTTGTGGATGCCAGGCTGGGGTCTCTTCCATGAACTTGGGTGGGGCTCCCCCATTCGTATTTGATGTAGCCATAGGGGGATACATATAAGGATCACCGGTATGTATTTTCTCTTTCCTTTGTTTTAGATTAATGAGGCCTTGGCTTTCCTCATGTTAGGACGAGGTTCTCTTCTATTCCTTGTGCGATTGCAGGGGTACGTTAGGGCCATTGATGGGGTCTCTCCCTTCATCTTGTCTTAGTTTAACGAGGCTTTCGACTTCATTCACGTTAGGATGAGGTTCTCCTCCTATTCCTAAAGTGACCGTAGGGGCACATTAGGCCAGCTAAAAGGGCCTCTCCCCTCATCTGGTCTTAGATTAATGAGGCTTTTGGCCTTGCTCACGTTAGGATGAGGTTTTTCTCCTGTTCCTAATGTGGTCGTAGGGGTGCATTAGGATCGCTGGAAGGGCCTCTCCTCTCATCTCATCTTAGGTTAACGAGGCCTTCGATCTTGCTCACGTTAGGATGAGGTTTTTCTCCTATTCCTAACATGACTGTAGGGGCGCATTAGGGCCGCTGGAAGGGCCTCTCCCCTCATCTCATCTTAGATTAATGAGGTCTTCAACTTTGCTCACGTTAGGACGAGGTTCTCCTTCTGTTCCTAACGTAGCCGTAGGGCGCATTAGGGCTGCTGGAAGGGCCTCTCCCCTTATCTCATCTTAGATGAACGAGGCCTTCGATCTTGTTGACGTTAGGATGGAATTTTCTTTCTATTCCTAATATGACCGTAGGAGCACATTAGGGCCGCTGGAAGGGCCTCTCCTCTCATCTCGTCTTAGGTTAACGAGGCCTTCGACCTTGCTCACATTAGAATGAGGTTCTCCTCTTGTTCCTAACATGGCCGTAGGGACGCATTAGAGCCTCTCCCATCATCTTATCTTAGATTAACGAGGCCTTCAGCTTTGCTCACATTAGGATGAAGTTCTCCTCCTGTTCCTAACGTGGCTATCTTCATTGTACAGTTAAATTCGAGAGGTCATTTTCCACCATTATAGATTTGTAATAAGGATCGGAGAGTTAAAGTAGGAAAATTTTATTGCGACCAAGTCATCGATAATAGATCTATAGGTTTTTTGAATTTCATGATCGGGGTAGATTAGTTCCTCTGAGCTCCTTCAGGTAATATATCTCGGGCCAGACAACTTGCTTGACCTCATAATGTTCTTTCAAATTTGCAGCAAGCTCTTCCTAGTTTTGAGGCTAAGAAACGGCTGCTCGTCAAAGCACTAAGTCCCCCACTCTAAATACTTTATCTTTGACTCTAGAGTTGTAGTAACGGGCCATCCTTTACCTATACGCGGCCATCCGAACTTGGGCCTCCTCTCATTTTTCCTCTAGTAGGTTGAGGTTAGCTCTGAGGCCTTGCAAATTGTATTGCTCACTGAAGGCCATGATTCATGTCGACGGGAGTTTGAGCTTGATTGGGATAATGCCTCCATTTCGAAGGCCAAGATGAATGGTATTTCTCTAGTTGGCAGTCTTTGAGTAGTTCGGTATGTCCAGAGTATATGGTAGAGTTCGTCCACCTATGTCTCTCTTGCTCTTTCAAGTCTTGCCTTAATATCCTGCAATAAGATCCTATTGGTCACCTCTGCTTCATCATTTGCTTGTAGATGGGCCACCAATGTGAAATTATGGGAGATGTTCAAATCCTCGTAGAACTCAGCAAACTTCATCTCGACAAACTATTGCCCATTATTTATTACCAGGGTTTGAGGCAGGCCAAACCTATAAACAATCTACTTTTAGATAAAGTCTTGTACTTTGACTTCAATAATTTTTGTTAGGGGTTCAGCCTTGATCCATTTGGTGAAGTAGTCGATCGCCACTAAGAGAAACTTTCATTGTCCGGATGCCATCGAAAAGGGGCCAAGTATATCCATCCTCCATTGCACAAATGGCCAAGGAGTACTTAAGGGTGTAAGCTCGAAGGTTGGTTGCCTTTGTATATTTGCATTCCTCTGATAGCGGTCACACTTTTTAACATATTCGACACAATCATGATGCATAGTCAGCCAATAATATCCTTGTTGAAGCAGCTTATGAGATAAGGATCTGGCACCCAGATGGCTCCCATAGATTCCTTCATGCACTTTTTATAATGCAAAATCGGCTTCAGAAGATTGGAGACATTTCAAAGTAGCAAGGAGTACAATCTCTTGTATAGCTTATCCTCATATAGAATATACCAGGAAGCTTGGTTTCTCAGCTTCCGAGCTTCTTTTGGATCATAAGAGAGTGTCCCATCTTTGAGATAAGTGACCAATGGGTCAATCCAGTAGGGCTCATGGTCGATCTGCATTGTAGACTATGGCTCTTCCGTACTTAGGCATTTCAATACTTCAAAGTATACTTCTTTGGAAAGTTCGTTAGGGGCCAGTGTGGTAAGTTTGGATAAGAGGTTGGCTCTAGTATTCTCTATCCTTGAAATTTGCTGAATGCCGAAGCTATTGGAGATTGTGGTCAGGCTCTTTACTTTCTCGAGATACCTTATCATACATTTTTCCTGAGCTTCATAACTACCATTGACTTATCCCACTACCAGCTATGAGTTACTATATGCCTGGAGCCGGTCTGCCTCTAATTCTTTTGCCATCTTTAGTCCTGCTATCAGAGCTTCATATTCTATCCCATTATTTATCGTAGGGATACTCGATGATGACCCCTTTGGGATTGATCAGGATCAGTCCAACACTTGCATCGAAAGCATTAGAAGAGCTATCCACGTACAAGGCCTAGAAACCTTCGGGAAGGTCCGCTCTTTCTTCATAGGAGCTCGACCACAACCATGGAATGCTGGCCTCATTCTACTGAGGTTCGGCATCATCCAGGATTGTGCATTCAACTATAAAATTGGCTAGTATTTGAGCTTTGATTGACGATCGAGCTTGATAGTTGAGGTTAAACTCTATCAGCTCACTAGCCCACTTCACTATCCTTCCAGAAGCATCTGCTCAATGAAGAACTGTCTTGATTGGTTGATTAGTGAAGAGTGTTATAGTATGCCCCTAGAAGTAGGACGGAAGTCTCCTGGCTACAATCAAAAGTGCATAAATTAATTTTTTTAATTTGGTGTACCTGGTCTCTGCATCTCTTAAGGCTCGACTCATATAGTAAATTAGCCATTGCACTTTTGCCTCTTCCTTGACCAAGACTACTGCTAAGGCTATAGGAGAAATCACCAGGTATAGGAACAATTCCTCTCTAGGGTCGGGCTTTGCAAATAATGGGGGTGAACTGAGGTGGTTCTTGAGTTCTTTGAATGCCTGTTAGCACTCTGCTGTTCAGTAGAAGTTCTTTGGTTGCTTAAGGACCTAGAAGAAGGGAATACACCGCTCAGTCAACTTCGAGATAAAGTGATTTAAGGATGCCATCTTTTTGATCAAGCGCTAGACTTTCTTTAATAATTTTGGGGTGATCATCTCCTAGATGGCCCAGATCTTCTCTAGATTAGCTTCGATCCCCTGCCTTGAGACCATGAACCCCAAGAATTTCCTTAAGGTCACTCCAAAGGCACATTTAGTCAGGTTCAGCTTCATCTTGTATCTTTGAAGGGCGTTGAAGGTCTCTTCAAGATCGATAATGTGATTAGATGAGGGTCGGCTCTTGACAAGTATATCATCCATGTAGATTTTCATGTTGTGGTTGATCTGTTCCTTGAAGATCTTATTGATCAGGCATTGATAGGTTGTGCCTGCATTTTAAGCCCAAAGGGCATGATCCTATAATAATAAAGACCAAGGTCAATAATCAAAGCAGTTTTCTTCTCATCCTTTGGTGCCATCCGGATTTGATTGTACCTAGAAAAGGCATCCATGAAGGTGAGGAGATCATGGCCCGAGATTGCATCGACCAGTTGATCTATTCTTGGTAGGGGGTAGCTATTCTTTGGGTAAGCCTTATTCAGCTTCTTGAAGTTGATACACATTCTTCACTTTTCGTTGGCCTTCTTGACTAGGACCACATTGGAAATCCAACTTGGGTAGTGGACTTCTCGGATGAACCCGACTTTGAGGAGCATATCCACTTCCTCCACTATTGCCTTTTGCCTTTCTGATGCATGGCCCCAGATTTTCTTTTTCACTGGTCTGTACTTAGGATCGATGACCAACCGATGTTCCATGACTTTGGCATCAATTCCTGGCATGTCTACTGGGACCCAAGCAAAGATGTCAACATTCTTCTGCAAGAAGATAATGAGTTGCTTCCAAACTTTATCTCCTAAGTTGGAGCCAATCTGCACCACATGCTCCATGCTTCCATCATTCAGAGGGATGGTTATAAGATCTTCCACGGGCTTGCCCCACTCCTTCATGAGGTCATCACGGACATCCAGCCCATCAACTAGGCAAGGGTCGGGATGGCTTTCCTTTCGTAAGGCGATGGAGTAATAGTGCCTTGCCAAGGCCTGATCTCTCCGAATCCACAGCTTGTCAAGAACTTCACTTCCAAATAATAAGTCGATACCATAGCTCGGAGTGCATTTAGACTAGGTCGGCCAAGAACTGCATTGTAGGTCGATGGAGCTTTCACTACCAAAAAGCTGACCATGCTTGAGCCCATTTTAGGTGTTGCCCTATAGCCACAGTCAATGTTATTATCCCTTCAACTGGCACAGCATTGCTAGTGAAGCCCACCAATTAGAAATTCATAGGCCCCAGGTAGTTATTAGGTATAGACATTTTGAAGAAAGCATAATAAAATAAGACATTGGTAGAGCTTTCATTATCTACTAAAATATGACGTACATCATAGTCAGTAATGTTTAAAGAGATTACAATCGTGTCGTTGTGCGAAAACTAAACTGCTTGGATATCTTCATTGATAAAAGCTATGGGCTCCACAGTCCTCCACCTTTTTGCAGACTTTATCAATCCACTGACCTCCCCCTACTGGAGTCCCCTAGAGATGGTGTTGATGATGCCGAGGGATGGCTGATCTTCTTGCTGCTCCTCTATTCTTGGTGGTTCTAGCAGTGCGGGTGCCCTTGGTTGATCTTGCCATCCTTCTGGTCGACGTTGAAGGAATTGACCCAACTTGCCCTGCCTGATGAGCTCCTTGATCTTGTCTTGGAGCTGAAAATATTCTTCTATATTGTGACCATGGTTATGATGGTAGAGGTAGTACTTGTTAGGATTGCGCTTGTTAGGATGAGTGCACATCTTTTTCGATCTTGACAGCCGCTTCTTAATTTTCATCAAAACTTGAGTTTTAGGAGCATTAAGGAGGGCATAGTTGTAGAACCTTTTGAGGGGGGAGTTCCATCGTGCCCTTCTATTAGGGCTTCTTTGACGATGAGCTCGAGGGAGAGTTTGGGCTCGCTTGTGCTCAGGAGGAGTCCACGAGCGCAGCCAAACTAGATTCGGCTTTTTTTCAACTGTGAGCCTGCTAGATTCACCCGCCTGCCACTCTCTCGTAGCTTTCTTATCCTTCAACTTGAAGGCCTCCTTTGCTTAGGCATAATCTTCAGTCTGAGCCAGCAAATCAGCAAAATCTCTAGGATACTTCTTCTCTAAGAAGAATAATAGATTATTCTTCTAAAGGCCATCCTTAAGTGTGGCCATGGCAATCAACTGATTCAAATTTTGGACCTCTGGCATAGCGACATTAAAGCGGTTGACATAGGGTCGGATGGTCTTCCCTTCCTACTGCTTGATACTAATTAGAGAGTTCGAGCCTCACCTTGGACATTGGCTACTGATAAAATGAGCTGCAAACTATTGGCTCATTTGGTAGAAGGAGAAGATCATACCTGACTTCAATATTGAGTATCAGTTTCTCGCTACTTTCTTTAAAGTAGGTAGGAAAGCTTAGTATAGAATGGTGTTAGACGCGCCATGGAGCAGCATCATAGTCTAGAAGACCTCTAGATGGTCAACTGGATCAGTGGTTCCATTGTAGCTTCGAATTGAGGGAGCTTGAAGTTCGGCGGGATTGGCTCTCGCATGATCTGCTGGGAGAAAAGATGGTCGATCCAGATATCATTGCTGTTGGAAGGGGGAGCATGGCAGAGTTTCTTGATCCATCAGCTCATCTCCTATAATTTTTGGTCTAGGAGGTCCTCATGGTCGTGGACCACCCAAGTCTTTTGGCAAAATGAGGGCAAAATCCCTCTAAGAGTTGAATCATGATCAGAGCAAGGGCTCTCCACCTTCTGCTTCCCTTTTTTGGATGTTACTAGTCGACTCACCCAAGTTGATCGCCCCCAGATTGGATCCTTGGGTTTCGATGAGAACTGCTTTGATCGGGCCGATGTGGGAGGATGCTGCTGCATGGCCTGCAGTGCTTTAGTGGGGCTCCTGACCTATTGGATCAGCAGGTTGAATTATTCTGCATCCACCATCATTGTCGGTGGAGTTTGAGGTACCAAAGATGAAATAGGGATGGGTAGATCTGGATGAGATCTGGCTGCAAAGGTGGTTAACCATCAAGTCGAAGCTTTTTGAGGTGGCATCTTCCCAAGACAATCGAAGAAGAAAGACTTTAAAGGAGAAGAAGAAGAACTTCCACTAAATACTCCCTTAAGAATAAGGGTGCAATAGATGGTGAGTATCCTTTTCTCTAGCACCAATTCTGTTGGTGCAAAATCTGGTTGATGCTAGATTTAAGGCTGGAGTCGAAGAAGATGAGGTTGCTGCTGGTGACCTGCAAAATAAGTCTCATCCAGAGTTGGGTCTGGTGGCTCCGGCAAGATCTTCCGATGATCAAGTTAGCTCTTTTAGCCAATAGAAATGGAGTATTCAGAGAGGTTTTTAGCAAAATTTTGAGGTAGAAGATAAGAGCTTAGAAAAGAAAGCATATCTGAAGGGTCTCTTATATAGATAGAGCCCGTAACAAACTGATGGCGATAGCCATAACTACCTAGTAGTGAGTCTTTCGGGGTCATGTAGGATTTGTTTTGGAGGATGGTGTCCATTATTGTGACGTGCTAGTCTGTTGGGACTTAACAGTCGAGGTTTGGATGGGATAGCTGTAGGTGGTGAAGAGCTCATAGTTATCATTATTTTGGAGGAGTTCGGGTGTTCTTAAGATCGACCATGCCTTGACTGTTATTTGCTATATCAAGAGTAAGTGTCGAGGTTCTTTCGAATAGCTGGGAGGGGTACGGAAGGGAGTCTACTGACAGAGTCTAGAGGAAGCTTGCCCGGGTGGAGCCCTTTAAATAACTGGGGGGAAAATTTGAAAGAAATTCAATTGATGGAGAAGTTCGAGGGAAGGAGAAGTCCGATAGGAGTTTGATCATTGGAGAAGTCCTGGGAGAGTTTGAGATAAGGTATAGAAGTTTGTCCAGGGAAGGTTCTATCAGTCAAAGGCTCTCGAGATGAGATTCGATGGTGATAATGATACTC
Organism: Cocos nucifera; assembly: GCA_006176705.1. NCBI lineage: Eukaryota > Viridiplantae > Streptophyta > Magnoliopsida > Arecales > Arecaceae > Cocos > Cocos nucifera. Next base: position 18,995 of record QRFJ01002202.1, on the reverse strand, counting down.
GATTTGAAGAAGATCCGGTAGGAAAGAAGTTCGGCCAGCTTCCAAGCTTGCTAGGCTATACTGCTCGAAGGGCAAAACCTTAGTGCTTCAACTGCTCAAGTGGCTGCTCTCACTATTCAAGTTCGTCGAGGTTCTGCTCAGCTGGAGAGGGTCATCTGAAAGGAGTGCGACTGGAGGAGTTCATCCATTTGTGATGGAGGAACTTGATTGTCTTTACCGATCGGAGCCTGGCCATGGCCACGCCACTAGATGGGGTCACCCGGAGATCAGACATTCATCAAAACTTTGGCGAAAGTGGGTTTATCTCCAATAGAATCAATTATAAACCACCTTCCTTCGGACCTAGTCATTCCTAAACCACTTTTCTTAGACACCAATCAAATTGACTAACCGTAATCCAGTCCAACTCTTAGGATTTCTTATCCTAATGAGCTTGAGTTCCTAGGACTTATGTCTAATTAATTTTAAAATTAAAGGCTTAGGTCAATGTAGGATGTTGGTTGGTTGTTTGTGGACTAAGGAAGGATGATCAAATCTCCATCTTATCTTATTTAATGGATTATTATTCTTAAATTAATTTTAAAAAATGCATATGTACAATCACTTTTAGACAAGGGGTTCTATGCAACTAAATTAGATGCATGAATCTTAATTGAACTTAAGAACATACCTTATCTCTAGTGATCACTAAAAAGAAAAATAAAAATAAAACTAAATCTAATATGATGGATGCTCTAAGCAATTATAATTTCTAATCTTATCATGAAGCTTTTAATTAGATTTAAGTAAATATTTTTTAGATTAATTTAAAAATAAAATAAATAATAAAAAAAATCTAGGATTAGAATTGATCTCACCAAGTAGGATTGGAAGCTTCCACTTTATCCTAATCTTTTTTCTCTCCTTTTTCTTCTTTTTTTCTATAAAATAAAAAAATAGTAAGCTATATTTATAAAAAAATTTAAAAATTAAAAATTTATTTATAATTAATTTATAAAAAAATTTAAAAAAGTTTAAAAAATTTAACACTCTTGTCTTTTCCAGTAATGAAGCCGAAAACTTGATAAGAGCACGATATTATCATTAGGACATCATATTTATCAGTTTAATTTTAACTTCTTAAATTGATTAAAAATAGATAGAAAGTAGTGAGTTGGGTCGAATCCATAGAAAAGTTAGTATTTTAGTTTTAAAATTTTAATTTTTTTTTAAAAAAATAATTTTTAAAAATTAATTTAAAGTCAAAAAATATAATTATAAATAAAAAATAGAAATTAAATGGTGCAAAAAATTAAACTTGGTACTCAGATGTACTAGTTTGATCTTAGCACTACTTGTAATAAAATTAACGAGCAGAAAATAAATTTGCAATAAAGATAAAGAGCATAAAATTTAAAGAGCAAAAAAATAAATTTTGCAGTAATTAAAACTTAATTTAGAATTTAAATATATAAAATTAAAAGAAAAGAAAAGAAAATAAAAATTAAAATAAGTTGATCTTTGATCTTGGATTGGCGTTGGTATTGAGATAGTGTAGAAGACAGCTCTTTCTTTTGGCACCATCTGCCTTGAAGAATCCACAAACCCAAGTATGCCTTTAACCTATACCATCACCTTCCTATGATCGAAGACAACTTAATTTGATGGCCTGAAGTCTTTTTTATAGGTGTTGGAGGGTTGGAGATCCCTGCTATCGACAATGTGGGACTAAAAAGGAGTTTGATCGGCAAATATGGAAGAAATCAGAGTAAAAATTGGATTAAAATAGCCTTTGGATGAATTCTGTTGAGTTTCTTGAATTCTGGCTGTCAGATCTTTATCAAACGGTTCAAAAAACCAAAAATCTCATTTTAAAAGCCCAGATCCACTTAGAATTAATTTAGACCATTGGATGCAGTTGATCTAGAGAATCTAGGCCTTTGGATCATGCTTGGATGTTTAAATCACCAATGGGTTTTATATCAACCATTGGATCATCACCTAAGATGCGTGCAACCATCCGATCGCACGTTGGGAAGAGAGAAAAATCAAATCAAAGAAGGAAAAACTCTTAGCTATCGGATTTGGACTGCAAACCACCGCTACCATCGGATCACGCCATTACTATAGCTGTGGATCGCTTGGACCGAGTGCACCATAAGCCACGACCAATCAGTGCCTGCTGTTGCCATGTGAAAAGACCAAAATGCCTTATGAGCCATGATAGATTTTCTGTAAACCCTTTAAGGGTCTTGGTCCATCATGTGGTAGCCTGTGATTTGCTGCCTTCTGCTGAATTGGCGGTCCACACCTGATTCGTGGACCGATGGATCGGCTTCTGTGATTGAGCTAGCTTGGATGGCACGTTGGCTGAGCTGGGATGCACCGACTGAGCTAGTTTCAATGGCTTGACTGGATGAGCCAACCGAGTCAAATTAATTTTTTTATTTTTTCTTTGAAAATTCATATATGACCTGTTTTAACTCTATTTTGCTCCAAACTTATTTCGTTGCGATCAAAAAAATGATCTCTTTCCATGATGAAAATATTTTCTAAAAATAATGAATAAAAATATTTAATTATTAAAAATAAATATAAATTAATTAATAAAGTATTATTTTTATTGGTGAATTTATGGTACTTATCAAGTCTTCATTTAGATGAATGGAAATACTTGGAGTTTTTTAGCTCTTAAATTTTACAACTACACATCCTTACAAACAATGTTAGTAAATTAATAATCTATACTCAAATGCTTTTGTTATCATCAAAATCAATCTAGGGTCAACAATCTCCTTCTTTTTAATGATGATAAAATCTTTTGAGTATAATCTTTCCTTTATATTTTAAAATGATATAATTATTCAATCTTACCAATTAACTTATACATCATATTCATTTAGATTTTATCAATTTACATGTGCTCCCCCTGAATATGATAGTTATGTTCAATTTAAATCAAATTTTGTGTTGCTCCCCCTTACCATGTGCCGTGGTTTCAATTTAGCAATTCGAGTCATGATTTTTTCCATGTTTGTAATTACAATTGAATTATCAAGATTTCTTCCATATTTATAATTACAATTGAATTACAATTGCTCGCATATTCTTTATTTAGTTTTTACTTAAGTAATACCCATTCTTTTCACTTAATTTCAATTTGAGTCACGATTTCTTCCATGTTTGTAATTACAATTGAATTGTCATGATTTCTTCCATATTTGTAATTACAATTAAATTACAATTGCTCGCATATTCTTTATTCAGTTCTTACTTAAGTAATACCTTACGTAATATCCATTCTTTTCACTTAATTTCAATTTCAATTATTATTTTATCTCATTTTTCTCCCACTTTTTGTCATTATCAAAAAGTCAAACATAGAATATAAGGAGAGAATTGATCAAACATGAAAAGAGATAAATTCTTTCATTCATTAAGACAATTTGATATAATACAAACCAAAATCAAACTTCATTCATTCATAGATACAAAAAGTTCCAAGTTCACAAAATACTAAACTTTGAACATTACATATCATGGACATTTACAACCAAAATGCTCTAGGTATAACTAAATAGATCCTATATGCAACCTAATCAACACTAGGCTCTAGAGGGTCAGATGAGGCTGGATCCATGGGTGCTGAAGCATGTTGTTTGGCAAACACCTTCCTCATAACATTTTCCATTAATGCAGGAAGACCACCTAAGAGTCTGTCATATACTCTAGCCGAGATGAGCTACACAAGCTTCTTAATCTGATCCTCATCAAGTTTGATAGTGGACGAACGTAGAGTAGGCCCTAGATGATATGGCATGGGCTTTGGCTCATGTCTTTCTTTTCCTTCTTCATCTAGCTTCATCCAAATATCATTTACTTTAACTTCATTCTATGCATCGATTTCAAATTGTAGGTACCATAATGTTGTAGCTTCCTACTAGGTTCCCCTTCCAAGCTAACTCAAAAGTCTTGAAATACCAATGTTAGGAACATCCCATATGGCAAGGCAGATTTTACTCTTTGGGATGCTTCTTACATCACCCTCAAAATCAAAGCTGGAAGGTTAAACTTTTCCCTCATTAGAATATGATACATCACAGCTTTGTCATTCTTGTTCAAAAAATCAAACCTTCCTACTCTGGGTACTAGAATCCTAGCTAAAATGTGGTGAAGTAGTCTATTCTCCATGGATAGATCTCTGGCATGGATTTCTTCAAAGTGCATAGCATCATCCCTTCCAAACAACAGTTGCAACCTACTTGCACGATCATCTAGTCTCTCTACTCCTTCAGTGGGTGTCCTAAGTAAACTGCTTAATTTCTCCATGGTCAAATTGATCTTAACTTTCTTTACCTTTGACTCAAACAAGTTTAGTCTAATCCTAGCATTACCATAGAACTCCCTTATGAGATTCAAATAGGTTGGAAGATTAATCCCAGAGCAGAGGTATTCCCATCCTTGATATTTCAAGCCTTCTCCAAACTTGAATCACTCACTTGCCAAGAAATCAAAGTCCACTCTTCTACTGATTATAATAGCCCTAGAAGAGATAGGGATGGATGTGGAAGAGGGAGGTGGAGGGGAAACTGGAGAAGGAGGCTGAGGTGGTTGAGTGGATGGTCTCGGAGGAGGTGAAGAGGATTGAGATGATCTAGATAAGCAGTCTTCTTGGAACTTTGTCTGCCATTCTTCATCATGAATCCCTCTTCTAGATGGTGGAACTGGACATGTATGCTTAATTTGCAGAGTTACGATTCATTTATTGGGCGGCATGATTCTACAATCCCAACTAAATGCAATAGAAATGGGTTTCTAGGAGAGGGTTTTAGGGTTCCTAGGTTTTCTTGAGAGACGGCTACGAGACGAACTCTTAAAAAGCCATCGATCTTTCCATTTTAAAAAATAGGAATCCCGACAACTTAGTTGGCCTAGTTTTTTATGAAGAAAAACTGAGTTGGTCCAATACTAGATCGACTAAGTTTTTTAGAAGAAAAAATATGGGACAGCTTAATTTGGCATAGACTTGAATATTCTGAGTTTCAAGTCCAAAAATTTTTATATTTATTTTTCTTTTCTAAATAAGATAAAAATTGAACAAATGCAAGAAAACTAACCATATCAAAATCGATCATTTCATCATATGAAAATCAATTATCAGAAGATATTCATTTAATAAATTTGGTCAAATAAATCTAATTGCTTTCTAATTATGCAAAATCTTTCTTCATTCAAGGGTTTAGTAAAGATATCAGTAACTTGATTTTTAGTAGGCACATATTCAAGAAGTATATCGTTATTTTGAACATGCTCTCTAATAAAATGATGTCTTACTTCTATATGTTTTGTTCTTGAATGCAATATAGAATTTTTAGTTAAATTTATGGCACTTGTGTTGTCACATCGAATAGAAATATTATTATAAGTAATACCATAATCTTCTAGGTGTTGTTTGATTCACAATAGTTGAGCACAATAACTTCCAGCAGCAATATATTTGGCTTCCACCATAGATAAGGCTATCGAGTTTTATTTCTTGCTAAGTCAAGAGATCAAATTCAATCCTAGAAATTGACATGTACCACTTATACTCTTCCTATCTAAGCAATAACCAGTAAAATCTGAATCACTATAACCAATTAAATCTAATAAAGATTGTTTAGAGTACCATAAACCAACATCCTGAGTATTTATTAGATATTTAAAGATTCTTTTAACTGCTAATACATGTGATTCCTTAGGATTTGATTGATAAAGCGCACACATGCATACACTAAACATTATGTCTAATCTACTTGCAGCTAAATATACTAAAGATCCAATTATATCTTGATATAGCTTAGGATCTACTACTTTTCATTTTGGGTTTTGATCAAGCTTGCAACTTGTGCTCATGGGGTTGCCCTTTCTTTGACATTCTTCATCCTAAATTTGTTTAATATTTTCTTAATGTATTTACTTTAATTGATGAAGATTCTCTCATTTGATTACTTGATTTGGAGTCTAACAAAGAAGTTGAGCTCTTCCATCATGCTCATCTTGAACTCACCTTGCATGAGATTAATAAACTCTTTATACAAAATCTCATCAGTAGCACCGAATACAATATCATCAACATATAATTGGATAATTAATAGATCACTTGATTTTCTTTTAATAAATAGTATTTTATCTATATTACCTCTTTTAAAATTATTATTTAATAAGAACTTACTCAATCTATCGTACCAAGCCCTAAGTGCTTGTTTTAATCCATATAGTGCTTTCTTAAGTTTATATACATGATTAGATAAATCTTGACATTCAAAGCTTGGAGGTTATTCTACATAAACTTTTTTTTCAATTATACTATTTAAAAATGCACTCTTTACATCCATTTGAAAAAGTTTAAAATTTATGAAGCATGCAAATGCTAAGAGCAATCTAATAGCTTCAAGTCTAGCTATGGGTGCAAAGAACTCATCTAAATCAATATCCTCTTCTTGATTGTATCCTTGTACAATCAATCTAGCCTTGTTTCTAATTACATTTTTCTTCTCATCTAGTTTATTTCTAAAGATCCATTTTATACCAATTACAAGAAAATTTTTAGATCTTTCAACTAATTTTTAAACTTTATTTCTTTCAAATTAGTTTAATTCTTCTTACATTGCTAATATCCAATTTGGACCTTTTTCAGCTTCAATTACATTTTTAGGCTCTAAATGAGATACAAATGCAATGTGATTCATAGTTTCTCTAAGAGATGATCTAGTTTTAACTCTATGAGATGGATTATCTATTATTAATTTCTTAGGATGATTATGATCATACCTCCATTCCTTTGTTAAGTTCGATGTACCTTGATCATCTTAAAATGGTGGCAATATTTCTTCAACCTCATGCTCTTTGTCTTCTTTTTTTTGAGAGGGAGTATCTTCAAGTGATATATCTTTTATTTTATTTTCTAGAATTTTTGCATCCACATCAAGCTCTTCTTCTCTTATTTTAAAAGAGTTAGTTTCATCAAAAATAACATGCACAAATTCTTTCACAATCAATATTCTTTTGTTAAATATTCTACATGCTCTACTATATGATGAATATCCTAGAAAAATTTCTTTATCTGATTTTATATCAAACTTTTCTAGCTTATCTTTACCATTTATTAGAATGAAACATCTACATCCAAAGATTTTAAGGTATGAAATATTTGACTTCTTTTCTTTATAGAGTTCATATGGAATTTTCTTTAAGATTGGTCTAATTAAAACTCTATTTAACACATAACATGCGGTGTTAATAGCTTTCATCCAAAAATATTTTGAAAGATTGCTTTCATAAAGTATGGTTCGTATCATTTCAATCAATGTTCTATTCTTTCTTTCTACTATCCCATTTTATTGGGGTATCCCAGGTGCTGAAAAGTTATGATTGATTCCATTCTTAGAGCAAAAACTTTTAAATTTTTGATTTTTAAATTTTGTGCATGATCACTTCTTATATATAAAATATTGCATTCTTTATTCTTTATAATTTTATTAAATAAATCAACAAACATATCAAAAGTATTATCTTTATGAGATAAAAATAAAATCTATGTATATCTTAAAAGATTATCTATTATAACAAAGCCATATCTTTTTTCTCGAAGACTAGTAGTTGAAATAGATCCAAATAAATCCATATGAAGTAGTTCTAGAGGCCTAGTAGTTGAAATAGAATTTTTAGATTTGAAAGAAGATTTTGTTTGTTTACCAAGTTGGCATGCTCTACAAATTTTATCCTTTTCAAAATTTATTTAAGATAATTTCTTTCCTAAATCAAGTTTAATTAATCTTGCTAGTGAGTCCATACTTGCATGACCTAATTTATTATGCCAAATTCAACTTGATTCATTTAGTTTAGCATTTATAGCAACAAGGCACTCAATATTTTTATTTTTAAGTTCATCAAGATCAATAATGTAAACATTTTCATATCTTTTTTCTATGAATTTAATGCTTTCATCTAAAAAATTAGTTACAATACAATGAGATGATTTGAATGAAACATTAAAGCTCTTATCATAAAGTTGGCTTATGCTAAGTAAGTTATGCATTAATCCTTCAATATATAAAATATTTTCTATGCTAGTAGAGGGTGTTATCAAGATATTACCAAGATCAATGATTTTTTCTTTACTGTTGTCTCCAAATATCAGAATACCTCTATCTTTATCTTCAAGAGAGACAAATTATGATTTATCTTCCATCATGTGTCTTGAGTATCTGCTATCAAAGTACCATCTTCTTTTAGCTCTTATGGATGCCAAGCACATCTCATCCTTTAATGCCATGAGATAAAGATTGGCTTTTTCTTCTCTTAGACATTCTTCTTCACTTGAAGATGAGTCTTTATCATTGCTCCATGTTGTTTTTAGTACTTTCTTTTTTGATTTCTTTGAGCTCTTCTTCAATAATGGATAGTCCATTCAAAAATGTTCGAACTTCTTATGCTCATAGCAAATAATTTGATCCTTTTCCTTTCTTTGCTACCCTCGCCCTTGCTGAAATTTTTTCTTCTTGGTTCAAATTTCTTCTTTCCTTTCATGAACTTCTTGAACCTTCTAGTGATTAGTGCTATTTCTTAATCATCCTCCGAGTCTCTTTGGAGTCGCTTTCCTCTTCATACATGGCAGCAGCTTTGAGTGAATATGCTTTTCTTTTTCTTCGCTTCCTCTTCTTTTTCTTGGTTCATGTTTAGCTCATGGGTCATGAGTGACCCAATTAACTCCTCCAATGCAAGAGTATTTAAGTCTTTCGCCTCTTGAATGAAAGTCATCTTTGGCTCCCAATTCTTTGGCAAAGACCTAAGAATTTTGCACACAACATCATTGTTAGTATAATCTCTTTCAAGACATTTCAAATCATTTAGAATATTAGTGAATCTAATGAATATTTGAGTGATGATTTCATATTATTCTATTTTAAAGAACTCATACTTATGTACCAATATATTTATCTTTGATTTTTTGACTTGATTAGTACCCTCATGGATGACTTCAAGTCTATTCCAAATTTTTTTGGCAGATGAACATGTTGATATTCTATTGAACTCATTAGCATCTAAAGTACAATATAAAACATTCAATACTTTGGCATTAAGTTAAGCTTTCTTCTTATAATGTTTATCCCAATTCTTTTTAGATTTTGGGATGGACACTCCATCAATCATGATTGTAGGTGTGTGAGGACCTAATATTATAATATTCCACATGTCATAATCCTGTGCTTGGATGAATATCCTCATTCGTGCTTTTCAATAGGTATGGTTAGTCCCATTGAATAGCAAGGGTCTATTGGTTGATTGCCTCTCAACCAATGGAGTCCCAATTAGGATTGCCATTTAATCTTTAGCTCTTTGATAGTTTAATCAACAACTAATATTAGAGCATCTGCTCTGATACCACTTGTTGCCTGAGGATGGTAATCTAAGAGGAGAGGTGAATTGGATATTTAAAAATTTAACTTAAGATATGAGTAGCTTAAACTAATTAGGTGCTCAAATGTAACAAGCTATGTAATGTACAGTGAATGAAAGTAATAGAATAAGAGTACACAATCATAAACATAATTATTTTATAGTAGCTCAGCACCAAACTCAGCACCTATATCTACTTTCTAAGTAAACCACTTAGAAATTCAACTATAATTACTTAGCTTGATTATAGTTTGATTGTTTTACTTGGATTCACAATCCAACTCAGTTGATTTTGACCTTCGCTCACCAACCACAACCATACAATCCTGATTAGTTTGCTGGGCAAATAATCAATCCCGATTGGTTTTAACTTTAGCTCATCAATCTGTTAGATATATATGCCCTAGAAGCTAGAATTGACTGACCCTTGTAATACACTTCTAGGGGCAAAATTATAATTTTGATTATAATTAATAAAATATGTTATTTTCTATCACATATGTGTATTTAGTGTCTGTGATACATCCTTTGAGTTAATGGTAATGATAATTTATATTTTCAAGAGTTGAAAATTTAAGACATGAATAATCATTATTAACTCATAAAATGCTCCCGACCATAGGATCATCACGAGGATGGTGATTGATCTGAAAGGTTGATGTACAATCGCTTCTTTTTAGTAGATGAGTCTTGAGTCAACGGTGTGGAGATACCGAAGCGAGAGTATAGATACTCGTTAGAGAATGAAGGCACTGAGCGTGACCACCTCGAGTAGTCATTAGGAAGTCTACCTTCTCATCAATGACTGACTCGATGCTGCAGTGGTGTGTCTGGATTCTTTGACCTGAGGTGCATCGGCAGTTCACCTTGAGGGTGTTATAGTTTGACTACACCATAACTCGATCTCCTAGCCATATCAGGAATCCTGAGGTGTATGTTGGCTATAGCATGTTCATTGTAGGAACTGGATTGCATCAAGATGGAATCTATCTACCTCGGTGGTAGAGGAGCAGCCCTATGATGATCATGAGAATCAAGTCCAGAAGCCCATGGCCATGGCAGAGTGAAATAATAGAAAGAGTTTCTATTTTGGATTTTCACATCGGACTTGAATCGAATGATTACATCATATGACAGAAACTAGGGTTTGACGAGTTCACCTTAACCCTAATCTGATCGGAGGCTCAAGATAGAAGAACTTAATCACACAGGTAGCTGCACCAAGAGGTTCGCATTCAGCTCTGATGGGTTGCCACCATATACTGCTAGGTGTCACTGGTGGATTTTGGGAGCAATTAGAATGATTTAGATGATCGATCATTCTAGCTGTTCGAATCAGAAGAGTTCTGATCCATCGAAAGGAGTTTCGATGATGTCGATGATAGAGATCATGACATATCCCATTACCATACAGAACTGAACCTAACTGGATCACACAAATAAGGGTTTGAATCTGGTGATCATCAATTGAACTGATCCAGTTCAATTGATCTGAATGAGATTCAATTAGGTTCAAGAAAATCGTGCTAGCACTCGATTGAACCTAACGTTCTTCTTTTACTATCATAAATAGTTATCCTGACTGAGCCAAAGGAGTTTGTGCTCAATCAGAGGCCTTCACTTGGTCTGACTGGAGTCTGTCCAGGTCAGAAAAGGATTGTCTTATTTTGTAAGACAATACCTACCATTTTTGGTCACCTGCCATTTCTCGTCCTTTGACTTTGGTCAAAAGTTGACCTTTGACTGGTCAAATGTTGACCATTGACACTTTGACTTCTGTCCACATGTCATGCACCTATTGGAGAGCTGGTGGGGGCTTGTCCCCCTGCCAGAACCTAGCAAGGAGGAGGGCGCACACCAAGGGTGGCGTGCACCCAAGCTTGAGGCGCCCAGGAGTCCCTGTTGGATAGGGACTCCATCTCCTTTTGGATTTTGATTAGACTCCTCCTAAGAACCAACTTTGACTGGTCTTAGGCACCATCTAAGGATGAATCCAAGGGACTCTATTCCCACCAATCAGATTTAGATCTGATTTCACAAAGGGTTGTGATTGGTTGGGATGAAGAGGAGTTGGATCACGCATAGTCTATAAATAAGACCCTGCGCCCAACTCAAAGTATCTCAAAAAATCATAAGAACAATTCTCATGCCCCAAGGCTGCCTCTCTCCTCCTCCTCCATGCCAAGTTCATCTTCTCCCTCTCCTCTCCATGCCCAAAGAAGTTTTGGGATCTTCAGTTGGTGCAATCCAGATGAGAGAAAGGCGACAGAAAGCTAGAAGGCTGCGCTGCTGCAAAGGACAACTGCTGATCTTCAAAAGCTATTTTGAAGATCCTCCAAATCAGATTCAGATCTAATTTTTGGAGACATGATAGAGAAGAAGAGGATCTCCAGATCCTAGCCTTGAGTGGATATCGGTAGAGGCCAGGCACTTGTGTGGCTAGATCCAGAACCTTCCGCTGCTTACAGGATCATCAACGGGTAATAGGATTACCCTACATCAAGGTAAATTAAATTTGATTTAATTTATCTATATTTTATTTTAATTATTAAAATAATAAGAATTAGATCTAAAATATTTCAGATCTAATTTAGATCAAAGAGAAAATTTTTGAAATATATCTCTTCATCCGATCAGATCTGAACGAATCTGGATCTAGGAAATCAGGATTTTTCTTCAACTGGTATCAGAGCCAAGTTCTAAAGTGTTTAGATCTAATTTTAAATTTATTTTAATAAAAAAATAAGTAATTTTAGATGTCACATGAGATGTGATCAGATCTAAAATTTAGAAAAATTAAAATTAAATAATTTGGATCTAAGATTAGAAAATATGCATGACTAGTTCTAAAATAGAATAGTTCTATAGAATAGTCTTGCATGTTTATAATTTAATTTGATTAAATCATATTTTAGATCTATTTATTTACTATTTTTTGATATTATAATTATTATAATAACATCTAAAAAATAGCAAATAAAAATTATTTAATTTTAACATCATATGAGATATGATTGATGCATGTCTAGACTAGTTGTAGAATAGTTCTACATAGTTGTCTAGATTAGAGTTTATTTTGATAAGATCAATTTAAATCTAATTTTTTAGATTATTATGAGATAATTTAGATCTAAAAATATTCATGATTTCGATACATGAGATGTATGCAAAATATGCCATGATTAGATCTAATTTGTATATGAGATATATGATATAGATCTAAAACTGTTTTGTAGTATTACATGTTCCTGATTAAGGCATTCCTCTTAGCCATCCGGTCATAAGAATGAGAAAGAGTTTAAAGACCCTCTCCTCTCATCCGATGGGGTATTCTTATGACGTGTAGGAGTGTTGCGCATTCATCCTTAATCAGAAACCCAAAACTTACTTTTTGCAAAACCCTAGATCCTCCATTCCTTCGTGAAGATCTTATTGTTGAATATGTGCCCTAGAAGCCAGAATTGGCTGACACTTGTAATACACTTCTAGGGGCAAAATTATAATTTTGACTATAATTAATGAAATGGGTTATTTTCTATCACACCATGTGTATTTAGTGTCTGTGATACATCCTTTGAGTTAATGGTAATGATAATTCATATTTTCAAGAGTTGAAAATTTAAGACATGAATAATCATTATTAACTCATAAACAGCTCCCGACCATAGGATCATCACGAGGATGGTGATTGATCCGGAAGGTTGGTGTACGATCGCTTCTCTTTAGTAGATGAGTCTTGAGTCTACGGTGTGGAGACACCGGAGCGAGAGTACAGGTACTCGTTAGAGAACGAGGGCACTGAGCGTGACCACCTCGAGTAGTCATTAGGAAGTCTACCTTCTCGTCAATGACTGACTCGATGCTGCAGTAGTGTGTCTGGTTCTTTGACCTGAGATGCATCGGCAGTTCACCTTGAGGGTGTTATAGTTTGACTACACCATTACTCGGTCTCCTAGCCATATGGAACCCTGAGGTGTATGTTGGCTATAGCATGTTCATTGTAGGAACTGGATTGCATCAAGATGGGAATCTATCTACCTCGGTGGTAGAGGAGCAGCCCTATGATGATCATGAGAATCAAGTCCAGAAATCCATGGCCATGGTAGAGTGAAATAATAGAAAGAGTTTCTATTTAGATTTTCACATTGGACTCGAATCGAATGATTACATCATATGACAGAGACTAGGGTTTGACGAGTTCACCTTAACCCTAATCTGATCGGGGCTCAAGATAGAAGAACTTGAATCACACAGGTAGCTGCACCAAGAGGTTCGCATTCAGCTCTGATGGGTTGCCACCATATACTGCTAGGTGTCACTGGTGGATTTTGGGAGCAATTAGAATGATTTAGATGATCGATCATTCTAGCTGTTCGAATCAGAAGAGTTCTGATCCATCGAAAGGAGTTTCGATGATGTCTATGATAGAGATCATGACATATCCCATTACCATACAGAACTGAACCTAACTGGGTCACACAAACAAGGGTTTGAATCTGGTGATCATCAATTGAACTGATCTAGTTCAATTGATCTGAATGAGATTCAATTAGGTTCAAGGAAATCGTGCTAGCACTCGATTGAACCTAACGTTCTTCTTTTACTATCATAAATAAGTTGTCCTGACTGAGCCAAAGGAGTTTGTGCTCAATCAGAGGCCTTCATATGGTCTGACTGGAGGTTGTCCAAGTCAGAATAGGTTGTCTTATTTGTAAGACATTACCTGCCATTTTTGGTCACCTGCCATTTCTTGTTCTTTGACTTTGGTCAAAAGTCTACCTTTGACTGGTCAAACGTTGACCATTGACCCTTTGACTTTTGACCACATGTCATGCACCTATTGGAGAGCTGGTGGGGGCCTGTCCCCCTGCCAGAACCTGGCAAGGAGAAGGGCGCACGCCAAGGGTGGCGTGAGCCCAAGTAGGAGGCGCCTAGGAGTCCTTGTTGGACAAGGACTCCACCTCCCTTTTGGATTCCAATCAGAGTTCTACTAAGAATCCAGTTTGACTGGTCTTAGGCGCCCTCTAAGGAGGAATCCAGGGGTCTCTATTCCAACCAATCAGATTTAGATCTGATTTCACAAAGGGTTGTGATTGGTTGAGAGGAAGAGGAGTTGGATCACAAGAGGTCTATAAATAAGACCCTGCGCCCAACCCTAATTCTAATGAAATTAGACACGCCCCAAGGCTGCCTCTCCCCTCCTTCTCCATGCCATAGTCTCTTCTCCCCTTGCTCTCCACGTCCAAAAGAGTTTTGGACTTAGGTTGGTGCGATTCAGATCAAGGAAAGGCGATCAAAAGCAAGAAGGCTGCGCTGCTGCAAAAGGACGACTGCAGATCTTCAAAAGAGTTTTGAAGATCCTCCAGATCAGATCCAGATCTGATTTTTGGAGGTGTGATAGAGAAGAAGAGGATCTCCAGATCCAACCCGAGTGGATACCGGTAGAGGCCAGGCGCTTGCGTGGCTAAGATCCAGAACCTTCCGCTGCAATCAGGATCATCTACAGGGTAATAGGATTACCCAAATCAGGTAAATTAAATTTGATTTAATTTATCTTATTTTATTTTATTTATTAAAATAATAAGAATCAGATCTGAAAACATATCAAGATCTGATTGAGATCAAGAGAAAATTTTTGAAATATATCTCTTGATCTAATCAGATCTGGACGAACCTGGACCGGGAAATCAGGATTTCCCTTCAACTGGTATCAGAGCCATGGTTCTAAATTGTTTAGATCTGATTTTAATTTTATTTTAATTAAAAATAAAGTGATTTAGATGTCACATGAGATGTGATCAGATCTGAAATCAGAAAAATTAAAATTAAATGATTTGGATCTAAGAACATGAAGATATGCATGACTAGTTCTAGAATAGAATAGTTCTATAGAATAGTTTTGCATGTCTTTGATTTAATCTGATTAAATCATATTTTAGATCTTCTTATTTACTATTTTCTGATATTATAAGTGTTATAATAACATCTGATAAACAGCAAATAAAAATTATTTAATTTTAAATATCATATGAGATATGATTGATGCATGTCTAGACTAGTTGTAGAATAGTTCTACATAATTGTCTAGATTAGAATTTATTTTGATTAGATCAATTTAAATCTAATTTTTTAGATTATTATGAGATAATTTAGATCTGAAAATATGCATGATTTTGATACATGAGATGTATGCAAAATATGCCATGATTAGATCTAAATTTGTATATGAGATATATGATATAGATCTGATAACTGTTTTGTAGTATTTACATGTTCCTGATTAAGGCGTTCCTCTTGGCCGTCCGGTCATAAGAACGAAGAAGGGTTTAAAGGCCCTCTCTTCCCATTCGATGGGGTGTTCTTATGACGTGTAGGGGTGCTGCGTGTTCGTCCTTAATCAGAAACCCAAAACTTACTTTCTGCAAAACCCTAGATCCTGAAACCCTAGGATTTATTGTGCATATTTTGTTTATGAACCCAACTTAATTAAGAATTAAGTTTATGGAATATTAATTAGGTCTAAAATTGAGAATTTCAGATCTAAGACATATTCATAATACTGGGTTCGGGCTTGGGTAGCTCAATTAGGTCTAAGCGGTTGATCAAACCGAATCAAGAGTTGGTTAGATGGGATCAACAATGCTTAAATTGACCAGCCTAATAGGATTAAGTCTGGGTCAAGATCGAGTCACGATCAAGCAAGACCTAATTAGGCTCAGAGGTTAGAGTCTGGATTGTAGGCTAACCCAATTGGTTCTGACTCAACAATTTGGTGTCTAAGGTAAGTTTGGCACAGACGACCGACTGGTTTTTAATTGGAAGCTACTCGACCTGAATGCGTTCTTGTGCGAGTTAACGGCATATTCCTTCCACCGGTCTCACTTACCTGGCCATATCTGTTGACACAGTTCTGATCTGAGGTGGTCAATAATCCGAGCTGACCCATGCCACTAGGTTAGTCATAATTGTTATGACTAAGCCAAGTCTAGTTTAATGAGACCTGAATCAATTCTCCCTAAGAAAAGATTAAGTCCGAGGTCTTCCACCATTGTAGACGTGCGGGCCCTTCCCGGGGTTGATTGTTCTCGGCTGGATACAGTGGCTCAGTTGCACCGGGAAGATGCAACCATGTCTATTAGGCATTGGATGCTATGGGCTGGAGGATGAGTTGGGCTCAATATTTCGGATACGGTGAGAGACCCAATTAGGAACCCAGTCTATGCAAATGGTGGGTCTGACTTAACTAAGGAGTGGATCAATATTTTCGGATACGGTGAGATTCATGAATTAGAGACCAAGTTTGGGTGCACCATGATTAGAGAATCATTGAACAAGAGTTGTTCACTCATTGGCTAACCCATCACCAATAACTGTTAGGTGAGGTGATGAGTCAGTTGGTGAGACCGCACCATCCACTAGAAATCATCAATCGTGGAGATTTTTCGCATCTCTACAGAGGGAGTGTAGGGATCCGAGAAAATAGTGGGAGCTAATAATTTGTTTAAAAATAAAATCCCTAAACAAATTGGTCAAGTCAAAATTACAGTATCTAACTAGAATCTTTGACTCTCTACAGGAAAATGTCTGCGTCCAACCCACTGGCACGTATCCTAGACACACATAGACTGACTGGACCCAATTATAAAGATTGGCTCAGGAACTACAAAATTATTTTGGGTTCAGAGAAGTTAACCACATGTTTTGGACCAGGACCCTCCCACCTTACCAGCCTCGTCCATCCACTGAACAGAGAGCGTCTCTGGAAAAATGGATTGACGAAGACAATAAGGCCAGATACTACATGTTGGGCTCGATGTCTGATGAGCTCCAGCGCCAACATGAAGATATCGGGACTGCTCGCCAAATGTTGGCTCACCTGCAGGAGATGTTTGGTGAACAGAGTCGCGCAGCCAAATATCAAGTCACAAAATGACTTTTTAAGGCTAAGATGCGTGATGGGCAGTCAGTCCAAGATCACTGTCTGACAATGATCAAGGACATGGAAGAGCTTGAGAAGCTCGGTGTGAAGTTGGACTTGGATCTGCAGAACGATATTATTCTGCAATCCTTGACTGATGCATATGGGCAATTCATCATGAATTACCACATGCATAAACTTCAAAATTCCTTGGCCGAGTTGATGAATATGCTGGTTACCGCTGAGCTTTCTATGAAAGGTTCTAAAGGCTCAGTTCTTGCTATGGAACGGACTTCTTCCAAAAGAAAGTCTTATGGAAAGAAAAAGAAGTCTGTGAAAAAGCAAAAGGTGGAAGGATCAAAGAAGAAGAAGGCAGAACCGAAGAAAAAAGGTCGATGGCAAAGGAAAGTGTTTCCATTGCAACAGCGACGGCCATTGGAAGCGGAACTGCCCTACTTACCTGGCCACCCTGAAGAACAAGAAGGAAGGTCCTTCTGGAGGTATGCTCGTTATTGAGTCTAACCTTACGGTTTCTTCTGCATCCAGTTGGGTGCTTGACTCTGGTTCTAGTGCTCATCTGTGCACTTCTATGCAGGGTCTTGAGGATAGCAGGAGGCTGAGGGATGGAGACATGATCCTACGCATCGGTAATGGAGCAAGAGTTGCTGCAGTAGCCGTGGGAACATACCCTCTTCGATTACCATCTGGTTTAGACTTAGTTTTAAAAGACTGTTATTATGTGCCTGCAGCTAGCAGGAATTTGATTTCTGTTTCATGCTTAGCACAAGAAGGTTATGTGATCACCTTCTTTAAGGACCATTGTAACATTCTTTATGAAAGAAATAAAATTGCAAATGGTTTCCTTGTTAATGGTCTTTATCAGTTGCATATTGATGTACCTGTTTTAACTATCGAGCAAAACGTGAATGCCAAACGACCTAGGGATAGTCCAAACGACAGATATCTATGGCACCTGAGATTAGGTCATATAGCAGAAGATAGGATTAACAAATTGGAGAAAAATGGGCTATTGAGTCCATTGACTTTTGAGTCATATCCAACTTGTGAATCTTGTCTTCAAGGCAAAATGACTAAACTCCCTTTTGTTGGACATGGGGAGAGGGCCACAGATCTCCTTGCCCTAGTACATACTGATGTGTGCGGCCCATTTCGATGTGCCGGCTAGAGGCAATTTTGTCTACTTCATTACCTTTACCGATGATCTGTCTAGGTATGGGTATGTGTATCTTATGAGACACAAGTCTGAAGCTTTTGAAAAGTTCAAAGAATTCAGACATGAAGTAGAAAAACAAACTGGAAAACCCATTAAGGTTCTTCGATCAGATCGAGGAGGTGAATACCTTAGCCGGGAATTCCTAGACTATCTTAAGGAAAATGGCATAGTCTCTCAATGGACTCCACCAGGAACACCTCAACTCAACGGGGTTTCAGAACGGAGAAATCGGACTCTATTGGATATGGTTCGATCCATGATGAGCTTCACAGACCTCCCAGATTTTCTTTGGGGACATTCATTATTAACTTCAATCTATTTACTGAATAGGGTTCCCTCTAAAACCGTTCCTACCACACCGTATGAGATATGGCACGGTAAGAAACCAAGTCTGAGTCATCTCAGAATTTGGGGTTGTCCGGC
>QRFJ01002201.1:158689-223530 GCA_006176705.1 Cocos nucifera | reverse complement strand
TATCTTCTTAATATTAGATCCAAATATTTAATTTTTAAGTTTTTCTGATTCAATCTGATCACATCAGCATGTAACACTGAAATCAATATTTTTCTTTGATTAAAATAAATTTTAAAATCAGATTCTAAACCAATTTTAGAACCATGGCTCTGATACCAGTTGAAGAGAAATCCTGATTTTCCGATCCAGTTCGTTCAGATCTGATCAGATCAAAGAGATATATTTCAAATTTTTCTCTTGATCCCCAATTAGATTCTGATAATGTTTTAGATCTAATTTCTTATTATTTTATTAAAATAAAATTAAAAGATAAATTAAATAATGTAATTTACTGATTTGGGTAATCTATTACCTGTTGATGATCCTTTTGCAGCGGAAGGTTCTGGATCTTAGCCACGCAAGCGCCTGGCCTCTACCGGTAATCCACTCAGGTTGATCTGGAGATCCTCATCTTTCTATCACGTCTCCAAAATTAGATCTAGATCTGACATTGGACGGATCTTCAAAATACTCTTTTTGAAGATGAAGAGCAGTCGTCCTTGCTGCAGCAGGCGCAGCCTTCTTACTTTTTGATCGTCTTTCTTTGATCTTAATCGCACCAACCAAGGTCAAAACTTTCCTTTTGGACGTGAGAGCAAGGGAGAAGGTGGTTTGGGTGGAGAGGTGAGGGGAGAGGCAGCCTGGGGATGGAGAAACTATGATCTCATATTATCTCTTTTTTTTGGTTGGGTATAGGGTCTTATTATAGACTAGCTATGATCCAACTACTCTTCTTCCCAAACCAATCACAACCCTTTGTGAATCAGATCTAAATCTGATTGGTGGGGAATAGGTCCCCTGGATTCCTCCTTTAGAGGGCACCTAAGACCAGTCAAGTTGGATTCTTAGAAAGAATCTAATTGGAATCTAAAAAGGAGATTGGAGTCCTTGTCCAACAGGACTCCTTAGGCGCCTCCCAACTTGGGCACACGGCCTAGGGTGGGTGCGCCCTTCTTCCTTGCCAGGTCTGGCAGGGGGACAGGCCCGCCACCAGCTCCTCCAATAGGTTCATGACATGTGGTCAAAAGTCCAAGTGTCAATGGTCAATGTTTGACCAGTCAAGAGTAGACTTTTGACCAAGTCAAAGAAGAAATGGTAGGGATCAAAATGGCAGGTCATATCTTATAAAATAAGACAACCTATTCTCTGACTTGGACAACCTCCAATCAAGACAATATAAGGCCTCTGATTGAGCACAACTCTCTTTGGCTCAAACAGGACAACTTTTTATGATAGAAAAGAAACGTTAGGTTCTCAATCGAGTGCTAGCATGATTCCCTTGAACCTAATTGATCTTCATTCAGATTCAATTGAACTAGATCAGTTACATTGATGATCACACCAGATTCAAACCCTTGTTTGTGTGACCCAGTTAGGGTTCAGTTCTATAGGTAATGGATATGTCATGACTCTATCACGAAACTCTTTCGATGGATCAAAATCTTCTGATTTCGAACAGCTAGAATGATTGGGATTCATCTTAAACATTCAATAAATTTTTGCTTCATTGCCCAAAAATCCCCAGTGATACCTAGCAGTATATGTGGCAACCATCAAAAGCTAAATGCGAACCTCTTGGGTGTAGCTACCTATGTGATTCAGTTTCTTCTATCTTGAGCCCCGATCAAGATTTAGGGTTAAGGTATAGAACTCGTCAAACCCTAAGTCTCTGTCATACCTGATTAATCATTCTATTTGAGTTCAATTGTGAGAATATATAATAGAAACTCTTCTATTTTTCACTTACCATGGCATGGGCTTCTGGACTTGATTCTCATGATTATCATAGGGCTGGCTCCTCTACACCGAGTAGATAGAAATTCATCTTGATTCCATCCAGTTCTACAATGAAATTCCATAGCCAATATACACTTCAGTGGTCATATGGTAGGAGACCGAGTAATCGGTAGTAGTCAAACTATAAACCTTAAGGTGAATGCCGGATGCACCTCAGGTCAAAGAACCAGACCACACTACTGAAGCATCGAGTCAGTCATTGACGAGAGGTAGACTTCCCTAATGACTACTCGAGTGTGTCACGCTCAGTGCCTCGGTTCTAGCGGTACTGTACTCTTGCTCCAAGTGTCTCCAACACCGTAGACTCAAGACTCATCTACTAAAGAGAAGCATTGTACACCAAACCTTCCGATCAATCACCATCCCTCGTTGATGATCCTTGGTCGAGCAATTATAGTTAACAATGATTATTTCATGTCTTATAAATTTTCAACTCTTGAAAATATGAATTCATTACCATTACCAACACAGGATGTATCACAGATCTAATACACATTATGTGATAGAAAATAACCCATTATTGGCTTAGTCAAAATTTACAATTTGCCCAGAAGTTGTATTACAAGTGTCGGCCAATTTCTGGTCTCTAGGGCACCTATTATCTAACATAGTTTCTATACAATTCAATCCCCTTGAACCAAATGCTCATAGGCACCTCAGGAGTTAAACTGTCAACTTTGTCAGGCTTATTCATATTATGTTTTTAAAATATAAATGCATCCCTCATGGATTATTCTGGCTAAGGTTTTGCTAATATTGAAATTATTAAGTTGGTTACATTCTTCTCCAACTCTTAGAGTAGTTAATTCCATCATGATCACACATCAAATTTTGCAAGTACCTCTGGACTATGGCGCAAAGTCCTTTCATTATTGAATTAGAAATTCAGTTAATCCAGTACCAAAAGCATATGGAGTTGCTCTGCAAGCTACTGAGGTGATCTTCAAGGTCTAAGGAACATTTATACCTATATCCCATTGAGATATTTTGAGCACAAAATACTTCTGGGTTGTGGTCATGTTCAGTGAAATGTACCCCTAATCTCACCTATTGTCATACCAGTATCTCTATCTCTTGGTTAAGAGGACAACCAACCTATATGGCATATAGTGATCTATGCTTAATAGATGCTCTCATTCTTATTAATAGCCTATCATTTGATCGTGAATAGTTTAAGGACTAATCAATAAATTCTCTCTTTATCGAATCTAAATAGTCCTAAGAACTTCAACACAATAATGAAGTTCATTAGAAGATGAAAACTTATGATAAAAAATATCAAAAATATATTTTATTAATTAATAAATTAATTATAATTATGATATAGTTCAATCATCAATAGACTGACGATTGGCTTTAGGACATATTTTCCAAAACTAGCATCCTAACAAGCTGATCTAGAGGCTCTATGATGATGATGGTCCAGGTTGAGAAGGGGATGGTGATTTGGTGGCTCTGGATGACTGGCACCTAGTGATAGTCCTTGCTGTTGTAGAGATGTCTTGAATGATCCAGTCTGCCTCCTGTCTCATGTGTCCGATGGTCTCTATTAGCTCTCATCTAGCCTACTAGTCTTTGGATTGTATGTCATATAGCTCTGCACTGGGCACTAATGATCCTAGAAGATACCTCTTGATTGAAAAGCATTCTCATCTAGTCTAGAAGGTTATCAAGTGCCTTGGAGAGCAGCCTCTAACCTCTATCTTAATCTCTACTGCCATACTCAATTGGCTCCTCAGTAGGAATATCTGATGCTAATACTACAAGTGGAGCCTCATCTAAATCTAAATCCATAGCCCCTCATCTAATCTAACGAACACCCTATTTCTTAAATCCCATGTAGTGTAATGAGTGTTGTTGTGTATGCTAATCTATGTTACATCAGGGCTTCGGGTGGTCTCCCCATCTAAATCTATCTCATGCTCTCGGAAGATCAAGGTAAGAACCATGCCGTAAGGTAGTGATGTCCTCAATCTCCCTACTATATCCTACATCTGCCTGAACATAAAGGGAGGTAGACTCAACGAGATCTCTCAGATAATGTGATACATCAGAATGACATCCCTCTTTGAGACAAAATCAAATCTTCTCATCTTTGAAAAGAAGATCCAATTGAAGGGAAAACCTGATTTCTCGAATCAGATTCGTTCAAATCTGATTGGATCGAGAGGCATATTTCAAAAATTTTCTCTTATATCCTAATCAGATCTAACATTTTTCAGATCTAATTTTATGATTTAATGAACAAAAAAATTAAATTAAATTAAATCTAAATTAGTTTTACCTTGATATGTGTAATCCGATTACCCATTGATGATCTTGCTGATTGTCCGAGGTTCTGGATCTAGCCACACAAGCGCCTGGTCTGGATCGGTATCCACTCGAGCTGAATCTGGAGATCTTCTTCTTCTTTTTTTTCTCCAAAAATCAAATTCTAGATTAATTTGGAGGATCTTCGAACTCTTTCGAAGATCAGGCAGTCGTCTACAGCGTTGGCTGCCTTTTTCTTTTCTCATCAGCCTTCTTTGCCTGAATCGCACTTAAATCTGAAGCCCAACTTTTCCTAGGTGTGGAGAGGAGAGAGATGGCCTGATGGTTGGCAATGGAGAAAAAGAGGACAGCCTTGGGCATGGCTAGGAGTGGAGTCTCTAAAAGTTGGGCACAGATAGATTCTTTATATAACCCTACTTACGTCATGTAGTGCCCACATCACCCGGCCAATTCAATGTTGCTTCATTTAATCAGATCTAAATATATGGTGGGATGACATCCACTAAACTCCAATCAGGATGAGAGATCATAGATTCATCTAAGGTGGTGCCTAAGGACTAGTCAAAGTCATATTAAGTGAGATCACCCAAGTTTGAATCCAAGAAGCAACCTGGAAAGTCCGATCTGTATGGAACTCCAGGCATCCTATCCATGGGACACACGCCATCCTAGGCGTGTGCCCCTCCTTTCCAATTTCTAGGAGGGGACAAACGCCCCTATTCTACTTCCAATAAACTGCATGACACATAGGTAATGTCCAGGTTAAGATCAATGTTTGGGACCAAGCTTAAACGGACAGAATAAGCGGATGACGGAAAATGGCAGATGTATCTTAATTTATTATTAATTAAGATAACCCTTTCTGATCTTGAACAAGCTCCAGTCAGACCAGGTAAAGTACCTGAGTGAGCACATAACTCATTTTGGCTCAGTCGAGACAAACTTTTTAATTGATAGAAAAAGGAGAATGTTGGTTCATCGTGTGCTAGCATTGATTTTCTTAAACCTAATTGAATCTAATTCAAATCAATTGAACTGGATTACTTCAATTGATGATATCCAGATCCAAACCCTTGTTTGTGTGATCCAGTTAGGTTCAATTCTATATGGTAATGGGATATGTAGTGATCTCCATCATCAACATCATCGAAACTCCTTTCGATGGATCAGAACTCTTCATGATTCAAACCAATTTTGGAAATGATCGATCATCTAAATCATTCTAATTGCTCCCAAAATTCACCAGTGACACCTAGCAGTATATGGTGGCAATCCATCAAAACTAAAAATGAACCTCTCAGTGTAGCTGCTTGTGTGATTAAGTTCTTCTATCTTGAGCCCCGATCAGATTAGGGTTAAGGTGAACTCGTCAAACCCTAATTTCTCATCATATGATTTAATCATTTGATTCAAGTTCGATGTGAAATCCTTATAGAAAACTCTTTCAATATTTCACTCTCTGCCATGGCCATGGGCTTATGGACTTGATTCTCATGATCATCATAGGGCTGCTCCCTTCATCCACTAAGTAGATAGATTCCACTTGGTGCCATCCAATTTCCTACAATGAACATGCTATAGCCAACATTAACCTTAGGGTCCGAATGGCTAGGAGACCGAGTCATGGTGTAGTCAAACTATAAACACCCTCAAGGTAAACTACTGATGCACCTCAGGTCATAAAGAACCAGACACACCACTCGCACTTTGAGTCATCATTGAATGAGAGGTAACTTCTTATACTACACGAGGTGTCACGCTCAGTGCCCCATTTTCTCTAATGATTACCTGTACTCTCACTCGGATGTTCACACCATAGCTCTAAGACTATTCTATCTAAAGAAGGCGATTATATACTAATCTTCTAGATAATCATCAATCCTCATGATGATCCTATGGTCTGGAGCATTTTTAATGTGGTTAATAATGAAATTCTTGTCTTAAATTTTCAACACCTTGAAAATAAAAATATCATTACCATTAACTCAAGAGATGTATTCACAGACACTAAAATATACATATGTTGAGAAAATAACCCTTTTAATTATTTATAGTCAAAAATTTATAATTTTGCCTTCAGAATGTATTACAGTGTCAGCCAATTCACTGGTTCTTAGGGCACACATATCTACAACTTCTACTTGGACCTAAAGCCAATTGGCTACAAACTTATAGTCCCATGTCTCATGGTGGGTTCAATCTTCTGCTGCGCCATGACTTTGTAAGCGGTCCAAACCGCATTTGTCTGCAATGTCGACCTCTCTTGACCTTGACGTACCCTCTCGAGATTAATCGAGATGAGGGTGGTATCGCCGCTCGATGTGCTTAGATTTCTAATGAGACCTCGCTCTTTAGAAGGGGCTATTGGCACATTATTTTGTCATAGTACAGAGAATGGCATCTGATTGGCAACCTCACTCCGATTCGTGGCAAACTTCTTGTACTAGAGAATGCCTCCTTTTGTAGCTTCTGACGCAGCGATGTATTCAGCCTCTATGGTAGAATCTGCTATCACTATCTGCTTGAAACTTTTTCAACTGACAGCTCCACCATTGCACAAAAACATACTTTTAAATGTCGACTTTCGATCATCTACATCGAACAAAAAGTCTGAGTCCGCATACCCCTGGACTTGGAGTTCTCCTTTGCAAAAGACCAACAACATATCCTTAGTTCTTCTCAAGTACTTAAGGATACATTTCATAGAAGTCCAGTGTTCTTCATCTGGATTCGACTGCTATCTGCTTGTGACACTCATAGCATGGGCTATATCAAGTCATGTACATAACATTGCATACATGAGGCTCCCTATTGCTGAAGCATATGGGATCTTGCTCATGCGTTCTATTTCCTCAGGTGTGCTAGGAACATCTTCTTGAATGTGATGCCATGTCTGAAGGATACTAAAACCCTCTTAGAGTTTTCCATGGCTAAACCTCTTTAAGCACTTCTTCTAGTATACAAATCTCTGTGAAAGTACTAGCATCCATTTGGTCTATCTCTATCGACCTTAATTTCAAAATAAAGGATGGCTTCTCCTAGGTCTTTCATAGAGAATTCTCTTTAAATAACCATATTTTTAACTATGATTCAAAATGGGGAATATCATTCCCGATAAGAGGATGTCATCCACTACAATAACAAGGAAGACACAGCGTCCCACTGACCTTTTGAAGATACATGGCTCTCGCTCATTTCTTGATGAAACAAATATTTTGATCAAATCATTAAAATGAGTTATTCAGCTCCAAGAGTCTGCTTAAAGTCCATATATGGACCTTTGCAGCTTGCAAACCTTATGAATCAATCATCACTGAGTATAAATCTAGCGGGCTATTCCATTTATAGATATCTTCCTCAAGATATCCATTTAAGATGCATTTTTACATCATTTATCATATTTTATAACGAATAGTTGCAATAACAAGCAATGTTGTTGAATAGATTTTAGCAGTAGCTACTGACGAAAAGGTATCCTGATAGTCAATACTTCGCATTTGACTATAACCTTTTGCCACTTAACTTAGCTGAATGTCTCCACATTTCCATCTGCACAATTCATTCCTCTTGTAGATCCATTTACAACTAATAGGTACTATACCTTCTGGTGATCTCCCAAGTCAGACTTGGGTTTGAGTGCATCAATCAATTTCTGACTTCATTGCCTCTAACCATTTCTCGGAGTCGATATCTGATATCACCTCGTTATAAGGTTTTAGATATCACAATGAACCCCATTACCATTGAGCGAATATTTTCTCTACATCCTCTGAAATAGGTACCTAAGTACCTCTCAGGGGGAATGGACAAATCCTTTTCGATCTCAGAGTGGAGAGAGTAGTGAATAGTGGCTAAATCTAATTTTGGTTTCATTTGATCTTAGCTCTTTGGCCTCTTGTGAGACTTTCTCTTTGAGCTTAATCACTTTTCAGTTGCCTATCTTGATAAATTATTTTTCAAAAAGATGGCTGTCGACTCATAATCACATTATGATCTTCTGGAATATAGAAATAATATCCTAATGATACTTTAGGATATCCTATGAATCAAGCTTTAAAGAACTTAAAGTCTAACTTATCCGCTTATTATCATTTGACATGAGCCGGACAACCCCAAATTTTGAGATGACTCAGATTTGATTTCTTACCATGCCATATCTCATACGGTATGGTAGGAACGGTTTTAGAAGAAACCCTATTTAGTAAGTATATTATAGTTAATAAATAGTATGTCCAAAAAAAATCAGGAAGGTCTGTGAAGCTCATCATGGATCGAACCATATCTAATAGGATCCGGTTTGTTAGATATATGTGCCCTAGAAGCCAGAATTGGCTGATACTTGTAATACACTTCTAAGGGCAAAATTATAATTTTGACTATAATCAATAAAATGGGTATTTTCTATCACATATTGTATTTAGTTCTGTGATTACATCCTTGAGTTAATGGTAATGATATTCATATTTTCAAGAGTTGAAAAATTAAAGACATTGAATTCATTTTAACTCGTAAAAATGCTCCTAACCTAGGATCATCACGAGATGGTGATTGATCCGGAAGGTTTGTACAATCCTTCTCTTTAGTAGATGAGTCTTGAGTCTACGGTGTGGAGATACCGAAAATGAGGTGTTAGTACTCCGTTAGAGAATGAGGGCATTGAGCTGGACCATCTCGAGTAGTCATTAGGAGTTACCTTTCTCTCATGACTGACTGAGCTGCAGTGTGTGTCTGGTTCTTTGACCTAGGTGCATCGCAGTTCACCTAAGGGGTATTTAGTTTGACTACACCATTACTCGATCTCCTAGCCATGTAGAAACCTGAGGTGTATGTTGCTATAAGCATGTTCATTGTAGGAACGGATGGCACAAGATGGAATCTATCTACTCGATGGAGAGGAGCACCCATGATATCATGAGAATCAAGTCCAAAGTCCATGGCCATGATAGAGATGAAATAATAGAAAAGATTTCTATTATGATTTTCACATCGAATCGAATTGAATGATTACATCATTATGACAGAAACTAGGATTTGACGAGTTACTTAACCCTAATCTGATTGGGGCTCAAGATAGAAGAACTTAATCACACAGGTAGCTCATTAGAGGTTTCCATTATCTGATGGGTTGCCACATATTATCTGCTAGGTGTCACTGGTGGATTTTGGAGGAATTAGAATGATTTAGATGATCGATCATTCTAGCTCATTGAATCAGCAGGAGTTTGATCCATCGAAGAGTTTTGATGATGTTGAGATAGAGATCATGACATATTCCATTACCATATAGAAACTGAACCTAACTGGGTCACACCAAACAAGGGTTTGATCTGGATATCATCAATTAAAACTGACTAGTTCAATTGATCTGAATGAGATTTCAATTGAGTTCAAGGAAATCATGCTAGCACTCGATTGAACCTAACGTTCTTCTTTTCTATCATTAATTAGTCTGACTGAGCTAAAGAGTTTGTACTCAACTCAGAGCCTTCATATGTCTGACTAAGTTGTCCAAGTCAGAAAAGTGTTGTCATAATTTTGTAAGATATTACCTATCATTTGGCACCTACCATTTCTTGTTTCTTTTACTTTGGTCAAAAAGTCTACCCTTTCACTGGTCAATATGACCACTAATCTTTTGACTTTTGACCACATGTCACGCACCTATTGAGAGCTTGGTGGGCTGTTCCCCTGCCAGAACTTGGAAGGAAGAGGGCACAGGGCACCCTTGGCATGTGCCCAAGTGGAAGGCGCTAGGAGTCCCATGGGACAGGACTCCAGTCTCCTTTTGGATTCAATAGAGTTCTCCTAAACCAACTTGATGATCTTAAGCGCCCCTCTAAGTGAAAATCCAGGTGACTCATTCCCACCAATCAAATTTAAATCTTGATTTAAAAGAGTTTGATTGGTTGCGAGATGAGTGGCATTGCATGCAGTAGGTCTATAAATAAGACCCTCGCCCCTCAAGTGTATTATGAAGATTAGATCACTTCTACCCATGCCCAAGGCTGCCTCTCCTCTTTCTCCATGCCAAACCCACTTCTTCTCTCCCTCTACGTCCAAAAGAGTTGGAGCTTGTTGGTCACAATTAGATCAAAAGAAAGGACCGACGAAAGCAGAAGGCTGCGCTGCTTGCAAAGGACGATGCTGATCTTCAAAAAAGTTTTGAAGATCCTCCAGATAGAGATCCAGATCTAATTTTTGGAAGATGATAGAGAAGAAGAGGATTCTCAGATCTAACTGAGTTAGATACGGTAGAGGCAGGACTTGCGTGGCTAGTCCGAACTCCATGCATACAGGATCATCAACGGGTAATAGGACCCACATCAGGTAAATAACATCTGATTTAATTTATTGATTTTATTTTATTTCTATAAATAAAATAATAAATTCTAAAAATCTAATCTAATATAATTAAGAGAAAATTTTTAAATATATCTCTTGATCCAATCCGATTGAACGAACCTGGATCTAGAAATTAGGATTTCCTTCAATGATATCAGAGCCAAGGTTCTAAATATTTAGATTTGATTTAATTTATCTTAATTAGAAATAGTAAATTTTAAGATTCACATGAATGTAATAGATCTTAAAATTAGAAAAAAATTAAAATTAAAATTAATTTGATCTAAGATTAGAAAATATGCATGACTAGTTTAAAATAGAATAGTTCATATAGAATAGTCTTGCATGTTTTTGATTTAATTGATAAATATATTTAGACTATTTATTTACTATTTTTTGATATTTATAAGGTTATATAACATTAAAAAATCAAATAAAAAAAATTTAATTTTAATATCTATGAGATACAATAAATGCATGTCTAGACTAGTTGTGAATAGTTCTACAATAATATTAGATTAGAATTTATTTTGATTAGATCAATTTAAATCTAATTTTTTAGATTATTATGAGATAATTTAGATCTAAAAACATGCATGATTTGATACATGAGATGTATGCAAGAAATATGCCATTGATTAGATCTAATTTGTATATGATATATGATATAGATCTAAATTAATTTTGTAGTATTGCATGTTCCTGATTAAGGGTTCCTCTTGGCCTCCGATCATAAGAATGAAGAGGAGGTTAAGGCCCTCTTCTCTTTATTTCGATGGGGTGTTCTATTGATGGTGTAGGGGTGCTGCGTGTTCGTCCTTAATCAGAAATTCCAAATTACTTTCTACAAAACCCTAGATCCTGAAATCCTAAGATTATGTGCATATTTTTGTTTATGAACCCTACTTAATTAAAATTAAGATTATGGAATGTCAATTAGATCTAAAATTGAGAATTTCAGATCTAAGACATATTCATAATACTGAGTTTGGGCTTGGGTAGCTCAATTAGGTCTAAGCGGTTGATCAAACCAAATCAAGAGTTGGTCAGATGGGATCAACAATACTCAAATTGACTAGCCTAACAGGATTAAGTCTGGGTCAAGATCGAGTCACGATCAAGCAAGACTTAATTAGGCTCAGAGGTTAGAGTCTGGATTGTGGGCTAACCCAGTTGGTTCTGACTTAATAATTTAGTGTCTAAGGTAAGTTTGGCACATACGACCGACTGGTTTTTAATTGGAAGCTACTCGACCTGAATGCATTCTTGTATGAGTTAATGGCATATTCTTTCCACCGGTCTCACTTACCTAGCCATATCTGTTGACACGGTTCTGATCTAAGGTGGTCAATAATCTGAGCTAACCCATGCCACTAGTTAGTCATAATTATATGACTATGATAAGTCTAGTTTAATGAGACCTAAATCAATCTCCCTAAGAAAAGATTAAGTCTGAGATCTTCCACCATTGTAGATGTGCGGGCCTTCTCGGGTTGATTGTTCTCAGCTAGATACAGTGGCTCAGCTGCACCAGAAGACGCAACCATGTCTATTAGGCATTGGATTCTATGGGCTGGAGGATGAGTTGGACTCAATATTTGGATAATGTAGAGACTCAATTAGGAAATCTAGTCTGTTGCAATTGGGGGTCTGACTTAACTAAGAAGTGGATCAATATTCTTAGATACGGTGAGATTAATGAATTAGAGACCAAGTTTGGGTGCACCATGATTAGAGAATCATTGAACAAGAGTTGTTCACTCATTGGCTAACCCATCACCAATAACATTAGGTGAGGTGATGAGTCGGTTGGTGAGGACCGCACCACCTACTAAGAAATCATTAATCATGAGATTTTTGCATCTCTATAGAGAGATGTAGGGATCAAAAAATAGTGGAAGCTAATTTATTTAAAAATAAAATCTCTAAATAAATTGATCAGTCTAATTACATATCTAACCAGAATCTTTGTCTCTATGAAAAAATATTCTGTCCAACCATAGAGATCCTGACACCTACAGACTGACGGACCCAATTATAAAGATTGCTCAGACTACAAAATCAGTTTTGGGTTTTGAGAAGTAACCCATGATATGGACTAGGACCCTTCCACTTACCAGCCTTCCATCTATTGAATAAAGAGCATCTCTAAAAAATGGATTGATGAAGATAATAAGGCTAGATATTACATGTTGGGCTCGATGTCTGATAACTCCATGCCAAATGAGATATCAGAACTGCTCGCCAAATGTGCTCACCTGCAGGAGATGTTTAGTGAACAGAGTTGCACAGCTAGTATCAAGTCATAAAACTTTTTAAGCTAAGATACGTGATGGCAGTTAGTACCAAGATCACTATCTGACAATGATCTAAGGACATGAGAAGCTTGAGAAGCGTCGATGTGAATAGACTTGGACCTGTAGAACGATATTAATTCTACAATCCTTGACTGATGCATATGGCAATTCATCATGAATTACCACATGCATAAACTTCAAATCCTTGGCCAAATTAATGAATATGTTGGTTACTGCTGAGCTTTCATGAAAGATCTAAAGGCTCAGTTCTTGCTATGGAAGACTTCTTCCAAAAGAAAGTCTTATGGAAAGGAAAAAAGAGTCTCGAAAAAGCAAAAGGTGAAGGAAAAAGAAGAAGGCAAAGCTGAAGAAAAAGGCCGATGTCAAAGGAAAGTATTTCCATTGCAAATACACGGCCATTTAAGGAAACTGCCCTACTTACCTAGCCACCCTGAAGAACAGAAGAAGGTCCTTTTGGAGGTATGTCGTTATTGAGTCTAACTTAGATTTCTTCTGCATCCAGTTGGGTGGTTGACTCTGGTTCTAGTGCTCATCTGTGCACTTCCATGCAGGTCTTGAGGATAGCAGGTAGGTTGATGGATGAACGTCATCCTATGCATCGATGAGCAAAGTTGCTGTAGTAGCCGTGGGAACATACCCCTTGATACCATCTGGTTTAGACTTAGTATTTGAAAGACATTTATATGTCCTGCAGCTAGCAGGAATTTGATTTTTATTTCTGCCTTAGCACAAGAAGGTATGTGTTATTTCTTTAAGGACCATTGTAACATTTTTATGAAAGAAATAAAATTGCAAATGGTTTCCTATTAATGTCTTTATCAGTACATATGTTGATGTACTATTTTTAATATCGAGCAAAATTGTGATGCCAAACGACCTTAGGGATAGTCAACGACAGATGTATCTATGGCACCTAAGATTAGGTCATATAGAGAAGATAGGATAACAAATTGGATAAAAACGGGCTATTGAGTCCATTGACTTTCTGAGTCATATCCAATTATGAATTCCTACTTTCAAGGCAAAATGACTAAACTCCCTTTTGTGGACATGGGGAAGGGCCATGATCTCTTGCCCTAGTACAACGAGTGTATGGCCCATTTGATGTGCTGGCTAAGGCAATTTTGTCTACTTCATTACTTTTGATGATTATCTAGGTATGGTATGTGTATCTTATGAGACACAAGTCTAAGCTTTGAAAAGTTCAAAGATTCAGACATGAAGTAGAAAAACAAATGAAAACCCATTAATGTCTTTGATCAGATCGAGAGGTGAATACCTTAGCAAAAATTTTAGACTATCAAAAAAATGGCATAGTCTCTCAATGTACTCCACCAAACACCTCAACTCAACGGTGTTTCAGAATGAGAGAAATCGGATCCTATTGGATATGGTTCGATCCATGATGAGCTTCACAGACCTTCCTAATTTCCTTTGGAGACACTCATTGTTGACTTCAATTTATCTACTGAATAGGATTTCCTCTAAAATCGTTCCTACCACACAGTATGAGATATGGCACGGTAAGAAACCAAGTCTAAGTCATCTCAGAATTTGGGGTTGTCCGACTCATGTCAAAAGACAACAAGCGGACAACTTAGAGTTTAGGTCCTTCAGAGCTCGATTCATAGGATATCCTAAAGAGTCATTAGGATACTATTTCTACATTCCAGAAGACCACAATGTGATTGTGAGTCGACATGCCATCTTTCTTGAAAAACAGTTTATTCAAGATAGCGGCATTGGAAGGCAAATCAAGCTTGATGAGAAACTCTCACAAGTACAATGCGCTAAGGACCAATTGGAACCAAATCAGGTTGAGCCAATAAGAACACTACCTCCACCTCGTAGATCAAAAAGAGTTTTCCGTCCCCCTAAGAGATACATAGATATTATTTTGGAGGAAGTAGAGAAAACATTCCTCGTAGGCAATGGTGCTCATGGTGATGATCCCAAAACCTACAACGAGGCGATATCAGATATCGACTCCGAGAAATGGCTAGAGGCAATGCAGTCAAAAATTGACTCGATGCACTCAAACCAAGTCTGAACCTTGGTAGATCCACTAGAAGGTATAGTACCTATGGGTGTAAATGGATCTTCAAGAAGAAAGATTGGGCAGATGGAAATGTTGGAGACATTCAAGGCTAGATTAGTGGCACAAAGGTTATAGTCAACGCGAAGGCATTGACTATCAGGATACCTTTTTCCTAGTGGCTATGCTAAAATCCATCCGCACATTGCTTACCGTTGCAGCCTATTTCGATTATGAAATATGGCAAATGGATGTGAAAATGGCATTCTTAAATGGATATCTTGAGGAAGATATCTATATGGAACAACCGCTAGGTTTCACATCCAGTGATACTGATCACAAGGTTTGCAAGCTGCAAAGGTCCATATATGGACTTAAGCAAGCATCTCGGAGCTGGAACACTCGTTTCAATGATGTGATCAAAACGTTTGGTTTCATCAAAAATGAAGAGGAATCATGTGTTTTCAAAAAGGTCGGTGGGAGCGCTGTTGTCTTCCTCGTATTGTACGTGGATGACATCCTTCTTATTGGGAATGATGTTCCCATGATGACAACAGTCAAATTATGGTTGTCCAAGAAATTCTCCATGAAAGACCTAGGCGAAGCATCCTTTATTCTAGGAATTAAGGTCTATAGGGAAAGACCGAATAAGATGCTAGGACTTTCACAGAAGATGTACATAGAGAAAGTACTAAAGAGGTTTAGTATGGAAAACTCTAAGAGGAGATTAATACCCTTCAGACATGGTATTCATCTTTCAAGAAGATGTGCCCAGCACACCTGAGGAAATAGAATGCATGAGCAAGATCCCTTATGCTTCTGCAATAGGGAGCCTCATGTATGCCATGCTATGTACACGACCTGATATAGCCCATGCTGTGAGTGTCACAAGCAGATATCAATCAAATCCAGATGAAGTACACTAGATTTCTATGAAATGTATCCTTAAGTACTTGAGAAGAACTAAGTATATGATGTTGGTCTTTGGTAATGGAGAACTCCAAGTCTAGGGATACACAGACTCGGATTTCATGTCCGATATAGATGATCGAAAGTCGACATGTGGGAGTCTGTTTATGTGCAATGGTGGTGCTGTCAGCTGAAAGATTTCCAAGCAAATTGTAGATAGCATTCCACCATAGACAAGAATATATCTGCTGCAATCAGGCTGCGAAGGAAGCATTCTGGTATAGAAGTTTGCTGTAGAAATCAGAGTAATGCCATCAGATGCCATTCCTCTATACTGCGACAACAATGGCACCATAGCCCTTGCTAAGGAGCCAAGGTCTCACCAAAAATCCAAGCATATTGAGCGGCGATACCACCTCATCCATGATTACCTCGAGAAGGATTATGTCGAGGTCAAGAGAGTCAACTCCATAGATAATATGGCAGACCCACTTACAAAGCTGTTAGGCTAGCAGAGGATCGAAGCACACCTTGAGAAGATGGGACTTAGACTTGTAGCCAATTGGCTTTAGGACAAGTGGGAGATTGTTAGATATATGTGCCCAAGAAGCTAAAATTGGCTGACACTTATAATACACTTCTAAGGGCAAAATTGTAATTTTGACTATAATCAATAAAATGGGTTATTTTCTATCACATATGTGTATTTAGTGTCTATGATACATCCTTTGAGTTAATGATAATGATAATTCATATTTTCAAGAGTTGAAAATTTAAGACATGAATAATCATTGTTAACTCATAAAATGCTTTCGACCATAGAATCATCATGAGGATGGTGATTGATCCGGAAGGTTGGTGTACAATTGCTTCACTTTAGTAGATGAGTCTTAAGTCTACGGTGTGGAGACACCGGAGCGAGAGTATAGGTACTTATTAGAGAACGAGGGCACTGAGCGAGACCATCTCGAGTAGTCATTAGGGAGTCTACTTTCTCGTTAATGACAGACTCGATGCTGCAGTAGTGTGTCTAGTTCTTTGATCTGAGGTGCATCGACAGTTCACCTTGAGGGTGTTATAGTTTGACTACACCATTACTCGGTCTTCTAGCTGTATGGAACCCTGAGGTGATGTTGGCTATAGCATGTTCATTGTAGGAACTAGATGGCATCAAGATGGAATCTATCTACCTTGGTGGTAGAGGAGCAGCCCTATGATGGTCATGAGAATCAAGTCCAGAAGTCCATGGCCATGGCAGAGTGAAATAATAGAAAGAGTTTCTATTTAGATTTTCACATCGGACTCGAATCGAATGATTACATCATATGACAGAAACTAGGGTTTGACGAGTTTACCTTAACCCTAATCTGATCGGAGCTCAAGATATAAGGACTTAATCACACAGGTAGCTGCACTAAGAGGTTCGCATTCAGCACTGATGGGTTGCCACCATATACTGCTAGGTGTCACTGGTGGATTTTGGGAGCAATTAGAATGATTTAGATGATCGATCATTCTAGCTATTCGAATCAGAAGAGTTCTAATCCATCGAAAGGAGTTCTGATCCATCGAAAGGAGAGATCATGACATATCCCATTACCATACAGAACTGAACCTAACTGGGTCACACAAACAAGGGTTTGAATTTGGTGATCATCAATTGAACTGATCCAGTTCAATTGATCTGAATGAGATTCAATTAGGTTCAAGGAAATCATGCTAGCACTCGATTGAACCTAACGTTTTTCTTTTGCTATCATAAATTAGTTGTCCTGACTGAGCCAAAGGAGTTTGTGCTCAATCAGAGGCCTTCATATGGTCTGACTGGAGGTTGTCCAAGTCAGAAAAGATTGTCTTATTTTGTAAGACATTACCTGACATTTTTGGTCACCTGCCATTTCTTATTCTTTGACTTTGGTCAAAAGTCGACCTTTGATTGGTCAAATGTTGACCACTGATACTTTGACTTTTGACCACATATCATGCACCTATTGGAGAGCTGGTGGGGGCCTGTCCCCCTGCCAGAACCTGGCAAGGAAGAGGGCGCATGCCATCCTTGGCGTGTGCCCAAGTTGGAGGTGCCTAGGAGTCCCTATTAGACAGGGACTCCATCTCCTTTTTGGATTCTAATTAGAGTTCTCCTAAGAACCAACTTTGACTAATCTTAGGTGCCCTCTAAGGAGGAATCCAGGGAACTCTATTTCCACCAATCAGATTTAGATCTGATTTCACAAAGAGTTATGATTGGTTGGGAAGAAGAGGAGTTGGATCATAGTTAGTCTATAAATAAGACCCTGCGCCCAACTCAAGGTGCAATTTTTGGAGTGATTGAAAGGAATCATAATTTTTCATGCCCAAGACTGCCTCTCCTCTCTTCCTCCATGCCAAACCCACCTTCTCCCTCTCCTCTCCATGTTCAAAAGAGTTTTGGAGCTTGGTTGGTGCGATCCAGATCAAAGAAAGGCGACTGAAAGCTAGAAGGCTGCGCTGCCGCAAAGGACGACTGCTGATCTTCAAAAGGAGTTTTGAAGATCCTCTAGATCAGATCCAGATCTGATTTTTGAAGATGTGATAGAGAAGAAGAGGATCTCTAGATCCAGCCCGAGTGGATACTAGTAGAGGCCAGGCACTTGTGTGGCTAGATCCAGAACCTTCCACTGCATACAGGATCATCAACGGGTAATAGGATAACCCACATCAAGGTAAATTAAATCCAATTTAATTTATCTAATTTTATTTTAATTTCTAAAATAATAATAATCAAATCTAAAACATCTCAAATTTGATTAAGATCAAAGAGAAAAAAATTTTGAAATATATCTCTTGATCCAATCCGATCTGAACGAACCTGGTCTGAGAAATCAGGATTTTCCTTCACGGTTCCTCCGTTCTAAATTCCCATTGAGTTGAGGTTTTTTTGATGGAGTCCATTGAGAGACTATGCCATTTTTTTTGAGATAGTCTAAAAATTTTTGACTAAGGTATTCACCTCCTCGATCTGATCAAAGAACATTAATGGATTTTTCAATTTGCTTTTCTACTTCATGTCTGAATACTTTGAACTTTTCAAATGCTTTAGACTTGTGTCTCATAAGATACACATATCCATACCTAGATAAATCATCGGTAAAAGGTTATGAAGTAGACTAAGTTGCCTTTAGCCGGCACATCAAATGGGCCGCATACATCTGTTGTACTAGGGCAAGAAGATCCATGGCCCTTTCCCCATGTCCTACAAAAGGGAGCTTAGTCATTTTGCCATGAAGATAGAATTCATAAATTGGATATGACTCGAAAGTCAACGGACTCAATAGCTCGATTTTCTTCAATTTGTTAACCCTATTTTCTACTATATGACCTAATCTTAGGTGCCATAGATACTTATCATTTGGACTATCCCTAGGACGTTTTGATTTTATGGCATCCACATTTTGCTCGAAATTAAAAATAGATACGTCAACATATAACTGATAAAGATCGTTAATAAGAAAATCATTTGCAATTTTATTTCTTTCATAAAGAATGTTACAATGGTCCTTAAGAAAACTAATTACATAACCTTCTAATGCAAGGCAAGAAATAGAAATCAAATTCCTACTTGCTGTAGGTACATAATAACAATCTTTTAATACTAAGTCTAAACCAGATGGTAGTCGAAGTGGGTATGTTCCCACGGCCATGGCAGCAACTCTTGCTCCATTTTTGATGTACAGGATTATCTCACTATCCCTCAGCCTTCTGTTATCCTCAAGATCCTGCATAGAAGTGCACAAGTGAGCACTAGAACCAGAGTCAAGCACCCAACTGGATGTAGAAGAAATCATAAGATTAGACTCAATAACGAGCATACCTCCAAAAGGACCCGCCTCCTTCTTCTTTAGGGTGGCCAGGTAAGTAGGGCAGTTTCACTTTTAGTGGCCGTTATTGTTGCAATGGAAATACTTTTCTTTGTCAGCAGTTTTCTTCTTCAGCTCTGCCTTTTTCTTTTTTCCTCCTTCCACCTTCTGCTTTTTCATAGACTTCTTCTTTCTAAAAGACTTTCTCTTGGAAGAAGTCTATTTCATAGCAAGCACTGAGCCTTTAGAATCTTTCATGGAAAGCTCAACGGTAACCAGCATGTTCATAAATTCAGCCAAGGAGTTTTGAAGTTTAAGCATATGGTAGTTCATGATGAACTGTCCATACGTATCGATCAAGGATTGCAGAATTATATCATTCTGCTCAAGCTCTTTCAAGTCCTTGATCATCATCAGACAATGATCTTAGACTGACTGCCCATCACGCATCTTAGCCTTGAACAGTCATTTAGTGACTTGATACTTGGCTGCACAACTCTGTTCACCAAACATCTCCGATAGGTGAGCCAACATTTGGCGAGCAGTCCTGATATCTTCATGTTGGCGCTGAAGTTCATCAAACATCGAGCCCAACATGTAGTATTTGGCCTTATTATCTTCATCTATCCACTTATCCAGAGACGCTCTCTGCTCAGCAGATGGACGAGCTGGTAAGGTGGGAGGGTCCTGGTCCAATACATGAGTTAGCTTCTCAAAACCCAAAATGATTTTGAAGTTTCAAAGCCAATCCTTATAATTTGGTCCGGTCAGTCTATAGGTGTCCAAGATTCATTCTAGTGGGTTGGATGCAGATATTTTTCTGTAGAGAGTCAAAGTTTCTAGTTAGATATTGTAATTAAGACTTAACCAATTTATTTAGGAATTTTATTTTTAAATAAATTAGCTCCCATTGTTTTCTTGGATCCCTACACTCCCTCTATAGAGATGCGAAAATGTCTACGATTACTGATTTCTAGTAGGTGGTGCGGTCCTACCAACTGACTCATCACCTCACCTAATAGTTATTGGTGATGGATTAGCCAATGAGTGAACAACTCTTATTCAATGATTCTAATCATGATGCACCCAAACTTGATCTCTAATTCATGAATCTCACCGTGTTCAGAATATTGAGCCACTCCTTAGTTATGTCAGAGCCACCATTTGCATAGATTGGATTTCTAATTGAGTCTCCCATCGTATCCAAAATATTGAGCCCAATCCATCCTCCAGTCTGTAGCATCCAATGCCTAATAGACATGGTTGAATCTTTCTGGTGCAACTGAGCCACAATAACCATTCGAGACCCCAGGAAAAGCTCGCATATCTACAATGGTGGAAGATCTTAGACTTAATCTTTTCTTAGGGAGATTTTATTTAGGTCTCATTAAACTAGACTTGACATGGTCATAACCATTATGACTAATCTGGTGGCATGGGTTAGCTCAGATTATTGACCACCTCAAATCAGAACTAAGTCAACAAACATGGCCAGGTAACTGAGATTGGTGGAAGGGATATGCCATTAACTTGATAAGAATGCATTCGAGTCGAGTAGCTCCCAATTAAAAATCAGTCGGTCATATCTGCCAAACTTACCTTAGACACCAAATTATTGAGCCAGAACCAATCGGATTAGCCTACAATCCAGACTCTAACTACTGAGCCTAATTAGGTCTTAGCTTGATCAATCATTCACGTGACTCGATCTTGACCCAGACTTTTTCCTATTAGGCTGGTCAATTTAACCATTGTTGATCCCATCTAACCAACTCTTGATTTGATTTGATCAACCGCTCGACCTAATTGAGCTACCCAAGCCCAAACTCGATTTTATGAACATATCTTAGATCTAAAAATTCTTAATTTTAGACCTAATATGTTTTATAATCATAATTCTTAATTAAGTTTAGGGTTCAAAAACAAAACTTGCAAATAAGATCCTAGTGTTTCAGAATCTAGGGTTTTGTAGAAAGTAAGTTTTTAATTTCTGATTAAGGACGAGTACGCAGCACCCCTACACATCATGAGAACACCCCATCGAATGAGAGGAGAGGGTCTTTAAATCCTACTTTGTTCTTATGATCGGATGGCTAAGGGGAACACCGTAATTAGAAATACAACTAATCTACAAAACTAATTAGATCTAAGCATATATCTCATATAAAAATTGATCTAATTAAAGCATGTCTTGCATACATCTCATGTATCATGCATGCATATTTTTCAGATCTAAATTATCTCATAATTATCTAAAAAATTAAATTTAAACTTGATCTTATCAAATAAAATTTAATCTAGATCCTATTGTAGAACTATTCTACAACTAGTCTAAACATGCAACTATTATATCTCATATGAATAAATTAAATTAAATTTATTTTATATTTTTAATATGATTATAATATTTATAAGATCAAAAAATAGTAAATAAATACATCAAAAATTATATTTAATCAAATAAAAATTATGATTATACTAGACTACACATAGAATAATTCTATTCCAAGTCTAGTTATGTATCTCATACATATTAGATCTAGATTAATTAATTTTAATTTGATAATTTTTTTATTTTAAATCTAATTATATCTCATGTGATATCTAAAATTACTAATTTATCAGATTAAATTAGATCTAAATAAATTTTATAAGAACCTGGCTCTGATACCAATTGAAGGAAAAACCTAATTTTTTGGATCAGGTTCGTTCAAATCTGATTGGATCGAGAGGTATATTTTAAAAATTTTCTCTTAGATCCTAATTAGATCTAATATTTTTTAGATCTAATTTTATAATTTGATAAATAAAAAAATTAAATTAAATTAAATCTAAATTAGTTTTACCTTGATATGGGTGATCCGATTACCCGTTGATGATCTTGCTGATTGCCTGAGGTTCTGGATCTAGCCACGCAAGTACCTGGCCTCACCGATATCCACTTAGGCTAGATCTGAAGATCTTTTTCTTCTGTTTTTTTCTTCAAAAATTAGATCTAGATCTAATTTAGAGGATCTTCGAAACTCCTTTCGAAGATCAGCAGTCGTCTCTGCAGCTATGCTACCATCTTTCTTTCTCGTCAGACTTTTCTTGCTTGAATTGCACTAATCTGAAGCCCAACTATCCTTGGGCATGGAGAGGAGAGAGATGGCCTGAAGGTGGCATGGAGAAAAGAGAGGGACAGCCTTGGGGCATGGCTAGGAGAGCAGTCTCTAAAAGTTGGGCGCAGATAGGTCTTTATATAGACCCTGCTGCGCCATGCAGTGCCACATCACCGCAGCCAATCATATTGCTTCATTTAATCAAATCTAAATCTGATTGGTGGGATGACATCACCTGATCCAATTAGATGAAAGACCCACAGATTCATCCTAAGGTGGTGCCTAAGACTGATCAAAGTCTATAGGTGAGGGTTACCTAGTTTGAATCCAAGAAGCAACCTGGAGTCCCATCTGTATGGGACTCCAGGCATCCCTATCCATGGGCGCACGCCATCCTAGGCACGCACCCCCTTATTTCTAATTTCTAGGGAGGGGACAAGCCTCTATCTACTCTTCAATAAGTGCATGATACATGGGCAGATGTCCAAGGGTCAAAGGTCAATGTTTGACCAAAGTCAAAGGACAAGAATTAGCTGATGACGAAAAATGGCAGGTATTGTCTTAAATTTATCTCATAAATTAAGACAACCCTTTTCTGACCAAGACAAGCTCTAGTCAGACTAGGTAAAGGTACCTGAGTGAGGACAAACTCATTTAGCTCAGTCGAGATAACTTTTAATGATAGAAAAAGAAGAATGTTAGGTTCAATCGTGTGCTAGCACAATTTCCTTGAACCTAATTAAATGTAATTCAAATCAATTGAACTGGGTTAGTTCAATTGATGATATCCAGATCCAAACCCTTGTTTGTGTGATCTAGTTAGGTTCAGTTTTGTATGGTAATGGGATATGTAGTGACCTCCATCTTCAACATCATCGAAACTCATTTCGATGGATCAAAACTCTTCTGATTCAAACAACTAGACTGATCGATCATCTAAATCATTCTAATTACTTCAAAAATCCACCAGTGACACCTAGCAGTATATGATGGCAACCCATCAAAATTAAAAATGAATCTCTCGATGTAGCTACTTGTATGATTAAGTTCTTCTATCTTGAGCCCCAATCAGATTAGGGTTAAGGTGAACTCGTCAAACCCTAATTTCTATCATACGATTTAATCATTCGATTCAAGTTCGATGTGAAAATTATAATAGAAATTTTTTCTATTATTTCACTCTCTACCATGGCCATGGACTTATGGACTTGATTCTCATGATCATCATAGGGTTGCTCCTCATCCATCGAGGTAGATAGATTCCATCTTGGTGCAATCCAATTCCTACAATGAACATGCTATAGCCAACATACACCTCAAGATTCCGAATGGCTAGGAGACTGAGTCATGTGTAGTCAAACTATAACACCCTCAAGGTGAACTACCGATGCACCTTAGGTCAAAGAATCAGACACACCACTGCAGCTTCAAGTCAGTCATCGACGAGAAGGTAAACTTCCTTATGACTACTCAAGGTGGTCACGCTCAATGCTCTCATTCTCTAACGAGTACCTATACTCTCACTTCAGTGTCTCTACACCATAGACTCAAGACTCATCTACTACAAATAAGTGATTGTACACTAACCTTCTGGATCAATCACCATCCTCATGATGATCCTACGATTAGGAT
Organism: Cocos nucifera; assembly: GCA_006176705.1. Lineage (NCBI taxonomy): Eukaryota > Viridiplantae > Streptophyta > Magnoliopsida > Arecales > Arecaceae > Cocos > Cocos nucifera. Next base: position 199,250 of record QRFJ01002201.1, on the reverse strand, counting down.
CATTTTATGAGTTAATAATGAAAATTCTTGTCTTAAATTTTCAACTCTTGAAAATAAGAATTATCATTACCATTAACTCAAGGGATGTATCACAGATACTAAATACACATATGTAATAGAAAATAACCTATTTTATTATTTATAGTTAAAATTATAATTTTTTCCTAGAAGTGTATTACAAGTGTCAGCCAATTCTGGCTTCTATGGCACACATATCTAACAGATCCTACTGATGATATAGTGAAGTAGCCTCTTCTCTATGCTCAACTAGCTAGCCTTCACCTCTATGATCCCACTGACATCAACTCGCTCAAGAATGGCTCATAGTCCGATCTCGCACTGTTTGATATCATTAGAAATAGAACCAATAGTCATCATCTGAAGGGTGCATCCAAGACAATCCAAATCTAACTCAATCCACACACCCTTTACCTCAGAAACAACACTATCCACACATACTTTCACATTTGAGTAAAACCCTCTAACCAAATAGGGGTAGGTCAAAACATCCAATAAATAGAGGAACTCCCATCCTAATCTCTAAATCTTTTATCCAATTATGAATCTGTCACACTCCAAAAAGCCAAAATCCATTTTTCTTCTTGTGCAAATAGACCTAGAGCCAATGGGTGTTTGTGAGGGAGAAGCTCAGGTAGGTGGAGGAGTGATACACACTTAAATTAAGTCACTAGACATAGTAAATATTATAATAATTGATGTTATTTTATTAAAATTTGATATTCTCTAATTTATTTTATAGGTAATTAAAAGTTTGGGCTCATACAACTCAAATTAGATTTAAATTAGCTTAGATTCGAGTGAACCAGGCAACCAACTTAAGGGCTAAACAAATTCGAGTATGAACATCACTTACTCATGAAAGGATCAGATACAAGCTCTTAAGATTCAAGGATCTAGATTAGAAGATAACCTTTTACATGGATCTAAGTATGAACATGACTTAAAGATTAATAGCTTAGAAGCAACTCATCAAAGATCCAAGGTTCAACATCCAAAGAGCCATTCATCTACCCTTTTCCTTTAGTCTCACATCTAGAAACTATGAAAGCCTCCTCCTTCCTAACACCTATAAATAAGCCTCAATGTCTCCATCCAAAAATCAATTAAGCCAATGCCTAAATTCTCTCCAAGCTATTGTCTCCCTCTCTCTCTTCTCCAAAAGTCTAGGGGAGGTACTAATCGTAGCATGCCTTCCTTCAAATTTAGGAGTGTTTCTAATCATAGTGCCACTATCCTTTTTTTTCATATTCCCATACTTTCATCTACCTTTCTTTCTTGGAGTTCCTAGACCAAGCCTTCTAACCATCCTGCATTGCTTACATGAAGGAAGATGAAAGGATTCAAGGAGGCGCATCGATCATCAAGCATAACTAAAAGATCAACTTGGTTTAGTTGTCTTATATCGCACTTTTATTTTTTTTCTTTATATATTTTTTTATCAATAAAAAATATTTTTATTATAATTTTTTTATTTTTTTCTTAGTATTTTGCATTCTTTTTTTTATAAAATAATCAACTAAGATCCCTATGGATACGATCCCAACTCACCCTATCTACATAATAGTGAGTAAGGTTATGGTGTGCTACAACATGCATCAAATTTTGGTGCCATTGCTAGGAATCTTGGCATAATTATTCTAAAAAATAATTTATAACATATATTTTAAAAAATATATTAAAAAATTATTATATTTTATTGCTTTCTAAATTTTTATTTCTTGCTTTAGATTACTTTATTGCCTTTCTAGTAAAATAATTTTCTACCTTTGACTTCCTACCTATTTTAGACTTATCTTTTATTTCTAGAATAATTTACTTTCTTTTTAATAGATTCTCTAGATATAAAAAAATCAAAAAAAAATTATAAAAAATTTACTACTTTATTTTATTGCATAGTTACTTGACTGCATTATTTACTTTAATGCTTTATAATCCTAGTTGATTATTTTCTGCTTTTGCACTCTTGCATTTTATACTTTATTTTGCTGATTAGTAATTTACCTTTTATTATTAGTTAACTTACTTTAATTACTTAATTACTTTTTATTTATTCTTTTTAAAATTTCTATCTTATATTATTTTTTATATATAGTAGATTGACTACTTTCTAACTAAATTACTTTATTTGTATGCATAGAAAAAATTTTCTGCTTCTCATAGCCTGGTGATTTTCTGCTTTTTATAGCTTAGAATAATTTACTATCCTAAAAGTATATTTGATTTCTTTCTTTATTTGTAGGTTACCATTTGCTTTTTAATCTTATCATAATTTACTTTTTATTTAGTCAAATTCTCTAAATCTTCTCAAATCTAATTAACTTAATTAAAACTTACCTTTTATCCTTCTTACTTAAAGATAACATAATATAAAAAGAAAATAAATACTGCATAACACTTAACTAAAATAGAGAAACTAATTTAACCTTAAAAGATTCTTACTTATATTGGATATCCTCTTATTTTGCATTGCATATTTTTATAAAATATCTTAAGGACATAACCCATAAACAACATAAGATAGAGATTTCATCACCCTCCCTTGACCCACAAACCACCATCCTACATTCACATTAACCTAAGCCTCTTAATTAAAATTAATTAGATATCAATAAAAACTCGAGCTTGATAGGACAAGTGATCTCGAAAGTTGAACTAGATTGAGCCTAGCCGATCAATTAGTGTCTAGGAAAGTGGTTCAGAGATTACATTCTGAAGGAAGATGGTTCTTTAATTGGTTCTGTTCACTGGCCTAGCTAACTTAGTTGGTATATAAGAAAAGCAACAGAGAGACCCCCACCAACTTTATCTTACCTAGCCATTTGGTTGGTTAGGTTCATAGTTGGAGTGCTTGATAGTGCACTTGAAATAGTTAGGAGCTATCTAGAACTAGGATAATCTTAAGATGGAGAGTCCAGTATGTGCTAACTTGATTGAAATTAAAATCTAACCATAACTAATTCTTCTTTCTCTTCTTAGCTTTAGGACTCCTTAGGTTCTCTTTTTTAGAATTCTTTTTTCTCTTTCTTCCTCTTTTCTCCTCTTCCCTTTCCAAATAAAATTTAAAAAAATAAACTTGCTGAAATTAGAACTCGACTAGATTCTTTGGATGTATGTTAGGATGCCAATCATTACAACTTGATTTACACCCACTAGACCTAGAACTAGAAAGAATGATTCAAACAAATTGAGTCAAAACCATGAATTCAAACCAAGATAATGAATCACCATGATAATTGAGGGAGTACTTTACTCCTTTACCTTACACCTATTCTTCATACATCCAAGTGTCGCCTGTAAAGGCATCGCACAATGAGATTAAATCTACTATGATTCATATGCTTCCATCTTTCTACGGACTTAGTAACGAGGACCCATACAAGTATCAAGATGAATTTCTTAAGATTGGTTCAATTGTTAAAATCTAGAACTTCTCAAATGATGCTTTTAGGTTAAAACTATTTTCATTCTTCCTTAAGGATAAAGCCAAATACTGACAAACTCCTTAGACCCGATCACTATTTCAACCTGGGACTAGCTTCAATGAGATTTCCTCAAGAAGTATTTTTCTATTGAAAAAACTAATTAGATTAGAAAATCTATAACCAATTTTTTTCAGATGGAGGGGGAGATATTCCACGAGACCTGGAAGAGGCTCAAAGACATCATTCGAAAATGTCCTCACTATGCTATTCCCAAATGGCAAGTTGTCAGTGCTTTTATGATGGTTTGATGGAAAAGCACAAACAAATGATTAACTCATCCTATGGTGGGATGTTCATACTTAAAAGTGAGCATGAGGTCTGGTAGCTTTTTGAAACACTATGTGAGAATTCATTGCATTACCTGACTAGGAAAGCTCCCACATCTAGACCCAAAAGAGGTGGGTTGTATGAAGTTGGTTAATCAATAAACATCCACAGCAAGGTGGATGAAATAATCTCTTAAAACTCGATCAACTACTACAAGTTGGGTACATCACCTCTTCCCCATCCACACAAGTATAAGATTTTTGTTTGATCTATTCGAGTCCCATCTACTTTATAGGTGTTTGTCCAGTCACATACCAATTTTTTAAGCTTATTTGGGAGCAAGCCCAAACCCATAATGCTCCTAGGTCAATAAACAACCCTTATTCGAATACCTATAACCCCAGCTGAAGGAATTATCCAAATTTCTCTTAGAAATCATAAAATATGGTCAATCTGATCCCACAGAGACATAATTATCAAGAATCATAGTATAGAAATCCATCCTATAGCTAGTACCAGCATACCTTGCAACCTGTACACAATTACAGTCCTTCTTTCAAGAAAGACATCCGACAAATCCTTCGCTCCCACACCTAGATAATTGCAAAGCTAGAGATCTAAATAAGTTATCTAGCCACTGCTCTCAGGAGGAGGGAGGGTAAATTGCCTAGTCAACCTGTTGGGAACCCAAAAGGATAGTACATGGTTAAGAGCTCCAATGCCCTAGAAATCTTTTTTGAACATGCGAAAGCCATTATGACCTTGAGAAATGGAAAGATCTTTGAACAGCCATCACAAAAACCTTTGACCAACCCCGAACCAAGCAAGAAAAGAAAGGATGAGGACCTAAAAGTAGGGGATGAATCAATAATGCAAACACTACCTTACCTGTCCAAATTTTTGAGTGCCCTAAAAGCCTCGATTCCTATGGATAAAAAGAGAGAGAAACTAGTTCAATGTTGAAATTATTTAAATAAGTCCAAATTAATCTCCCTCTTCCAGATGTAACCTGATAGGTCCCAGCATATGCAAAATTTTTGAAGGAATTATGCACCCAAAAATATAATTCTCGATCACAACTCTCAAAGAAAGTTTATATCACCGAACAGGCTAGCTTTGTCTTCCAGCATGCTACCCCCAAAGCTTAAAGATCCAGGTGCCCCTATCATTTCCTGCATTATAGGAGACTTTCATATTGAACAATCTCTCCTAGACCTAAGGGTGAGTATGAACCTTTTACTTAGCTCGGTATATGAATTCATTGGATTTGGAGAATTGAAACCCATGATGGTCACCTTGTAGTTAGTTGATAGATTAATTAAGACACCACATGGGATGCTCGAGGATGTTTTGGTTAAGATAGATGAGTTTTATTTTTTGATTGATTTTTTAGTCCTAAACATGGAACTGAGTGGCAATCTAAGGCAAATTTTCATTATCTTGGATAGGTTCTTCCTAGCTACGACAAATGCATGCATCAACTGTAGGATAGGACTTATAGATGTATCATTTGAAAATAAGAAACTAAGACTAAATATATTTGGCACATCTTAAGCACCATCAATGGATAGTTGCTTCAAAATAGATACATTCGAGAACATCATAGAGGAAGCAACATCAATAATTTTTGCATACAATTTCCAAGACACCCACTTTGGAATAGATGACTATGATATGGAGGGAGGTAGCTGAAGGAAAATCCTAATTTTTTGGATCAGGTTCGTTCAGATCTGATCGGATAAAGAGATATCTTTCAAAAATTTTTCTCTTTGATCCAGATCAGATCTAGGATATTTCAAATCTGATTTTTATTATTTTAAAAATAAAAAAAATAAATATAGATAAATTAAATTATATTTAATTTATCTTGATGTAGGATAATCCTATTACCCGTTGATGATCCTATAAGCAGTGGAAGGTTCTGGATCTAGCCATGCAAGTTCCTGACCTCTATCGATATCCACTCGGGTTGGATCTGAAGATCCTCTTCTTCTCCATCACGTCTCCAAAAATTAGATCTGGATCTAATTTGGAGGATCTTCAAAATATCTTTTGAAGATCAGCAGTTGTCCTTTGTAGCAGCGTAGCCTTCTAGCTTTCTGTTGCCTTTCTCTCATCTAGATTGCACCAACTTGGATCCCAAACTCCTTTGGGCATGGAGAGGAGAGGGAGAAGATGGACTTGGCATGGAGGAGTAGAGGAGAGGCAGCCTTGGGGCATGGGATTTTCAATTGATTTCAGATTCTCCTTGAGTTAGGCACAGGGTCTTATTTATAGACTATGCTTGATCCAACTCCTCTTCTTCCCAACCAATCACAACCGTTTGTAAAATTAGATCTAAATCTGATTGATGGGAATAGAGTCCCTTGGATTCCTCCTTAGATGGTGCCTAAGACCAGTCAAACTTGGTTCTTAGGAGAAGTCTGACTGAAATCCAAAAAGGAGATGGAGTCCCTATCCAATAAGGACTCCTGGGCGCCTTCAGCTTGGGCACACACCAAGGGTGGCGTGCACCTTCCTCCTTGCTAGGTTCTGACAGGGGGACAAGCCCCCACCAGCTCTCCAATAGCTGCATGACACATGGACAGAAGTCAAAGTATCAATGGTCAACATTTGACCAATTAAAGGTCAACTTTTGACCAAAGTCAAAGGACGATAAATGGCAGATGACCAAAAATGGTAGGTATTATCTTACAAAATAAGACAACCCTTTTCTGACCTGGATGGGCTCCAGTCAGACCAAGTGAAGGCCTCTGAATGAGCACAAACTCCTTTGGCTCAGTAAGGACAACTATTTATGATAGTAAAAGAAGAACGTTAGGTTCAATCGAGTGCTAGCACGATTTTCTTGAACCTAATTGAATCTCATTCAGATCAATTGAACTGGATCAGTTCAATTGATGATCACCAGATTCAAACCCTTTGTTTGTGTGACCCAGTTAGGTTCAATTCTGTATGGTAATGGGATATGTCATGATCTCTATCATCGACATCATCGAAACTCCTTTCGATGGATCAGAACTCTTCTGATTTGAATAGCTAGAATGATCGATCATCTAAATCATTCTAATTGCTCCCAAAATCCATCAGTGACACCTAGCAGTATATGGTGGCAACCCATCAGAGCTGAATGTGAACCTCTTGGTGCAGCTACCTGTGTGATTAAGTTCTTCTATCTTGAGTCCCGATCAGATTAGGGTTTAGGTGAACTCGTCAAACCCTAGTCTTTATCATATGATGTAATCATTCGATTCAAGTTCGATGTGAAAACCTAAATAGAAACTCTTTCTATTATTTTACTCTGCCATGGCCATGGGCTTCTGGACTTGATTCTCATGATCATCATAGGGCTGCTCCTCTACCACCGAGGTAGATAGATTTCATCTTGATGCAATCCAGTTCCTACAATGAACATGCTATACCAACATACACCTCAGGATTTCGTATGGCTAGGAGATCGAGTTATGGTATAGTCAAACTATAACACCCTCAAGGTGAACTGTCGATGCACCTCAGATCAAAGAATCAGATACACCACTGCAACATCTAGTCAGTCATTGATGGGAAGGTAGACTTCCTAATAACTACTTGAGGTGGTCATGCTCAGTGCCCTCGTTCTCTAACGAGTATCTGTACTCTCGCTCCGATGTCTCCACATTGTAGACTCAAGACTCATCTACTAAAGAGAAGCGATTGTACATCAACCTTCTGGATCAATCACCATCCTCATGATGATCCTATGGTCGGGAGCATTTTATGAGTTAATAATGATTATTCATGTCTTAAATTTTCAACTCTTGAAAATATGAATTATCATTACCATTAACTCAAAGGATGTATCACAGACACTAAATACACATATGTGATAGAAAATAACCCATTTTATTGATTATAGTCAAAATTATAATTTTGCCCCTAGAAGTGTATTACAAGTGTTAGCCAATTCTGGCTTTTAGGGCACATATATCTAACAGTAGCGAAGAAGTAAATGCTCTAGTTGACTATTGAGAATAATCCTTACTACTTGATGATTACAGAAACAACAATGAGGATCTGAGAAAAGTGATGGCAGCAATCTATCAAATCCTAGCAAACCCTAGGGCATGTAGAATAGAAGAGAGGGAGAACCAGAGAGAAGAAGAGAGAGAATTTTTAGGAAGAAAAGGGCTTGTATTTAATTCATGTTAATTACAAACTCAATACAGAGTATATATACCTGATCAATGTGACCCAACCCAAAAAACTTCCCAAGCTAATCTAATGTGATCCACTTCCTGAGTTCATGTACACCCATATCTCACATGCACACACCTATTGGACTAAACGTAGTCCAATCTATAGGTTAGCCCCTTGGACCTCACAAACCAAGGCCCTAAGTCCCTAAAATTAAAGTCAAGCCTAGGCCAGAATAGAAATCATGTCCTATTCTATTCTTATTCTCCACTGGACCCAGCTCGATCAGAAGTTAGGCTGGCATGACTGTAATATCTTCTATGAGAGCCTGAATCACTGCTCTATACTCCACTACTTGGATCTGCTCTCTCAGAGTTTGAGTCGACTCACCAGACGTGTCCATCCTCTACTCTAGAGCTCAAGCCGGTTCTCTCAAAAATCAAGCTAGCTCTTTCAGCATGCTAGCTTGATATGCCTAATATGCTACTTTCTGTCCTTCTACTTAAGCTGGCTCTATCAAGGACCGAGCTAGCTTAAGTGAAGTATTGGCTGAAACTTTGAGATGTTTGATTTTATTCTTTTCTTAGTCTCTCTCCACCTATTTTCAAGGCTTGAGAGCACCACACCTGAGCTCATAATCTCCATCTTGGTGCTTCCAAGTTCTTGTGAATTTAGATTTATCCATCAGCCCCATTAGTACTATATAGTTGTGAAAGTTATTTTATGAAAGTACTTTTGTGAGCACATTAGTTAGATTTTCTTTGGTATGAACCTTCACCAGCTCCTCTTCACCATCATCCACTAACTCTCTAATCTAGTGGTACCTGATATCAATATGCTTGATCCTCGCATGATACATAGAGTTTTGTACAAGCAATAAAGCACTCTGGCTATCATAATATATCCCGACTGCATCCTGTGAGAATTTCATCTCCAACACTAAGTCCTTCAGCCATAGGGCCTCCTTCACTGCCTTAGTGTTGCCAATATACTCTGCTTTAATAGTGGATAAGGCCGTAATCATCTATAAGCAAGATCTTCATGAGACTGAATCTCCATACAGGCTAAATACAAAATCTATTATTGAATATGAGTATCTATATCTCTACCAAAATCTAGATCCACAAGCCCTTCTATCAGCCCTCGAGCCTTCTTGGACTTGTTAGGATGTTCCTTAGCACCTTCTCACTAACCATAATAGATGTCAATCCCAACTGAACCTACCAAGTATCTAAAGATACCTTTTAGTGCTCACCAGTGCTTCCTACTAGGCTGAGCCATAAACCTGCTCACCTGACTCATTGCATGGGCTAAGTCTGACTTGCAACATATCATAGAGTACATAATGCTCTCCATATCAACAGCATATGGAATCATTTCCATCTCCTAAACCTCTATCTCAGTCTGTGGTGACATGGTCTTAGAGAGTCTGAAATGTCTGGCAAGTGGCAGCTCTATCATTTTGGCCTCCTTCATTCCAAACCTCTCTAAGACCTTCTTTATGTATCCTTCTTGAGATAGATGCAGCAACCTCTTGGTTCTATCTTTGATAATTTTCATACCTAGGATCTTCTTCACAGACCTAAAGCCCTTCATCTCAAACTTCTGAGATAAAGCTTTTTTCAACTCCTGCACAACTTTCTTACTCTTGCATGCTATCAGCATGTCATCTATATAAAATAATAAGTATATCCAAGATCCATCCTCCAGAGCTCTCACATATACACATGGGTCATGATCACATCTGAAAAGGATAATACTTCTTACATAGGTGTCAAACTACTTGTACCACTATCTTGGAGACTACTTCAATCCATATAGCAATTTCTTCAGCAAATAGACCTCTCTCTCTAACCCAAGCTTTTTGAAGTCCTGTGGCTACTCTATGTATATGTCCTCCTCCAAATTCTCATAAAGAAATGCTATCTTGACATCCATTTGCTCCAGCTCCAAATCTTGGGCAGCAATTATGCTCAATAGCACTCTAATGGACGTCTGTCTGACAACCAGAGAGAAGACTTCTAAATAATCAATACCTTCTCTCTATGAATATTCTTAGGCTACCAGTGTAGCCTTGTACCTCACTCCATCTTGCTCTGAAGGTGCTTCTTTTCTAGTGAAAATCCATTTGGAGCCAATGGATTGAGCATCATCTAGTAGATCCATCAGTTGCCATGTCCAGTTCTTCCTAAGAGATTCCATCTCCTCCATCATGGCCTGATCCATGACTCCCAATCCAGACTCTCCATAGTCTTCTCAAAGCTTTCTAGATCTCTATTGGTAGTGATAAGAGTATAGAAGATAGTCTCATCAATGCCATATCATATCAATTTACAAACAGTGTGCTTCGGCTTGTGCAATGCCACTCCTCGTATGGTATCCTGCAAGTCTGCTTCTTGTGGCTGCCTCTACATCTCCTCCAGGATAGATCACTCTCCTTGCTGGTCCTCTATAGATATATCACCATGCTTTCCTAACTACACCTTAAATTGAACATGACCCGAGGTTGATGTTGAGGGCAAATCATCTATATCCAAGAGCTATCCAATTCTATCTTGTGTTATCCTCACAACTTCATTTACACTTTCTAGCTTCATTACAATGCTCTTCTTATCAAAAATCACATTCTGACTAATGACATACCTCTAAAAATGTGAATCCCATAGTAAAAATATCCTTCACACCTCATGGAAATCCAACGAATATCATCTTCTATGACTTTAGGTCTAACTTGCTCCTATCGGCTTCTTCTATCATAGCATATATAGGATAGCCAAATACCTTTAGGTGGCCAAGCTCTATCTTCTTCCCGCTCCAGATAGTTTCTGAAAGTTCTCCATTTAGTTTCTATGGGGAGACCTATTAACAAGAAGACAAACGTAGATAAGAGCATCACCTCAAAAAGATTTGGGTAATGATGCCTACAGCCTCAAGCTCTTGGCCTTCTTCATTAGTATCTGGTTCATCTTTCAATGATATCATTCTGCTAAGGAATCATCTTCACTATGTAATGACATTTGATGCCATTTTTCTCGTAGTATCTTTTGAACTTTAGGCTGGTGTACTCCTCTCTATTATCAGACCTCAAATACTTTACTGGCTGCCCTATCTCCTTCTCTATCTCAACTTTTTAGATTATAAATCAGGCAAAAATATCTAATTTTTTTCTAATTAGATAAACCCATACCTTCCTAGAGAAGTCATCTATATAGATGATAAAGTATCTCGCTCTACCTTGAGATGCAATAAGAGCTGGTCCTCATACGTCTGAGTAAACTAGCTCCAAAATGGCTTCACTCTGCTTGGTACTACTGATAAATATAACTCTGTATTGCTTTCCATAGATACAAGACTCACATAGGTCATCCTCTTTGTTTCTCGATACTAGAAATAGATCTCTACTACTCAACTCTATGAGGCTCCTGTCACTCAAGTGATCCAAACCATAGTGCCACAGCTTGTAGGTTAGCTGCTTTTCCTGTGCTGCTATAGACACCTCTATTATGAAAATTAATTCTACATATGGATTGGCATGGCTACTGGTGATTTGCCAAGCAACAAGGAAGAACTCCTTAGAGATTACTATGGAAGTACGAACAATAGATTCAAGGAATAGAGAAGAAGAGTAGTAGAGATTTTTGGAAGAAAAGAGCTTTATTTTAATGAATTCAGCATCATATACAACTTTAACGTATTTTCAGTATATATACTTTATAAAAGAATCAAGCCCCAAGCTCATAGACTAACTTTTCAAATTCAAAACAACCAATGTACACAAAACATACCCACGAAAACTAAGCTGGCTTAGTTTAAGACTGAGCTGGCTAACTTGCAATTGGGTTGGCTCAGTTTTAAACTGAGCCGATCTAGTTGTATACCATGCCAATAGCCTAAAAATACTACTTTCTATCTGAATTTTTTTTTGAGACATAGCCGATCCAGTTGTAGACTGAGCTAACCTAGTTTTCAACTTAACTGACCCAGTTTTAGGATGAGTCGACTAAATTTCTGAACTATGCTACTTAGGCTGATTTTTCTTTTGACTTACTCCCATCTTTTCATGATCTATCTTCTCATGTTCTCAAGACTTGGAAGTGCCACCTCTAAGCTCACATTCTCCATCTTGGTACTTTTAAGTCCTTATGAACTCATCTCTTTCTTGCAAATCCATCCATGCCACACACATCTGAAAACTATCTCTGAAGAGTACCTTGATGAGTGCATCAGACTGATTCTTCTTTATATAGATCTTCATCAGTTCTACTTCACCTTCCTCCACTAGCTCTCTGATCCTGTGATACCTCACATCTATATGCTTTGTGCGCATATGATAGACTGGATTCTGTGCAAGCAGCAAAGCACTCTAACTATCACTATATAGTTTAATCTTGCTTTGCTCTACCCCCATCTCAATAATCAGTCTCCTAAGCCAAAGTGATTCCTTTGCAGCCTCAGTAATACCAATGTACTCAGCCTCTATGGTAGATAAAGCTGTGATTGGTTGAAGGGTTGATCTCCAAGAGACCAGTCCACCATATATGTAGAAGAGGTATCTAGTAGAAGACTTTCTTGTATCAAGATCACCTGCATAATTTGCATCTACAAATCCTTCTAGAAGATCCGAATCTCTATCTTCAAATCCTCTCAGCTGTCTACCAAACACCAAACCATAATCCCTTATTTTCTATAGATATCTCAATATCCACTTCAATGCTTTCCAATATTTCTTTCCAGGATTAGCCATATATCTACTAACCATGCTCACTTCATGTTCTATATCCAATCTACAGCACACCATAGTATACATCACACTGCCTACAATATTTATATAAGGGACTCCATCCATATACTCTCTCTCTTCTTCTATCTAGGAGCTTTGATACTTAGAGAGAGACATATGGCTCGGTAATGGTGTCTCTACAAGTTTGGCCTTCTCCATCCAAAATCTTTCAAAACTTTCTGGATATATCCTTCTTGTTATAATGGAGCACTTCTTTGCACCTATCTTTGCAAATCTCCATTCCAAGGATCGTCAGTGCTGGATCCAGGTCTTTCATCTCAAATTCAGCTGATAATATCCTTTTCAGCCCTTTCACAACCTTCATACTCCTATTGGCTATGAGCATATCATCAACATATAGTAGCAGGTATAGGGCATCCTTCTCATCTACATCCTTGATGTAGATACAACTATCATGTTCACATCTAAAATATTTTAGGCTCAAAACAAAGCTATTAAATCTGTGATACCATTAACGAGGGGATTGTTTTAGGCCATACAGTGACCTCTTCAGTAAACAAACATTTTTCTCCTATCCAATCTCCATGAAACTATCTAGCTGCTTCATGTAGATTCTTTTCTCTATTGTACCATCAAGGAAGGCTGTCTTCACATCCATCTATTCCAACTCTATGTTGTACTGTGCCACTAGTGATAGTAAAACCCGAATAGATGTATGACACACCAAAGGAGAGAAAATTTCTATATAATGTATCCCTTCCCTTCGTGAGTATCCCTTTGCTACCAACCTTGTCTTGAATCTGACTCCCTCTTGTTCTGAAGATGCTTTCTTCTTTGTGAACAACCACTTTCAGCCAATAGGTCAAGTACCATCTAGAAGATCCATCAGCTGTCATGTCTGATTTTTCTTCAGTGATTCTATCTCCTCCATCATGGCCTGCATCCATGAATCATGATCCTTACTCTCCATGGCCTCTGCATAATTTTTTGGATCTCCATTAGTAGTGATGAGTGCAAAAAAGATAACCTCATTAATGCCATATCTGACCAACCTTCTAACTGTATGCTGGGGCTTATGCAAAGCCACTCCCACTAGCACATCTTTACTTGAAATCTGTGATTGATCCTACATATCCATTTGAACTGCTAGCCCTCCATGCTAATTTTCAATTTGAGATAAAATTTTTCTGCCCAACTCCACCTCAACAAGAACACTATTGTAAGTGGATATAACCTGCATGCCATCCTTCTCAGACTGGCCACCATTGCTCACCTTTATTTTCTCTATTGCTCCTATACTCCCAGGCCTCTCTAAGATGCTCTTTTCATCAAAAATGATATCCTTGCTGATCACTACCTTCTGTTCTTCAATATTCCATAGCAGGTATCCCTTGACTCCTTATGGTTAGGATCCAACTTACTTCTCTTGGTTGCCTCAACATGTGCATAGGCTGTGCAACCGAAGACCTTGAGATGGCCAAGCTCCACTTTATTTCCACTCCAGACCTCCTCTAGAATGCCTCTATTCAGCTTCCGATAAGGGGATCGATTCATAAGAAAATAAGAGAAAGTTAAAGCATCATCCCAAAAAAATTTTGGAAGTGATGTCTATAGCTTTAAACTTCGTGCCTTCTCGATCACTGTCTGGTTCATCATTTTTGCGATACCATTCTGTTGGGGAGTCATCTTCACTGTGTAATGATGTTTGATACCATTTTTCTTATGGTACCTCCTAAACTCCAAGCTTGTATATTTTTCTTCATTGTTCAACCTCAGACACTTCACCTGTCTTCCTAACTTTTTTTCAACTTCAGCACTCTAGGCTTTGAACTGGGCAAACACCTCTGACTTTTTTCTGATCAGATAAATCCACACCTTCCTTGAGAAATTATTAATGAAATTGATAAAATATCTTACCCTATTTCTAGCTGATATAAGAGCTGGTCCCCATACATTTGAGTGTACTAAATCCAGCACTCCTTTGCTATGCTTGGTACTTTTGGCAAACTTCATCCTATGTTGTTTACCAAAGATGCATGGCTCACATAAATCTATGCCCTCCTTTAGAGCTAGGATCATCCCTCTTCTACTAAATTTAGTGAGCCCTCAATCACTCATATGATCCATTCGATAGTGCCACAGCTGATATAAGAGCTGCTCCTCCATGCCGCTATTAGAACCACTGCACTATCATTTACCACTAAGCCTTTTATTCTATAAAGATTATGTTGGGAATTATGCCTCAAAAGCCAATTATTAGCTTGATAATGGTTGAGCTACTTTGTATATATAATTGATCATTAATAAATAAATACTTTGGCATATTTTTCATCACAAGTCTTCATCTTCTAACGAACTCCATTTTTTAGATGAAGTCCTTAGGACTATTTAGTTTCGATAAAGAGAGAATTTATCGATTAGTCCTTAAATCAGTTCATGATCAAATGATAGGCTGTTAAATAGGATGACAACGTCTATCGAGCATAGGTCGTTGTATGTCATATAGGTTGGTTATTTTCTTAACCAAGGAGTGTGGAGATACTGATATGGCATATAGGTGAGATGTATATGGGTACAACATCGTTGAACATGATCAACTCTAGAGTATTCTACTATCGAGGATGTCTTTGATGGATATAGGTATTGAAAAATGATAAAAATACATCAATAAAAATATTAAATTATAAAATAAATTAACCTATTTTTAAAAAACTAATAATTTTATTAATTTTATATAAGAAAAAAGATCATCAATATGAAGATCTTATATTTTTGGATTAGATGAAATAAATTTCAAGCAAAATGAACTTCAAACGAGTCCGAAATTGAATTTCAAAGGAAATGAATTACAAAAAAAAGTCGGTCAGTCCTGTTCAAACCGGCTCGAAAAAATTGGCTCAACAGACCACCCAGCCCAATCGTGCTCAAATCGACCGCCTGCTGACACCCAGCTTATTCCATGCTGATGTCAGGATTTTTTACGGTGCACGATGGACCGCTATAGTAACCAGGCAAGGGTATTTCAGGGATTTCATGGGGACAAGCATGCTCCGATTGACTGATCGAAGTGGCGGTCCACGCAATGCCGAGCTTGGGCCTGATCTATAGAAGGTATTCTAGGAATTTTGCTTGATCTGATGGATGCTATTTACTAGGATTTGATCGAATGGTGGAAATCTATGTGCAAACGAATGGCGGATGCAACTTTCGATCGAGATCCAATGGTGGAGACGTGTTACCAAATGTTAAACTAAGAATCAGAGGATTCTTTGGGTGCGATCTGATGGCCTAGATTCGATCTTCAAGACTGATCCAATGGTCTAAATGAATTTTGACTTGATTTAGATTTTTAAAATAATTTTTGAGTGATTTTTGGCCTATTTGATCGACATCCAATGGTCAGAATTGATCCAGGGCTCTTTTTGAGTTATTTTGAGAGTTTTAAACCCGATTTCAATGGGATTTCGATCTAAGATCACCCAGATTAGCCTATTTAAAGGCCTACTGCCTGTTGTTGCCGAAGAGAGGAGGAGGAGAACAAAAATATAGAGTTGAAAATAAAGAGAAAATAGGGAGAAATAGAGAGAATGAAGAGAGAGGTGTTTAGGGAGAGAAGAGAAAGAGTTTTTTTTGTTATTTTTCTTTCCTCTTCTTTTCTTCTTCCGAAGGTTGGTACACAAAGTGACTTTCTTCTTCATCAAGTTCTCCACACCAAGAGCAATGGACAACCAATTCCAGCAAATAAACAATCTAATTTTTTCATGCTTTTTATTTTATTTGCTATTTTTGAACTTGTTATCATGAACTAAATTTTCTTTTACTAAGGCCAAGGTATAGCCACTCTTTTAATCCAATATTTAATATAACTTATTTTTAATTTTAAATTTTATTCATGAGAAGTATATAAATCTGATCTTAATACTTTTAGATTATTGGCCATCTTCTAATTGATCTAATGAACATAGATGATACGGACCAAGTACATCTATGTTATTGCTTCTTGATTATATACCTTATATTATGAATTGAATTAAAATTCATATGCATGCAAGAATTTTAGTGTACTTTGGATGCAACATATTTTAATTAAAGGATTTCACAAAACTTAATGCATCGATATTCATTTAAATTACACCTAGACCAAAGGATAATTAATAAATAGTGATAGTTTTGCTACGCTTGGACCAAAGGATAGTAAATAAACTAGGAGGCTCCACTGTCATATGAAATAAAATTAATCTAATAACCTAAATATTGTATTGACTGAGTTGGTGAACCGATTGCCTTAGTAACCTATTTCTCTTAAGTTTGAAATCCTAATAATTACACTCTCTATTTTCTTATAATTTTTAATTATTTCTTTATTTTGTTCTTTTTTTTATTCTCATAAATCGATCTTCTAAATAAAGCATAAGAAAGAGCTTTTCAGTACTTATTTTTCAATCCCCTAGGGATGATACTCTACTCACTTATTTTATTACTTGATCGACTGGTGTACTTGCCATAGCTATAGATTAGCATGCATCAAGTTTTTGGCACCATTACCGAAGATTATGTCTAAAATAATATTAAAATTTTGATCCTAGCTTTACTTTAAAATTTTATTTTTAATTTTTATTCTTACTTTATTTTTAAATTTGTTCAGGTCATGACACATACTGGACATAGTAACTTAGTACCTTTAGATTCTGAATTTGAAAGAACAATCAGAAGACTACAACAAGAAAGAAACGTGACAGCTGAAGATCCTAACGACATCAATCTGGGATTGGATATGGTGACCAAGGAACATCATGCAGCTATTCGAGCAGCACATCATCCATTAAACAATTACATCACACCATCTATCATCGATGCAGCTTCGAGCATCAGGAGACCGCCTGTGCAAGAAAACAACTTTGAAATAAAATTGACGATGATCCAGATAATTCAACCAATTGTCTAATTCAGTGGATACGTGCATGATGATCCGAATGCCCATATTTCTAACTTTCTTGAACTTTATGATACTTTTAAAATTTATGGGGTGTCGGATGATGCTATTAGATTAAGATTATTTTCTTTTTCTTTATGGAACAAAGCTAAAAGCTGACTTCATTCTCTTCCTGCAGGTTCTATCACAACTTGTGATGTCCTAGCCAAAAAATTTTTAGCTAAGTACTTTCTACCTTCCAAGACTATCAAGAGACGCAATGATATCACTTCTTTTATGCAGATGGACATGGAGACACTATATGAGGCTTGGGAGCATTTCAAGGAACTGCTAAGGAGATGTCTACATTATTAACTATCCGTATGGCCTTAGGTACAAACTTTCTATAATGGTTTATCTCCTACTAATCATTCTATGATTGGTGCTGCAGCAGGAGGAACCATTAACCAAAAAATGGAGGAAGAAGTCTTTGATCTGATTGATGAGATGGCATCAAATAGCTATCAGTGGCAAACAAAATGCATGATGCCAAAAAGACCAGCAACTGTGCAGGGAGTAGATTGCGTGCCAACCTTACTAGCTAAAATTGTAGCCCTTAGAGTCAAAGTCAACAACTTAAAGAGAATAGCTATGCATGTTCAGAGCATCACTTATGACCTGTATGGAGGAGGATATGATACAAGCAACTACCAGACAGGTAACTCTTTTGCTAAAATAGCTGATACAGCTAATTATGTTGGTAATTCTTTTAGGCTGCAACAAAACAATCCCTACTCCAATACATATAATCAAGGGTGGAGGCAATATCCAAAATTTCTCGTGGAGTAATCAAAATGCAGCACAACAGCCACCCTTGGGGTTCCAAGTACCTAAAAAGAAGTCCAACATGGAGGAGTTGATGGTCAAATTCATGCAAAACCAAGAAGAAACTATAAAAAATTTGGAAGCTAAGCTTAGGCAGGATCAAGCAGCAGTAATTCAAAACTTAGAGATGCAAATAGGCCAAATGACTAAGATAATCTTCGAGAGACCTCAGGGATCCTTGCCTAGCAACACAAAGACCAATCCAAGGGAGCAAGTCAATGCTATCACCCTAAGAAGTAGTAAAAAGCTAGAGGAGCTATATCAGAAGAAAGAGACTGAAGAGCCAACTACAAATAAGGAACCATCAACTAAAATTTATCAGTCACCAAAACAACCAGTAGATGGATGGTCTCCAGGTATATAGTTTATCGATCCAAATGTGAAGCCCTATGTGCCGCCACTACCATTCCCAAAGAGACAAATACAGCATCTAGATAAAAAAATTTTTAATTTTTTTAAAATTTTAAAAAATTTACATATTAATATTCCTTTTGTAGATGCTATCACTCAAATGCCCAGGTATGCCAAGTTTCTTAAAAAAATTTTAACAAATAAGAAAAAGCTAAAGAAGCATGAGAGAATAAATTTGAATGAAGAATGCTCAGCAATACTTCAAAATAAATTACCAAAGAAGCTAAAAGATCCAGGGAGTTTTACTATCCCTTGCATTATTGATGATTATAGTTTTGATAAAATTTTATGTGATTTAGGAGCAAGTATTAATCTCATGCCTTTTTCTATTTTCAGAAAGTTGGGTCTAGGAGAACCGAAGCCTACCATTATTACTCTTTAATTAGCTGACAGATCCATCAAATATCCAAGAGGTATAGTGGAGGATGTCTTGGTAAAGGTAAATAAATTTATTTTTCCTATTGATTTTATTATTCTTGATATGGAAGAAGATTATGATGTATCCCTTATCTTAGGAAGACCCTTTTTAGCTACTGGAGGAGCTTTAATAGATGTTCAATAAGGAAAATTAATTCTTAGAATCCAAGACGAACAAGTCACTTTTAATATTTTCAAAGATACTAAACAACCTGATGATAATCAAACTTATTTTCTAATTGATATTATTGATAATTCAGTATATGAGAATTCTGTGGAAAATAGGTTTGAGAGTATAAAAGCTAGTAATGTCCAATTGAAAGAGGGCTCGACCAAACATGAATGTATTCCAATTGAAGTGGCACCGGATTGATTCAACTCAAAATTTAAAGAAAGTCAAGCTGAAGACTATAAACTCGAACTACTAGATAGGTTATTTCTTTTCTTTTTAGTTTTGATCGTTTTTCTTTTATTTTATTTTTCAGTAATTTTTTGTTGCTCTTTTACTGCTTTGGTGTGTATTTTCAATTTTGTGAAGAAAAATCAATGAGAAATCAAGCTAAATTTCAAAGCTTCAAAGAATCAGACTAAACCAAATCATGTGTATTCCTTCATGTTCTTTATTGCACCTTTACTTTTTCTTTCTCCTTTGAGATAATGTAGAATAAGTTGGGGGGTAAAAAAAAAAATTAAAATCATGTGTCAAAAAGAAAATCTTGAGCAAGATAGATTGGATAAGTGATAAAAGATAGAAATATCTGCTAATAAATGTA
Organism: Cocos nucifera; assembly: GCA_006176705.1. Lineage (NCBI taxonomy): Eukaryota > Viridiplantae > Streptophyta > Magnoliopsida > Arecales > Arecaceae > Cocos > Cocos nucifera. The sequence continues at coordinate 179,168 of QRFJ01002201.1, read as the reverse complement.
ACGAGTTAAAGAAGTAGATTAGTTGGTCAAACTTTTAGCAGTCTACTTAGGTCATCAAAAGACTATTAGCACTTCTAATTGCACATGCACACTAACAAGATAAAGTAGGTATTGATTATAAGGCCAATTGAGGATTTAATTATCATTAAAAATTAATAATTAATATATATTCTAATAAAAAAAATTGAATTTAAGAAAAGAGCTGCCTACCTAAAAATAAAGTGCAAAAGATAGAGTATATGTGGATTGCCCAAAGCCTAGTAATTAGGTCTCTACACTTAGGTCAAGTATGAAAATTTACGTAAAACGGTGGAGGGAAGGCCAGGATGCTCAGTACAAAAAAAGATAAAAAAATAAAAAAATAAAATGAGGCAATGTGAAAGCTACCTTAATTCATGAGTATAAAATTGAGAATGTATAGAAAATTAACCAAAATAGATGATAAGAGAGGATACTTCTGCTCTTTAAATTAACACTAAAATGCTAAGTTAGTCATCACGAACACAAGTGCTGTAGATCTTTGATGTAATCTAAGAAAGTTGTAATTGTACTGACTACAAAATTTACTTCTGAAGCTCAATGCTTAGTTAGTGGTATTTTCTAAATTTTTTGATCTTTAACTCTAGATTTATCTTTTTGATGGATGATCCTACTGAAATATGATATTTAATAAAGCATTGCTAAGGGGCTAGCAATGACTAAGTTGGAGAGTGTGATAAGTGGTAAAAATATACTAATAAAAATATTAAATTATAAAATAAATTAATTTATTTTTAAAAAATTAATATGTTTATTAATTCTATATAGGAAAGAAGGCCATCAATATAAAGATCTTATTTTTTTGAATCAAATGAAATAAATTTCAAGCAAAATAGACTTCAAATGAGCTCGAAATTAAATTTTAAAGAAAATAAATTTAAAAAAAAAAGTCGATCGGTTTGGTTCAAACTAGCTCAACAGACCATCTGGCCTGACTGTGCTCAGACTGATCGCCTACTGACACCCAGCTTATGCCATGCTAACATCAAGATTTTTTGTGGTGGATGGTGGACTGCTACAGTAGCTAGGCGAGGGCATTTCGGTGATTTTACGGGGACAAGCACACTCCGATTGGTTGAAGAAAGTGGTGGTCCATGAAATGTCGGGCTCGTGCATGGTCTATAGAGGGTATTTTGGGAATTTTTCCTAATCTGATGGATGTTGTTCGCTGGGATTTGATCGAATGGTAGAAATCTGTGCGCTAACGAATGGCGGATGCAACTCCTGATCGAGATCCAACGGTGGAGACGCGTTATCGATTTTAAACTAAGAATCAGAGGCTTCTTTGGGTGTGATTTGACAGCCTAGATTTGATCTTCAAGGTTGATCCAATGGTCTAAATGAATTCTGACTTGATTTGGATTTTTAAAATAATTTTTGAATGGTTTTTGGCCCATTTGATCGACATCCAACGATCAGAATTGATCTAGGACTCTTTTTGAGTTATTTTGAGAGTTTTAAACCTAATTTCAATGGAATTTCGATCTAAGACCATCTGGATTAGCCTATTTAAAGGCCTGCTGCCTGTTGTTGCCAAAGAGAGGAGGAGGAGAACAAAAATACAAAGTTGAAAATAAAGAAAAAATAGGGAAAAATAGAGAGAACAGAGAGAGAGGTATTTAGGGAGAGAAGAGAGAGTTTTATTTGTTATTTTTCTTTCCTCTTTTTTTCTTCTTCTGAAGATCGGTACACAAAGCGACTTTCTTCCTCATCGAGTTCTCCACACGAAGAGCAATAGACAACCAATTTTAGTGAATAAACAGTTTAATTTCTTCATACTTTTTATTTTGTTCACTATTTTTAAATTTATTATCATGAACTAAATTTTCTTTTAGTAAGGCTAAGGTATAGCCACTCTTTTGATGTAATATTCAGTATGATTTATTTTTAATTTTAAATTTTATTCATGAGGAGTATATAAATCTAATCTTAATGCTTTTAGATTACTGGCCATTGTCTAATTGATCTGATGAACATAGATGATACAGACCAAGTGCATCTATGTTATTGTTTCTTGATTATATACCTTGTATTATGAATCGAATTATAATTCATATGCATGTGGAAATTTTAGTGCATTTTGGATGTAGTGTATTTTAATTAGAGAGTTTCACAAAACTTAATGCATCGATATTCATTTAAATTACACCTAGACCAAAGGATAATTAATAAATATTTATAGTTTTGCTATGCTTGGACCAAAGGATAGTGAATAAACTAGAAGACTCCACCATCACATGAATTAAAATTGACCTAATAATCTGCATATTGTATCGACTGAGTTGGTGAATTGATTGCCTTAGTAACCTATTGCTCTTAAGTTTAAAACCCTAATAATTATACTCTCTCTATTTTCTTATAATTTCTAATAATTTCTTTATTTTGTTCTCTATTTTTTATTCTCATAAATTGGTCTTCTAAACAAAGCATAGAAAAAAGCTTTTCAGTACTTATTTTTCAATCCTCTAGGGACGATACTCTACTCACTTACTTTATTACTTGATCGACTAGTGCACTTACTATAGCTATAGATTAGCATGCATTAGGTATAAGTATCCTTTAGACTTGAGATCACCTTAGTGACTTATGAGCAACTCACTATGCTTTGATATTAGACTAACTGAATTTCTAATTCAATAACGAAAGGCTTCTAGGCATAGTCAAATACTTACAAAGTCGATGTATGATCAAGATGGAATTGACCACTCTAAGAGTTAGAGAAGAATGTATCACTATATTTCAAAATAGCAAAACCTTGGCGAGGATAATCCATCAGATGGATTTGATATTTTAAAATACAATGTAGACAATCTGATTAGAGTTGATAGTTGAACTCTGAGATATCCTATGAGCATTTTGGTCAAGAGAATGAATTATATAAAAACTATATCCGCATAAGTTCTAAGGATGGTGTTCGACACATTCGACCTATCCAACCGTCGTGTATAATTGCTAGATGGTTACTTCGATTGGTACAAGAATTTATATCTCTACTACTAGCTTAGGTTCGAATCTATGAGGTCATACACATTAGAGCTCACAATCTGATCAGATGGTTGATCAATGATTGAGAATTATTCTAGGGTTAAATGATTAATACGATTGATGTTTAACCTAGTGCAAGTATTATAGGAGGATTGATTAGTAATTTGATTACTAATTGACTTAATTTGATTAAGCTAAAGGGCTAAGATTAAATATAATTAAATATGATTTAATTATATTTGGTTTGGGCTTGATTGGATCAATTTCAATTGATTTATTGGATAAATCAAGTGCAAGGAAAAACTAGTCCTAGTCTAACTAGGACTTAGGTCAACCCAATTTTCTAATTTGATTAGAAAATTACATTAGAATTAAATCTAATTTATTCTAATTTAATTAAATCATTAATTGGGTTAGAATCTAATTTAATTTGGTTGAGTTGGTTTTGGTTTAATTTGGTTTGAGAAACCACTTTGACCAAGTCATAGATAGAATTCTAGTAAGACTAGGATTCCTCCTTGCGCCACCTTAGTTCCAACACCCCCCATGCCTATTTTTTTATATTTTTTAAGAAAAATCCTTTTCTTCCTGATCTTCATGTATGCCCACTCTCTCCCTCTCTTTCTCATATGGTAATTAGGTAGAAGATCAATTCAAAGAAGGAGTTTGTTTTGATATTGGATTCTATGAGATAGAATCCTAACAAACCCAAACTCTTTCCAAAAGGTGCTGCCTCCTCTCTCAATTAATTTATCTCTTATTCCTCATGAAAAATCCCTTTTCTTGTATGTCTTTTCTTGCTAGTACATTCCAAAAATTATGGAGGGGGCACCCAAGAGTTGGGCGCCCCTTGACTTGCCCTATTTGACCTTTCCTTGTCTAGTATTTGACCTAGACAAGGACTCTTCTTTTTCTACATATTTTGAATAAATTTTGGCTTAAAATTTTCATGGGTTACAGATTGTTGAGAGAGATTTGAGTTGTATAAAAATCAAGGAGAGAGAACCTTTAGGCGTTGAGATTCAATAGACACAAAACTAGGTGTCTAGGTGAGACCAAAGAGAAGAATAAGAGGATCTTCTTTTAGGGTTGCTGTGTTCATCTCTTCCCTTCCTTCTTCCTGAGATTTTTTGAGAGTGTCTCACATATAAAATATTTTTTTCTCCTTCTCCTCTTTAAAAGAGTCCAATCTAGAAGAAAGGAGGTATCTGATCAACTATCGAAGGAAGATCAGCACAGTACTAGCATACTATGCTGATTTCCAGCATCTAGATTTCTGATCATGATCGTGGGGTCGTGTGGACGACTCCTAGAGATCGAACGTGTATATGGTTTGCAACTTCATCCACAAGCCCAGATCAATGAGTTAGAATGTCTAACTCGCTTAGGTAATAGATTTGATCTATTATTTTTTTTTATACATGCATGGATGTAGTGTAGATCTAGGTTGATGTGATCAATCTTTTCTTTTTATTTATTTTTTATTTTAGATTTAAATGCCATGTAATAATCATATAAAATTATTTTAAATTTAGAAATTATTTAATATTTAGAATTAATTAGATTAATTTGAGTCTTCTGCTACTGATCTAGAAAAAGTTTCAAGATCTAGCCTTGAAACTCTAGATTTGGTTCCTACAATTGGTATCAGAGCCAGGTTAATTATTATATGATTATTGATGCATGCTTGAATTTTTTTTGGATTAGATTTAATTAATAATTTTATATTTAAATCTAAAATTAAAATCTCAGATCATATGAACTGCTTTAAGATTGTTCTGTTGTAAAATTGTCGTGCTATAAGATTTACCCCTTACAGTGCAAAGGTTATCCTAGTTCGTATAGATCTAATATTATTCATAAATTTATAAGATACAATCTGATATTATTTATGATTTATTTAAAAGAGTTTTAAATCTAAAAATAAAATTTTAGATTGCATGGACTGATCTTATAAGATTGTCCTGCTATAAGGTTTACCTCTTACAGCGAAAAGGTTATCCTAATATGTGCTGATCTAAAACTTTGATCATAAAATTTTAGATTAGATCTAAAAAATTTTATGATTTGATTAAAAATATTTTAATCTAATTTTAATCATTATAAATATATTAGATTTGATCTAAGTTGACTTATGATTGGTTGATGTTGAAATTATTTTAATTACATGAACTTATTTAGAATAGATCTAAAGTAGTTTCATACTCTTCTTACTTGCATATTGATTATGAATCAAACATGCAACTTGGTTAGTAGAGCCATGTTGTAAAAATATTTTACAAATATGAAAATCATTTTTGAAAAGCCAAACCCCAACCCTCAGCCCAAAACTTAATTAAGAATTAAGAAGTTATTTGATTAGGATCTATGATTGTAAATTAAAGATCCTAAGACACGAATCATAATACATTGGGTTAAATGGGTTAGTGGGGATTAGGTCCATTAATTGGCTTAGACCTAGGGTTAGTTAAAGAATAGACTTAATTAGAGAATTGATTAAATCTAATCAATTGTTGTCTTAGATTAGGTTAAGGATTCTCTAGATCAATTACAATAGTTGTAGTTGATCAAGTCCATATCTTTAACGAGATCCAAGATGGACTTGATTCTTGGCTACGTGGTATGGCATGAACTATTAGGTTGATCTAATTGAAACTAATTAAACCAGTTGGTATCTAAGATAAATCAGATCGATAATGTTTAATTGGTAGCCCACTTACCTGGCCATTTCTGATGGTGTCTAAGACAAGCTTTGGCCGACCCTCCCACTAATCGAACTTACCTGACCTCTTTATGAAATTATGTTTTGATCAGATTACTTGACTATTCAAGCTTATCCATGTTAGCTAGGTAAATCAATTTGATTGATTTAGGTGCTCCTAGATCAGCCTATTAATGGTCTCCCTTAAGCTGAATTAGTGAAGTTGGTGGAAGGATCACGACAAGCTATTTCATCTAACCTTCCCTCATCTTCAAATTAAATCCTTTAAAATTATTAGGTCCCTAAAATGAAATAGTTATATGATAACTAGATCATATTCTCCCATTAAAGTGGATGATAATGGGTCCATTAGTTAGATAATCATTGGAGGCCCAAAGGCCTGGTGCTTATCGATTGATGGAATTATCATTCATTATATGATCTCTTGGATACATCTTTCTAAATGATGGTTAGGTGGGCCAATCAAAGTTGGGCATGATCATTCATTGATTGGATGGGCCAAGTATGGTCATGTTAATGGTTGGACCTAACTAGACCCTTTTCTAAGAAGGCCAAAGCCAACTGATTAGGGGTTGGGGCAAAATTTAATTACTAGAAGTTGTTTCGAGAAATAATTGGTTATGAACCTATCCTTAGATGCACATGAGTTGACCAACCAAAGTTGAACTAGTGTGCAGTCTATATGGATTCTAGTACCCACTAAGAAATTAGGATAATTTCTCGAATTGGAGGTAGAGGCTATCAATTCGAATAAAATAATGGAAGAACCTTTTGATTAAAAGTCCAAATCTTTAGGTTTAATGAATCAATTACTAATTAGGTTATGATTTTTTTTTGTGTAAATATGGCCACTTTTCTATTGCTTTGATCATTGTTGGATAATGATAAGTTGGTGGGACCCAACTTCGGTAGCTGGTATCGAAAGTTAAAGATTATCCTAGAGCATGAACGGATCCTACATATGATAAAGGATGATGCACCTGAGGAGCCAGCAGCAAATGCACGTAGAATTATCAGAGATACTTATCAGAAGTGACTTGGTGATCGAATCATGGTGCACTACATTATGCTGTCTATGATGAGCGATGAGTTTAGTTGCAGATTTGAGATGGCTCGACCAAAGGACATGCTTCAATTATTGGAGGATTCCTTTGGCACACCCAATAACATGGAGAGGCACAAGACTAGTTGTGCGATCTTCAATACTAGAATGCGGGATGGAGCCTCTATCACTGATCATGTACTATACATGATCGAGCTGATAGAGCGCTTGAGCAAGCTCGTCTTTTTTTTGCACAAATAGCTTGGAAAAGATGCAATACTGAACTTGCTGCCCAAGTCTTATCTTTCATTCCTTATACATTATAGAATATCAAAGCCTAAAGTTGACTACTATGGATTACTTCAGAACTTTGAGAAGGATCACCAACTCTATAAGGAGTCGGTGAACTTAGTGGGAGGTTCATATTCTCGTTCTTGACCCTTTGAAAAAGGAATGAAGAATAAGAAGAAGAAAGCTAAGAAGGTGCAAGTTCAGGCTAGGACATCTATGCAAGACCAGATCAAAAAAATCAAGCTCAATAAGAGTCAAGCTGAATGCTTCTTTTACAAGAAGCAGGGACACTAGAAGAGGAACTGTCCTTAGTACATTACCTTCTTGGATCCGAACAGATAGAGGAAGAAGCAAACTATTGTTGGGCAAGGTATTTATATGATAACTCCTTATATTTTTTTTATTTATGATATTACTGATTGGGTATTAGATGTCGGAAGCTCTTATCATATTTGCAATTCATTGCAGGGGTTGCAGGTCAGTAGAAGATTCAAGCAAGGTGAATGATTCCTGAACATTGAAGATGAAAGACCAGTTCTAGTTCTAACTTTAAAAATTTTGAAACTTATATTTGAATCTCATATCGTTGTTCTTAGTGATTGCCATTTTTGCTCTAGTTTCATTTTAAATATCATTTCTTTAGGCCTTTTGGCCATGAACAATTATGAAATTTCAATAAAGAAATGAGTTTATAATGTCATTGTGAATGGTGTTACTGCTTTCTATGGACAATTGAACAATGGTGTATATATATTATCGCAATCTATTAATGTAGTCTATTCAACTGGCAAATATTCTAAACTAGATAATGTGACAGATATCTACTTATGGCACTATAGGCTAGGTCATATAAATAAAAATAGGATAAGTAGGTTGGCCCAAGAGGGTATTGAACTTAGTGATTGTGAATCACTTCCAACCTACGAATCCTATCTTCTTGATAAAATGACCAAGTCATCTTTTACTAGAAAAGATTGGAGAGCTATTGAGCTCTTAGATCTAGTACATACTGATATATGTAGATCAATGAGTATAAGTACTAGAGGTGGATATGTCTGCTTCATCACTTTCATAGATGATCTATCTAAATATGGATATGTTTATCTAATGAAACATAAGTTGCATTCTTTTGTAATATTCAAATAATTTTGAAGTGAAGTAGAAAAATAAACTAGAAAGAGTATTAAAATTCTTCAATCTGATCGAGGAGGAAAATATCTTTTCGATGAGTTTCTCATATATCTAGGAGAGAATGGGATTCTCTCCCAATAAACTCCTCCAAGAACACGACAACATAATGGCGTATCTGAAAGGAGGAATCAGACTCTATTTGTCATGGTCCGATCCATAATAGATTTAGCCAGCTTGCCAATATCTCTCTATGGATATGCACTCAAATCGGCTTGTTATCTTTTAAATAGGGTTCCAAGTAAATCTATGGTTAAAACTTCATATGAGATATGAATAGGACGTAAGCCAGCACTTTCACACCTCAGGATCTGGGGGTGCGATTTATGTTAAATGGTTAATTATAGATAAACTTGAACCTAGGTCTGACAAGTGCGCATATATAGGATACCCAAAAGAGACCAAAGGATACTATTTCTACCATGCTGATGAACAAAAAGTGTTCGTCAGCCTTAGGATAACCTTTTTAGAAAAGGAGTTTCTTAGTGAAGAAACTGTTGCCTCTAAGGTTGAACTTGATGAAGTTCAATAGGTAGAAAGTGCAATGTAGAATGCTAAACCTGAGTCGGATTTGATTAGATCAGATTCAAAGCCTAGTGAATCCGCACCATTAAGGTGATCCGATATAGTACCGTGCCATCCGGACAGATACTATAGGTTTCTGATCCAGGATGGTGATCCCATCAAACTCGATGAGAACGATGAGGATCTGATCACTTACATGGATGCTATGTAGAGACCTGACTCTAAGAAATGGCTAGAAGCCATGAGATCCGAAATGGATTCCATGAAGGTCAACGATGTATGGATATTAGTTGACCCACCTGAAGGGGTTAAACCCATTGGGTGTAAATGGATATTCAAAAGAAAAAGGGTACAGACAGAAAGATGGAGATCTATAAAGCCCATCTGGTTGCCAAGGAATATCATCAATGTTATGGTATTGACTATGATGAGACATTCTCCTCAGTGGCAATGCTCAAATCCATTCGAATAATGCTTGCAATAGCTGCCCACCTAGATTATGAGATCTAGCAGTTGGATGTGAAGACAGCTTTTCTAAATGGAGAGCTGATCGAAGATGTGTATATGATGCAACCTGAGGGGTTCATATCCATAAATGAGTTCAAGGTGTGCAGCTTCGGAGATCCATTTATGGATTGAAACAAGCATCTCAGAGTTGGAACATGTGTTTTAATAAAATGATCAAAACGTATGGCTTCGCTAACAATGGAGAAGAACCATGCATTTACAAATGAGCAAATGGTCCAGCAGTGATATTCCTTATTTTGTACGTGGATGACATTCTCTTAATCGAGAATGACATCCCCATACTATAAAAAATAAAAATTTGGTTGTCATCATAGTTCTCCATGAAGGACTTGGGTGAAGCATCCTATATCTTGAGGATGAAGATCTATAGGGATAGATCTTAAAGGATGCTTGGTATGTCCCAGTCCACATACATAGAAACTATGCTGAAAAGGTTTAGCATGGAGAATTCTAGAAAGTGTTATCTCCTGATAGATCAAAGAATTCCACTCTCTAAGAAGGATTATCCGACAACTCTTGAAGAGAGAGAGTGTTGAGTAGAATCCCATATGCTTCGATAGTGGGGTCAATCATGTATGCAATGACATGTACGAGACCAGACGTGGCATTATCACTAGGAGTAGTGAGTAGATATCAGTCTGACCTTAGAGAAAATCACTGGGAGGTGGTTAAAACCATCCTTAAGTATTTGAGAAATACTAAGGACCAATGATTGATTTATGGTGAGTCAGATCTAAAACTGATGGGATTTATAGACTCCAGCTTTCAATCTGACCATGATGACAACAAAAGCATGTCGGGGTATATCTTTACTCTAAATGGTGGAGGCATCTACTGAAAAAGTTTCAAGCAGTATACAGAGACAGACTTTGTTTGTGAAGCAGAGTACATGGCAGCATCAGATGCAGCAAAGAAAGCTATGTGGCTGAGAAAGTTCATCACCGAGCTTAGAGTAGCATCCTCCATTAATGGTTTGGTTCTGCTCTACTACGATAGCACTGGCGCCATAGCTCAAACAAAGAAACCAAAGGCACACTAGCAGACAAAGCACATTCTGCACCACTTCCTTCTGGTCTATAAGACCATGGATCATCATGGCATCAACCTTTAGAAGATCGATGGAAAGGAAAACCTAGCCGACCCCTTCACTAAAGTCCCAGCAATCAAGGAGTTCAACAATCATAAGTCGAAGATGGGTATTAGATACTATGCCGAGTGGCTTTAAGATAAGTATAAGTTGTTGGGAATTGTGTCCCAAAAGCCAATCATTAGCTTGCTACTGGTTGATCTACTTTGTATATATAATTGATCATTGATAAATAAAATACTTTGGCATATTTTTCATCACAAATCTTCATCTTCTAATGAACTCCATTTTTGTGATGAAATCCTTAGAATTATTTAGTTTCGATAAAGAGAGAATTTATCGATTAGTTCTTAAATTAGTTTACGATCAAATGATAATAAGTTGTTAAATAGGATGACAGTATCTATCGAGCATAGATCATTGTATGCCATATAGGTGAAGGGAAATCCTGATTTTTCGGTCCAGGTTCGTCCAGATCTAATCAGATCAAGAGATATATTTCAAAATTTTTTCTCTTAATCCCAATCAGATCTTGATATGATTCAGATCTGATTCTTATTATTTTAATAAATAAAATAAAATAAGATAAATTAAATCAAATTTAATTTACCTGATTTGGGTAATCCTATTACCCTGTAGATGATCCTGATTGCAGCGGAAGGTTCTAGATCAGCCACGCAAGCGCCTGGCCTCTACCGATATCCACTCGGGTTGGATCTGGAGATCCTCTTCTTCTCTATCACACCTCCAAAAATCAGATCTGGATCTGATCTGGAGGATCTTCAAAACTCTTTTGAAGATCTGCAGTCGTCCTTTTGCAGCAGCGCAGCCTTCTTGCTTTTGATCGCCTTTCCTTGATCTGAATCGCACCAACCTAAATCCAAAACACTTTTGGACGTGGAGAGCAAGGGGAGAAGAGACTATGGCATGGAGAAGGAGGGGAGAGGCAGCCTTGGGGCGTGGGGTCTAATTGCATTGCATTAGAATTAGGGTTGGGCGCAGGGTCTTATTTATAGACCTCTTGTGATCCAACTCCTCTTCCTCTCAACCAATCACAACCCTTTGTGAAATCAGATCTAAATCTGATTGGTTGGAATAGAGACCCCTGGATTCCTCCTTAGAGGGCGCCTAAGACCAGTCAAACTGGATTCTTAGTAGAACTCTGATTGGAATCCAAAAGGGAGGTGGAGTCCTTGTCCAACAAGGACTCCTAGGCGCCTCCTACTTGGGCTCACGCCACCCTTGGCGTGCGCCCTTCTCCTTGCCAGGTTCTGGCAGGGGGACAGGCCCCCACCAGCTCTCCAATAGGTGCATGACATGTGGTCAAAAGTCAAAGGGTCAATGGTCAACGTTTGACCAGTCAAAGGTAGACTTTTGACCAAAGTCAAAGAACAAGAAATGGCAGGTGACCAAAAATGGCAGGTAATGTCTTACAAATAAGACAACCTATTCTGACTTGGACAACCTCCAGTCAGACCATATGAAGGCCTCTGATTGAGCACAAACTCCTTTGGCTCAGTCAGGACAACTTATTTATGATAGTAAAAGAAGAACGTTAGGTTCAATCGAGTGCTAGCACGATTTCCTTGAACCTAATTGAATCTCATTCAGATCAATTGAACTAGATCAGTTCAATTGATGATCACCAGATTCAAACCCTTGTTTGTGTGACCCAGTTAGGTTCAGTTCTGTATGGTAATGGGATATGTCATGATCTCTATCATAGACATCATCGAAACTCCTTTCGATGGATCAGAACTCTTCTGATTCGAACAGCTAGAATGATCGATCATCTAAATCATTCTAATTGCTCCCAAAATCCACCAGTGACACCTAGCAGTATATGGTGGCAACCCATCAGAGCTGAATGCGAACCTCTTGGTGCAGCTACCTGTGTGATTCAGTTCTTCTATCTTGAGCCCCGATCAGATTAGGGTTAAGGTGAACTCGTCAAACCCTAGTCTCTGTCATATGATGTAATCATTCGATTCGAGTCCAATGTGAAAATCTAAATAGAAACTCTTTCTATTATTTCACTCTACCATGGCCATGGATTTCTGGACTTGATTCTCATGATCATCATAGGGCTACTCCTCTACCACCGAGGTAGATAGATTCCATCTTGATGCAATCCAGTTCCTACAATGAACATGCTATAGCCAACATACACCTCAGGGTTCCATATGGCTAGGAGACCGAGTAATGGTGTAGTCAAACTATAACACCCTCAAGGTGAACTGCCGATGCATCTCAGGTCAAAGAACCAGACACACTACTGCAGCATCGAGTCAGTCATTGACGAGAAGGTAGACTTCCTAATGACTACTCGAGGTGGTCACGCTCAGTGCCCTCGTTCTCTAACGAGTACCTGTACTCTCGCTCCGGTGTCTCCACACCGTAGACTCAAGACTCATCTACTAAAGAGAAGCGATCGTACACCAACCTTCCGGATCAATCACCATCCTCGTGATGATCCTATGGTCGGGAGCTGTTTATGAGTTAATAATGATTATTCATGTCTTAAATTTTCAACTCTTGAAAATATGAATTATCATTACCATTAACTCAAAGGATGTATCACAGACACTAAATACACAGGTGTGATAGAAAATAACCCATTTTATTAATTATAGTCAAAATTATAATTTTGCCCCTAGAAGTGTATTACAAGTGTCAGCCAATTCTGGCTTCTAGGGCACATATATCTAACAATCTCCCACTTGTCCTAAAGCCAATTGGCTACAAGTCTAAGTCCCATCTTCTCAAGGTGGGCTTCGATCTTCTGCTGGCCCAACGGCTTTGTAAGTGGGTCTGCCACATTATCTGCGGAGTTGACTCTCTTGACCTCAACGTAACCTTTCTCAAGGTAATCGCGGATGAGATGATATCGCCGCTCAATGTGCTTGGACTTCTGGTGAGACCTCGGCTCCTTAGCAAGGGCTATGGCGCCATTGTTGTCGCAGTAAAGAGGAATGGCATCTGATGGCATTACTCCAATTTCTGCAGCAAACTTCTTGTACCAGAATGCTTCCTTTGCAGCCTCTGATGCAGCTATATATTCTGCTTCCATGGTGGAATCTGCTATCACAGTTTGCTTGGAACTCTTCCAGCTGACAGCTCCACCATTGCACACAAACAGACTTGCCAGATGTCGACTTTCGATCATCTATATCGGACATGAAGTCCGAGTCTGTGTATCCCTGAACTTGGAGTTCTCCATTACCAAAGACCAACATCATATCCTTAGTTCTTCTCAAGTACTTAAGGATACATTTCACAGAAGTCCAGTGTTCTTCACCTGGATTTGACTGATATCTGCTTGTGACACTCACAGCATGGGCTATATCAGGTCGTGTACATAGCATGGCATACATGAGGCTCCCTATTGCAGAAGCATAAGGGATCTTGCTCATGCGTTCTATTTCCTCAGGTGTGCTGGGGCACATCTTCTTGGAAAGATGAATACCATGTCTGAAGGGTATTAATCCCCTCTTAGAGTTTTCCATACTAAACCTCTTTAGTACTTCCTCTATGTACATCTTCTGTGAAAGTCCTAGCATCCTATTCGGTCTATCCCTATAGACCTTAATTCCTAGAATAAAGGATGCTTCACCTAGGTCTTTCATGGAGAATTCCTTGGACAACCACATCTTGACTGATGTCAACATGGGAATATCATTCCCAATAAGGAGGATGTCATCCACGTACAATACGAGGAAGACAACAGCGCTCCCACTGACCCTTTTGAAAACACATGGTTCCTCTTCATTTTTGATGAAACCAAACTTTTTGATCACATCATTGAAACGAGTGTTCCAGCTCCGAGATGCTTGCTTAAGTCCATATATGGACCTTTGCAGCTTGCAAACCTTGTGATCAGTATCACTGGATGTGAAACCTAGCGGCTGTTCCATATAGATATCTTCCTCAAGATATCCATTTAGGAATGCCGTTTTCACGTCCATTTGCCATATTTCATAATCGAAATAGGCTGCAACAGCAAGCAATGTGCGGATGGATTTTAGCATAGCTACCGGGGAAAAGGTATCCTGATAGTCAATGCCTTCACGTTGACTATAACCTTTTGCCACCAGTCTAGCCTTGAATGTCTCCACATTCCCATCTGCACCAATCTTTCTCTTGAAGATCCATTTACACCCAATAGGTACTATACCTTCTGGTGGATCTACCAAGGTCCAGACTTGGTTTGAGTGCATCGAGTCGATCTCTGACTTCATTGCCTCAAGCCATTTCTCGGAGTCGATATCTGATATCGCCTCGTTGTAGGTTTTGGGATCATCACCATGAGCACCATTACCTATGAGGAACATTTCCTCTACGTCCTCTGAAATAATACCTAAGTATCTTTCAGGGGGACGGGAAACTCTTTCCGATCTACGAGGTGGAGGAGGTAGTGTTCTTATTGGCTCAACCTGATTTGGTTCCACTTGGTCCTTAGCTCGTTCTGCTTGTGAGACTTTCTCATCAAGCTTAATCTGCTTTCCAATGCCACTATCTTGAATAAACTATTTTTCAAGAAATATGGCATGTCGACTCACAATCACATTGTGGTCTTCTGGAATGTAGAAATAGTATCCTAATGACTCTTTAGGATATCCTATGAATCGAGCTCTAAAGGACCTAAACTCTAACTTGTCCGCTTGTTGTCTTTTGACATGAGCCGGACAACCCCAAATTCTGAGATGACTCAGACTTGGTTTCTTACCGTGCCATATCTCATACGGTGTGGTAGGAACGGTTTTAGAGGGAACCCTATTCAGTAAATAGATTGAAGTTAATAATGAATGTCCCCAAAGAAAATCAGGGAGGTCTGTGAAGCTCATCATGGATCGAACCATATCCAATAGAGTCCGATTTCTCCGTTCTGAAACCCCGTTGAGTTGAGGTGTTCCTGGTGGAGTCCATTGAGAGACTATGCCATTTTCCTTAAGATAGTCTAGGAATTCCCGGCTAAGGTATTCACCTCCTCGATCTGATCGAAGAACCTTAATGGGTTTTCCAGTTTGTTTTTCTACTTCATGTCTGAATTCTTTGAACTTTTCAAAAGCTTCAGACTTATGTCTCATAAGATACACATACCCATACCTAGACAGATCATCGGTAAAGGTAATGAAGTAGACAAAATTGCCTCTAGCCGGCACATCGAATGGGCCGCACACATCAGTATGTACTAGGGCAAGGAGATCTGTGGCCCTCTCCCCATGTCCAACAAAAGGGAGTTTAGTCATTTTGCCTTGAAGACAAGATTCACAAGTTGGATATGACTCAAAAGTCAATGGACTCAATAGCCCATTTTTCTCCAATTTGTTAATCCTATCTTCTGCTATATGACCTAATCTCAGGTGCCATAGATATCTGTCGTTTGGACTATCCCTAGGTCGTTTGGCATTCACGTTTTGCTCGATAGTTAAAACAGGTACATCAATATGCAACTGATAAAGACCATTAACAAGGAAACCATTTGCAATTTTATTTCTTTCATAAAGAATGTTACAATGGTCCTTAAAGAAGGTGATCACATAACCTTCTTGTGCTAAGCATGAAACAGAAATCAAATTCCTGCTAGCTGCAGGCACATAATAACAGTCTTTTAAAACTAAGTCTAAACCAGATGGTAATCGCAGAGGGTATGTTCCCACGGCTACTGCAGCAACTCTTGCTCCATTACCGATGCGTAGGATCATGTCTCCATCCCTCAGCCTCCTGCTATCCTCAAGACCCTGCATAGAAGTGCACAGATGAGCACTAGAACCAGAGTCAAGCACCCAACTGGATGCAGAAGAAACCGTAAGGTTAGACTCAATAACGAGCATACCTCCAGAAGGACCTTCCTTCTTGTTCTTCAGGGTGGCCAGGTAAGTAGGGCAGTTCCGCTTCCAATGGCCGTCGCTGTTGCAATGGAAACACTTTCCTTTGCCATCGACCTTCTTCTTCGGTTCTGCCTTCTTCTTCTTTGATCCTTCCACCTTTTGCTTTTTCACAGACTTCTTTTTCTTTCCATAAGACTTTCTTTTGGAAGAAGTCCGTTCCATAGCAAGAACTGAGCCTTTAGAACCTTTCATAGAAAGCTCAGCGGTAACCAGCATATTCATCAACTCGGCCAAGGAATTTTGAAGTTTATGCATGTGGTAATTCATGATGAATTGCCCATATGCATCAGTCAAGGATTGCAGAATAATATCGTTCTGCAGATCCAAGTCCAACTTCACACCGAGCTTCTCAAGCTCTTCCATGTCCTTGATCATTGTCAGACAGTGATCTTGGACTGACTGCCCATCACGCATCTTAGCCTTAAAAAGTCATTTTGTGACTTGATATTTGGCTGCGCGACTCTGTTCACCAAACATCTCCTGCAGGTGAGCCAACATTTGGCGAGCAGTCCCGATATCTTCATGTTGGCGCTGGAGCTCATCAGACATCGAGCCCAACATGTAGTATCTGGCCTTATTGTCTTCGTCAATCCATTTTTCCAGAGACGCTCTCTGTTCAGTGGATGGACGAGCTGGTAAGGTGGGAGGGTCCTGGTCCAAAACATGTGTTAACTTCTCTGAACCCAAAACAATTTTGTAGTTCCTGAGCCAATCTTTATAATTGGGTCCAGTCAGTCTATGTGTGTCTAGGATACGTGCCAGTGGGTTGGACGCAGACATTTTCCTGTAGAGAGTCAAAGATTCTAGTTAGATACTGTAATTTTGACTTGACCAATTTGTTTAGGGATTTTATTTTTAAACAAATTAGCTCCCACTATTTTCTCGGATCCCTACACTCCCTCTGTAGAGATGCGAAAATCTCCGCGATTGATGATTTCTAGTGGGTGGTGCGGTCTCACCAACTGACTCATCACCTCACCTAACAGTTATTGGTGATGGGTTAGCCAATGAGTGAACAACTCTTGTTCAATGATTCTCTAATCATGGTGCACCCAAACTTGGTCTCTAATTCATGAATCTCACCGTATCCGGAATATTGATCCACTCCTTAGTTAAGTCAGACCCACCATTTGCATAGACTGGGTTCCTAATTGGGTCTCTCACCGTATCCGAAATATTGAGCCCAACTCATCCTCCAGCCCATAGCATCCAATGCCTAATAGACATGGTTGCATCTTCCCGGTGCAACTGAGCCACTGTATCCAGCCGAGAACAATCAACCCCGGGAAGGGCCCGCACGTCTACAATGGTGGAAGACCTCGGACTTAATCTTTTCTTAGGGAGAATTGATTCAGGTCTCATTAAACTAGACTTGGCTTAGTCATAACAATTATGACTAACCTAGTGGCATGGGTCAGCTCGGATTATTGACCACCTCAGATCAGAACTGTGTCAACAGATATGGCCAGGTAAGTGAGACCGGTGGAAGGAATATGCCGTTAACTCGCACAAGAACGCATTCAGGTCGAGTAGCTTCCAATTAAAAACCAGTCGGTCGTCTGTGCCAAACTTACCTTAGACACCAAATTGTTGAGTCAGAACCAATTGGGTTAGCCTACAATCCAGACTCTAACCTCTGAGCCTAATTAGGTCTTGCTTGATCGTGACTCGATCTTGACCCAGACTTAATCCTATTAGGCTGGTCAATTTAAGCATTGTTGATCCCATCTAACCAACTCTTGATTCGGTTTGATCAACCGCTTAGACCTAATTGAGCTACCCAAGCCCGAACCCAGTATTATGAATATGTCTTAGATCTGAAATTCTCAATTTTAGACCTAATTAATATTCCATAAACTTAATTCTTAATTAAGTTGGGTTCATAAACAAAATATGCACAATAAATCCTAGGGTTTCAGGATCTAGGGTTTTGCAGAAAGTAAGTTTTGGGTTTCTGATTAAGGACGAACACGCAGCACCCCTACACGTCATAAGAACACCCCATCGAATGGGAAGAGAGGGCCTTTAAACCCTTCTTCGTTCTTATGACCGGACGGCCAAGAGGAACGCCTTAATCAGGAACATGTAAATCTACAAAACAGTTATAGATCTATATCATATATCTCATATACAAATTTAGATCTAATCAAGGCATATTTTGCATACATCTCATGTATCAAATCATGCATGTTTTCAGATCTAAATTATCACATAATAATCTAAAAAATTAGATTTAAATTGATCTAATCAAAATAAATTCTAATCTAGACAATTATGTAGAACTATTCTACAACTAGTCTAGTCATGCATCTATCATATCTCATATGATATTTAAAATTAAATAATTTTTATTTGCTGTTTATCAGATGTTATTATAACACTTATAATATCAGAAAATAGTAAATAAGAAGATCTAAAATATGATTTAATCAGATTAAATCAAAGACATGCAAAACTATTCTATAGAACTATTCTATTCTAGAACTAGTCATGCATATCTTCATGTTCTTAGATCCAAATCATTTAATTTTAATTTTTCTGATTTCAGATCTGATCACATCTCATGTGACATCTGAAATCACTTTATTTTCTAATTAAAATAAAATTAAAATCAGATCTAAACAATTTAGAACCATGGCTCTGATACCAGTTGAAGGGAAATCCTGATTTCCCGGTCCAGGTTCGTCCAGATCTGATTAGATCAAGAGATATATTTCAAAAATTTTCTCTTGATCTCAATCAGATCTTGATATGTTTCAGATCTGATTCTTATTATTTTAATAAATAAAATAAAATAAGATAAATTAAATCAAATTTAATTTACCTGATTTGGGTAATCCTATTACCCTGTAGATGATCCTGATTGCAGCGGAAGGTTCTGGATCTTAGCCACGCAAGCGCCTGGCCTCTACCGGTATCCACTCGGGTTGGATCTGGAGATCCTCTTCTTCTCTATCACACCTCCAAAAATCAGATCTGGATCTGATCTGGAGGATCTTCAAAACTCTTTTGAAGATCTGCAGTCGTCCTTTTGCAGCAGCGCAGCCTTCTTGCTTTTGATCGCCTTTCCTTGATCTGAATCGCACCAACCTAAATCCAAAACACTTTTGGACGTGGAGAGCAAGGGGAGAAGAGACTATGGCATGGAGAAGGAGGGGAGAGGCAGCCTTGGGGCGTGGGGAATCTCAATTGAATTGCATTAGAATTAGGGTTGGGCGCAGGGTCTTATTTATAGACCTCTTGTGATCCAACTCCTCTTCCTCTCAACCAATCACAACCCTTTGTGAAATCAGATCTAAATCTGATTGGTTGGAATAGAGACCCCTGGATTCCTCCTTAGAGGGCGCCTAAGACCAGTCAAACTGGATTCTTAGTAGAACTCTGATTGGAATCCAAAAGGGAGGTGGAGTCCTTGTCCAACAAGGACTCCTAGGCGCCTCCTACTTGGGCTCACGCCACCCTTGGCGTGCGCCCTTCTCCTTGCCAGGTTCTGGCAGGGGGACAGGCCCCCACCAGCTCTCCAATAGGTGCATGACATGTGGTCAAAAGTCAAAGGGTCAATGGTCAACGTTTGACCAGTCAAAGGTAGACTTTTGACCAAAGTCAAAGAACAAGAAATGGCAGGTGACCAAAAATGGCAGGTAATGTCTTACAAATAAGACAACCTATTCTGACTTGGACAACCTCCAGTCAGACCATATGAAGGCCTCTGATTGAGCACAAACTCCTTTGGCTCAGTCAGGACAACTTATTTATGATAGTAAAAGAAGAACGTTAGGTTCAATCGAGTGCTAGCACGATTTCCTTGAACCTAATTGAATCTCATTCAGATCAATTGAACTAGATCAGTTCAATTGATGATCACCAGATTCAAACCCTTGTTTGTGTGACCCAGTTAGGTTCAGTTCTGTATGGTAATGGGATATGTCATGATCTCTATCATAGACATCATCGAAACTCCTTTCGATGGATCAGAACTCTTCTGATTCGAACAGCTAGAATGATCGATCATCTAAATCATTCTAATTGCTCCCAAAATCCACCAGTGACACCTAGCAGTATATGGTGGCAACCCATCAGAGCTGAATGCGAACCTCTTGGTGCAGCTACCTGTGTGATTAAGTTCTTCTATCTTGAGCCCCGATCAGATTAGGGTTAAGGTGAACTCGTCAAACCCTAGT
>QRFJ01002201.1:91308-158664 GCA_006176705.1 Cocos nucifera | reverse complement strand
CGGTGTAGAGGTTTGAAGGTATAGGTATTTAGATATTTCTTTGAAGGATAGTTTGTTGATGTGTGATCGTGAAAGGGTATTAGAGTTTTTCCTGACTTGTTTTGTCATAGTCAAGTGGCTAAGGGTGGTTTGAAAAGTTTGATTGAGGGAAATTTACCTTATGGTTAGCAAAGGGTAAAGGACTTATTGGTTCGCGAGGCATCTACAAGATCTTAGATAGAGAAGGCCCTAAAAGGATCAGTGCTAAGGATTGGAGAGTGGAGAAAATTGCTTTTGCATTATATCAGAATGTGTTTAGCCGATCAAGATGTTTACCCGAGGTTTGCAGAGAACACGACAGGGGCTCTGGACGAGACTGCAGAACAAAATCATGGGGAAGAATATGATAAATAAGCTATGATTTAAGAACATAGCTGTATAGTCTGAGGATGCTCGAAGGCAGAGATCTCTGTTGCACATACTCAAGGTTCAATTAAGTGTTTCTGAGGTGATGAGTTTGGATGTGAAGTCGTTGAGAAAGATCATGATGTGCAAGATCTCTTAATGTTGTTGAGACTAAAGGAATAGTGGGGCACGCCTCTTTCCTTCAGTTGGAGGTGTTCCCTTAGGGCTCTTGATGTGAAGATTCCAGGAGAGAGGAAAGGATGTGGAGAGAAAATGGCTACAATGATCTCTATACTAGGGTTACAATTAACATGTTATTCCTTACATGGATCGAAATCCTACACCCGTAAAAAACTTCCTAGGCTAATCCAATTCGAATGCACTTATCAATCCATGTACACCCATGGTCTGATCATGCACTCAATTCCATGGACCAAACTTTGGTCTATTACTCTGAGTAGCCCTCCATGAGACCAAAACCAGGACCTCTGACTGTGGAGGGCTGAACCTTTACCCTAGGACCAAATTGGTCCTAGCCTTCGACCACACTTGTCTAGTCTTCTGGAGCCAAACTCATCCTCCAGTGGCCTCCAAGGCTGGAGCACCCACTAATCCTAACATCTCTACCTTGGTGCCCAAGCCTTGGCAAATCTGACGTGGAACTGTCTGCACCATTCTTGCTACTCCAAAGCTGACACCGTCCCATTGAAGCCACCTCGCTCCTTAGTGAACATTACCTCCCACATCCCTGAGACTCATGCTCCATCGTATATTCTTGGCCTCGAACTGATATCCTCCTGTCTGACCTCATGGTTGCTACACCAACCTATTCTGTAGCACACCTAGACAGCTTGTTGCAAACTCAATGCCTCTGCCAATCCTCTTTAGCTACTATGCACTCGAAGATCTTTGGATGACCTCCACAACTGAAGACCTAGCTTGCTTCTTCGCACAAACTCAGAATTATGATCCATCTACTTGGAGCGTACATTACCTTCCTGGACTTCCCTGGAGAACTACAACATCTCTGTAGCACATGGCTAGACCACCTGCACGATCTCTTCAGACCTATGTTGTCCACCTACATATATCGCTCCACCTGGAACTGCGCATCACCGATGCTTTGAACTCATGCCAAATTTTTCTTCACTTGTGAAGCCATCTCTCTGGAGCTCCACCTATAGCACCACTTCAAAGCTCCATCGGTGAAGCACCATTCTGGAGCTCTATCCATTTTGAAGTCCATCTAATGCTGTAGAAGAATCTGGACTCTATCATTGAGTCCCTGAGGCACACATCCAGTGCTTACACTATTGGGCCCCTCTCACTATCACTACTGCTTTGGTTCCTCCGCACTCCATAGATCTTCGACCATCTCGGATACCTCCGCAATCCGTGGGCCCTCCAAAATCTCTAGGAGCTCATCCAACTTTCTTAATCTAGCAACTAAATCCTAAAAAATTCCATTCTAGCACTTCTTCTCTTCTGCCCTAGCACCACCATTGCTTCAATTGCATCGGAGGAATCTCTCCACCTAAACTACGACTCTCTCTAGTGCTTCTATAGAAACCTAGCGTATGATACTTTGACTGCTAGAGACCTCTGACGCTCCTGAGACCTCTTGACGGTCCCTGAGACCCGCTCCTGCTCTTTCTGAGAAGTTTCTGATACTCTCTACTGAGATATCCTGTCTTGACTGCTACAACGTCGAAGCCTTTCTCAGTCCTATGTCCTCAGAGATAGCGCTACTACAGCACTCCAGCACTTCCTACCTAGTCTCTGTGCCTCTCTACACAGATCCAGCCCTAACTAGGTCCTTCATGGATCATCCTCTCCATCATCCTCAAAGCTCTAACCAGTTGTACCATTGAATTGCAATCCTAACTACTATTTATGTCTTGCACTAGGCTGAATAGTTGCTTCTTTCAGCTCTCTACCTCGGCCCGGACCCTGAGTAATCTCTCCTCTGACATGCCAAATAAACATCCACCAGCAAACCAGCATTCATATATTTTAATTTTAAACACCATGCGAAGTTACATGTAGAAGAACAATCACGAACAATAGGCAGAAAATCAAAAATAAATAGTCCATCCTTAGGTTTTTTTTCTCTCTCCTGGAACACTTCCGGGTTTCTTTCCTTCGGTCCTTTCCTCCCATCCAAAAAAAAAATGACTACTGCATGACCGCTTTGCTTGTTGGCCGACCTCTCCGCTATGACCTCGGATCCGTGCGCTACCACCACCGGTTCTCCACTATGGACCTTTCCCTTCATTCTGGCAACCAAAGAACAGCCGATCGCTAGCCAACGGCACGCTCGGGTGCACACGCTCATCTTTGGCACCACCACTGCCAGACCACCGCTGCGGCTCCTTCAGTCTTCGTCCCATCCAAAATCGAACCGACACGCAAACCGCCTCGCTCCATGGATGCCAGCTGACCAACCTCCACCCTATGACCACCACCGAATCTTAGGCATTCTCACGATCGACGTTCATATGCACCCCATTGGCTCGATCTACCACCACAACCGGATCTAGGTGCTCCATCGGCGATCCATTGTGCCTCTAAGCCGCACTCCGCTGCATGCATGGCTGCACCCGTGTTTCCACCAGCCATCACTGTCGTTTGGTCGGGCCGCTGCTTGGATGCCCATCGAAGTCGTATTGCCTATGTCTACGACTTTCCATCGAGAGAAGAAAGGGATCGAATCACTACCGTCCCCTCTTCGGATTCTTTTGCCGTCCTGCCGGTGAGCCCACCGGACTTCATGGAACCTCCTTTGCATGCCTGATCGACCACATCTCATCGAAACCCACCTCCGTGCACTGGTTCGCAGCCGCTAGCTCGAGATCGATGGCAATCACGACCGCTGCAGATCTTGGAGGAAGAAAGGAGGGGCTGCCGACCCCAAAATAATGTTTTTTGTGTGTTTTCCATGGAATCTAAATCTCGTACTATGCTGATTCTGATGTTCATGCCTCCTCGTACCTGGCTCTAATAACAAATATGCGCAAGATCTCTTGATATTGTTGAGGTTGAAAGAATTAGTGGGCATGCTCCTTCTTTCAAGCTTGGAGGCATGCCCCTTAGGGCACCTTGGCGTGTGAAGATACAGAGAGGAGGAGGAAGAATGTGGGAGAAATGGCTACAATGATCTCTATTCTCTACAATGATTTACAATTATATGTATATAGATACCCTATACATGGATCGAATCCTAACCTGTAAAAAACTTCCTAAGCTACCTAGTCAATGCACTCATCAAATCATGTACACCATGTCTGATCATGACTCAATCCCATGGACTTGCAGCATGAGATTCGATCTACAATAAGACAAGAATACATTCAAAAGCCATGAGAAAGGGATCAGCCAATACAGTCGAGCTGGCTCAGATATGCAGCTGAGCTAGCGTCGGTTGAGATCGAGCCAACTCGAGATGGATTACGGCTGGCCTATCAAAGACAGAAGTTATGCTCGGATCAGATGCAGTCAAGTGCTGCCCAACTATAGACTGAACACAGCTCGATGGAGACGAACAACATAGATGAACAGTGCATTACGGGCATGCGTGCGACAGTCTTTTCATGGGATTTTTAGCCCTTGAACTCATGGATCATATCTAGTCATGGGGTATTGCAGCGTTGTGCTATCTAGCAGCAGGAGAGCACGTGGGAGTGATCAAATGGCTATAGAGATGATCAGGGCTTATAACAAGACCAACGACCTAAGAAGAAAGGAGTCTTGGGAAAACCTTCTTAGACAATGCATGCAGAAGGAGATATGGAATGTTGGCAGTAGCATCTCCCTAGAGGCACGGAGAGGCTAAGAAAGGCTCAACGTGCATCAACCAAAGAGATATCTTAGCATAGTGTGCAGGGGTTCTCAGGAAGATTAGGCACCAGGTTCTCAAGGAGAGCCAGGGTCTCAGGAGCGCCAGGAGCATCAAGAAAGCTGGAGTATCCTTAAATGGTAGGGTTGGCCTAGGGTGAGGCTTAGGGCTTAATGTAGAGGCTGAGAGGATCATAGAGTATCAAAGAATATCGAAGGTCTAGATAGTAGATCTGTGAGGGGGTCTTCTTAGACTTTGAGAGCATTGTATGGGTTGAGTGCTTCTAGATCTTGAGAGAGGGTTGGTGAGTTGAGATTGTATCCTCTATTGTTCTATCCCGATAGTGAAGCATTGCATGTCCCATGGTGATGTAGATACTTAGGCTGAACACGTTAGGTTATGTCTTTTATCTTCTTCTATTTTTTCCATAGCAACAGGTTGGTGCCATCTCTTAAGATGATCTTAGATGGGTGATCCATATTCCGTAGTTATGGATCTACCTTAATAGTGTGTATAAGCTAGGAGATTAGTTTATACCAGAGGTTGCTGTGGTGGTGATCATGTTAGAAGAAGGGCACAATCAAGATGGATGCTCTCATGTACAAAAAGAAGCCAGATGGAGCTCAATGCGAGGTGGAGTTCCAATGGAGATGGATCGGGCACGAGACTCGATTTAGAATCAAGCGGCCTAGCTTGACTCCCTGTTTGTTGATCATGAGCAGTAGGCGGTAGTCCAGGACAGAGCGTGGTATCATATAGGGAAGCTCTTAGATTTGAGGTTAGAGCCAAGTCAAGTTGAGTGGGAGAATGTTGAATCTTGCCGTTGAGATTTGATCCATAATAAGCCAAAAACGATTTAGAAGCCATGAGAAAGAGATCAGCCAATACACTCAGGTTGCATGGATCACAGCTGAGCTGGCTCAGTGAATTTGAGCAGCTTAAGGCAGATCCGAGCTGGCTCTCTTAGGTGGATAGGAAGCTGTGCTTCAGGTGAGATGTATCAAGCATAGCTGATTGTGGATCGAGTCGGTCGATGGAGAGAATAGCTGGTGAACAGCATGCACAAGCAACGTGCAAAAGTCTTTCAAAGGGTATAGCCCTTGACTCATGGACTAGATCTAGTGACGGATCTATGGAGCTGTTGTGCTATTAGCAGTAGGAGAGATGTGGAGCTGATCGGATGGCTACTGGATTGATCAGGGCTTATAAGAAGACCAAACGACCTAAGAAGAATGGAGTCTCGGAAAACTTCTTAGGTGGTGCAGAGACAAGGCAGGAAGCGTTTGGAGTGTTGCAGTACACCTTCCTAGAAGCACGGAGGGGCTGAGAGAGGCTCGACGGTGCAACAATCGAGGAGAAGTATCTCAACATAATGTGCCAGGGGGTTCTCGAAGAATGCACCAAGTCTTAGGGAGAGCGGGGACTTAGGGAGCACCAGGAGCATCAAGAAAGTCAGGAGTATCCTAGATGATGAGGTTGCCTAGGGACAGAGGTTGGGGCTTGAGTGTAGAGTTAGAGGATCATAGAGTGTCTAGAAATGTCAAGGCCCTGGACTTGTGAGGGGAATCTTCTTGGGATTACTTTAAGAGCAA
This sequence comes from Cocos nucifera, assembly GCA_006176705.1. Taxonomy (NCBI): domain Eukaryota; kingdom Viridiplantae; phylum Streptophyta; class Magnoliopsida; order Arecales; family Arecaceae; genus Cocos; species Cocos nucifera. The sequence continues at coordinate 152,853 of QRFJ01002201.1, read as the reverse complement.
TTGTATGGGTGAGTGCTTCTGATCCTGAGAAGAGGGTTGGTGAGTTGAGATTGTATCTCCTCTTCTATTATTCTTTTCCGGTAGTGAAGCATTGCATATCCCATAGACTGTGGGACTTGGGCCGACCACGTATATGATTGTGTTCGTTTATCTTCTTTATCTTTTCAGAGCAATAGGTGGTGCATATCTCTTATAGGTATCTTGGATGGGTGATCCTTGTTCCATAGTTGTGGATCTACCCTAAAGATCGGGCATTGTTGCTTGCTTTGTTCTCTCCTAGGCTTGTATATGGTCTCATAATAACTTTAGTTTATTGAAAGAAGATCTAAAACTATGAAGAGTTGTTGGTGTGCTCAGATCGAATAAGCAAGAGAAAAAGATCTACAAGAGGAAGATTCCCAATTTGAGATCTTGGCTGTGAATGAAAGGCAGAAAAGATCAAAAAAGAAGATAAGAGAAAAATTCAAAGGCAGGTCAAAGTCTCGAGATCAGAGGAAGACATTGAATGTTATAATATCATCAACCTAGAAACCTGAGGAGATTATCCCTTTGGGTAAGAAAAAAGGGAGGCCAGCAAGAGTAATGATACAGCTTCGATGAGTGGTGGAGAAGACCTGCTAGTTATATTAGATGGGTCCACAAAGTGCGATTACTATATGGATATTAGATTCAGTATGCTCTCACACTATACTTCTCATCAAAGTGATTTTCTACCTACCAAAAGATTGATGGAGCAAGTGTCAGTCTTGGAGATGATCACCCATGCCAGGTAGCTGGAGTTGGCTCATTGGATAAGGATGTACGACGGGAACATCCTACATTATCAAATGTCATGCATGTACGTAATTGAAAAAAGAATTTATTTTTTTAGGCTATTTGAACGAGCAGGATATGTTATTAGTAGCAGGCTAGGAGTGAATGTTTGAAATTTTTTAAAAAAATTTTGGTGATGATAAGAGGTAGAAGACTGAGCATATCTATAGAAACCAGATCTAGATTTCAGGACTAGATCTTAAAACGTTTTCTAGATCAGCAGTGGAAGACTAAAAATTAATCTAATTAATTCTAAATATCAGATCCTCTAGATCTAAGATCATATTATATGATTATTGCATATTATTTAAATCTAAAATAAAAAATAAATAAGAAAGAAAGGTTGATCACATTAACCTAGATCTATACTAATATCTCATGCATGTTATAAAAAAAATAGATCAGATCTATTATCTGAGTGAATTAGATGTTTTTAACTCACTGATTTAGGCTGAAGATAAAGTTGCAAGCCGTACATACGTCCGGCCTCCAGGAGTCATCCACGTGAGCCACCGATCACGATCAGAAATCTAGATGCTGGGAAATCAACACAGTATGCTAGTACTATGCTGATCTTTCTTTGATGGTTGATCAGATGCCTTCTTTTTCTAGATTGGATTCATCTAAAGAGAGGAGGAGAAGAGATTTTAGATGTGAGAACTCTTAGAAAACCAAAGAAAAAGGAATGAAGGGAGATGAATACAGCAACCCTAAAGAAGACCCTCTTCTTCTTTTGCTCTCACCTAGACATCTATTTTGTGTCTATTCATCTCAATGCCCAGAGGTTCTCTCTCTCTAATTTTTACACACCTCAAAGCCTCTCAAAGGTCTTTAACACCCACAAAAATTTTAAGCCAAAATTTATTTAAAATATTTAGGAAAAGAAAAGTCAATGTTCTAGGTCAATACTAAATAAGGAAAGGTCAAATAGGGCAAGTCAAGGGGAGCCCAACTCTTGGGGGCCCCCTCCATAACTTTTGGCATGTACTAGCAAGAAAAGGCACACAAGGAAAGGGTTTTTCACATGGAATAAGGAGAAATTAATTAGGAGTGGGGGCGGCACCTTTTGGGATGAGTTTGTGTTTTGTTAGGATTCTATCTCAATAGAATCCAATTTCAAAACAAACTCCTTCTTTGACTTGATTTCTATCCAATTACATATGAGAAAGAGAGGAAGAGAGGGTGCAATACATGATGATCAGGAAGAAAAGGATTTTCCATGAAATATCAAAAGTAGGCATGGGGTGCATTGGACTAAGGTGGCGCAGAGGAATCTAGTCTTACTAGGATTCTATCTATGACTTGGTCAAAGTAGTTTCTCAAACCAAATTAAACCAAAACCAACTCAACAAAATAAATTAGATTCTACCCAATTAATGGTTCAATTAAATTAGATTAATTAGATTTAATTATATTTAATTTTTCAATCAATTAAAAAATTGGATTGACCTAAGCTTAGTTAGACTAGGACTAATTTTTTCTTGCACTTGACTTATCTAATAAGTCAATTGGACTTGATCCAATCAAGCCCAAACCAAATATAATTAAATCATATTTATTAAACTTAATCTTAGTCTTTTGACTTAATCAATTAAGCCAATTAGCAATCAAATTGCTAATCAATCCTTCTGTAATACTGCACTAGGTTAAACATCAATCATATTGATCGTTTAACCTAGAACGATTCTCAATCATTGTCAACCATCCGATCAGATCATGAGCTCTAATGTGTGTGACTCATAGGTCAAATCCAAGCTAAGTAGCATAGAAATAATTTCTATACAATCAAGTGACTATCTAACAATGATACCGATGGTCGGATAGATCGAATGTGTAGAACACCATACTTAGAACGTATGCGGTTATAGTTTCCATTAATTTATCTCTTGACCAATGATTGTAGGACACCTCAAAGTTTAATTATCAACTCTGATCAGTATTGCCCACATTATATTTTAAAATATTAAATCCATCTGATGGATTATCGTGGCCAAAGTTTGTCATATTATACAGTGATACATATTTCCAACTCTTAGAGTGGTCAATTCTATCTTGATCACACCGATTTGCAAGTACTTATACTATGCCCAAAAACCTTCCATTACTGAATTAGAAATTTTAGTTAGTCTGGTCCAGAATAGTGAGTTGCTTGCAAGTCATTTGAGGTGATCTCAGATCTAGGGACACTTATACCTATATCCCATCAGAGACATACTTGATAGCAGAATACTTTGGAGTTGGTCACATTTAGTGATGATGTACCTCATATATCTCACCTAATATACTATATGTATCTCCACACTCCTTGGTTAAGAGGATAACCAACCTATTGTTAGATATATGTGCCCTAGAAGCCAAAATTGGCGACACTTGTAATACACTTCTAGGGGCAAAATTATAATTTTGACTATAATCTATAAAATGGTTATTTTCTATCACACCTGTGTATTTAGTGTCTGTGATACATCTTTGAGTTAATGGTAATGATAATTCATTTTTCAAGAGTTGAAAATTTAACTGAATAATCATTTATTAACTATAAACAGCTCCCGACCATGGATCATCACGAGGATGGTGATTGATTCGGAAGGTTTGGTGTACGATCCTTCTCTTTAGTAGATGAGTCTTGAGTCTACGGTGTGGAGACACCGGAGTGAAGTACAGGTACTCGTTAGAGAATGAGGCACTGAGGTGACCACCTCGCAGTAGTCATTAGGAAGTCTACTTCTCGTCAATGATTGACTCGATGCTGCAGTGATGTGTCTGGTTCTTTGACCTGAGATGCATCGGCGTTCACCTGAGGTGTTATAGTTGACTCACCATTACTCGGTCTCTCTAGCCATATGGAACCCTGAGGTGTATGTTGGCTATGACATGTTCATTGTAGGAACTGGATTGCATCAAGATGGAATCTATCTACCTCGGTGGTAGAGGAAGTCAGCCTATGAATGATCATGAGATCAAGTCCAGAAATCCTATGGCCTGTAGAGTGAATAATAGAAAGAGTTTCTATTTAGTTTTCACATTGGACTCGAATCGAATGATTACATATATGACAGGAGTTCTTGATCTGAATCGCACCAACCTTAAATCCAAAACTCTTTGGATGTGGAGAAAAGGGGAGAGACTATGTGTGGAGAGGAGGGAGAGGCGCCTTTGGGGCATGGGTTTCTCAATTAATTGCATTATAATTAGGGTTGGGCGTAGGTCTGTATTTATAGACCTCTTGATCCAACTCCCTTTCTCTCACAATCACAACTTTGTTAAATCAGATCTAATTTGATTGGTTTAAATAGAGACCTGGATCCTCCTTGAGGGCGCTAAGACCAGCAAACTGGATTTTGTAGAACTCTGATTGGAATCCAAAAGGGAGGTGGAGTCCTTCCAACAAGGACTCAAGGCGCCTCCTACTTGGGCTCACGCCACCCTTGGCGTGCGCCCTTCTCTTGCCAGGTTTGGTAGGCAGGCCCCCCAGCTCTCCAATAGGTGCATGAATGTGGTCAAAAGTCAAGGTGAATGGTCAATGTTTGACCAGTCAAAGGTAGACTTTTGACCAAAGTCAAAGAACAAGAAATGGCAGGTGACAAAAATGGGAATGTCTTACAAATAAGACAACCATTCTGACTTGCGACAACCTCCAGTCAAACCATATGAGGCCTTGATGAGCACAAATCCTTTGGCTCAGTCGGACAAACTTATTTGTGATAGTAAAGAAGAGTTAGGTTCAATTGAGTGAGCACGATTCCTTGAACTAATTGAATCTCATTCAGATTCAATTGAACTAGATCAGTTCAATTGGATCACCAGATTCAAACCCTTATTGTGTGACCCAGTTAGGTTCAGTTCTATATGGAATGGGATATGTCATGATCTCTATCATAGACATCATCGAAACTCTTTTGATGGATCAGAACTCTTCTGATTCGAACAGCTAAATGATCGATCACTAAATCATTCTAATTGCTCCCAAATCCATCAGTACCCTAGCAGGTATATGGTGGCAACATCAGAGCTGAATGCGAAACTCTTGGTGCAGCTACCGTGTATTAGTTCTTTTTTGAGCCGATCAGATTAGGGTTAAGGTGAACTCGTCAAACCCTAGTCTTCTCATTATGATGTAATCATTCGATTCGAGTTCCAATGTGAAATCTAAATAGAAACTCTTTCTATTATTTCACTCTACCATGGCCATGATTTCTGACTTGATTCTCTGATCATTCATAGGGCTCTCTCACCGAGGTAGATAGATTCCATCTTGATGCAATCCAGTTCCTAAATGAACATGTCATAGCAAATACACCTCAGGGTTCCATATGGTAGGAGACCGAGTAATGGTGTAGTCAAACTATACACCTCAAGGTGAACTGCCGATGCATCTCAGGTCAAAGAACCAGACACACTATGCAGCATCGAGTCAATCATTGACGAGAGTAGACTTCTAATGACTACTCGAGGTGGTCACTCAGTGCCCTCATCTCTCTAACGAATACTGTACTTTCACTCCGGTGTCTCCCCGTAGACTCAAGACTCATCTACTAAAGAGAAGCGATCGTACACCAACTTCCGAATCAATCACCATCCTCTGATGATCCTATGGTCGGGAGCTGTTTATGAGTTAATAATGATTATTCATGTCTTAAATTTTCAACTCTTGAAAATATGAATTATCATTACCATTAACTCAAAGGATGTATCACAGACATTAAATACACAGGTGTGATAGAAAATAACCCATTTTATAGATTATAGTCAAAATTATAATTTTGCCCCTAGAAGTGTATTACAAGTGTCGGCCAATTTTGGCTTCTAGGGCACATATATCTAACAATAGGTTGGTTATCCTCTTAACCAAGGAGTGTGGAGATACTAGTATAGTATATAGGTGAGATATATGGGTACATCATCACTAAATGTGACCAACTCCAAAGTATTCTGCTATCAAGTATGTCTCTGATGGGATATAGGTATAAGTGTCCCTTAGATCTGAGATCACCTCAATGACTTGCAAGCAACTCACTATGCTTTGGTACCAGACTAACTAAATTTCTAATTCAGTAATGGAAGGTTTTTGGGCATAGTTAAGTACTTGCAAAGTCGGTGTGTGATCAAGATAGAATTGACCACTCTAAGAGTTGGAGAAGTATGTATCACTGTATTTTAATATAGCAAAACTTTGGCCACGATAATCCATCAGATGGATTTAATATTTTAAAATATAATGTGGGCAATCTGATCAGAGTTGATATTTAAACTTTGAGGTGTCCTACAAGCATTTTGGTCAAGAAGATAAATTATATGGAAACTATAACCGCATACGTTCTAAGTATGGTGTTCTACACATTCGATCTATCCGACCATCGGGTATCATTGTTAGATAGTCACTTTGATTGGTATAGAAATTTATTTCTATGCTACTAGCTTGGATTTAGACCTATGAGGTCACACACATTAGAGCTCATGATCTGATCGGATGGTTGATCAATGATTGAGAATCGTTCTAGGGTTAAACGATCAATATGATTGATGTTTAACCTAGTGCAAGTATTACAGAAGGATTGATTAGCAATTTGATTGCTAATTGGCTTAATTTGATTAAGTCAAAAGACTAAGATTAAGTTTAATTAAATATGATTTAATTATATTTGGTTTGGGCTTGATTGGATCAAGTCCAATTGACTTATTAGATAAGTCAAGTGCAAGAAAAAATTAGTCCTAGTCTAACTAAGACTTAGGTCAATCCAATTTTTTAATTTGATTGAAAAATTAAATTAGAATTAAATCTAATTTAATCTAATTTAATTGAACCATTAATTGGGTTAGAATCTAATTTAATTTTGTTGAGTTGGTTTTGGTTTAATTTGGTTTGAGAAACTACTTTGACCAAGTCATAGATAGAATCCTAGTAAGACTAGGATTCCTTCTTGCGCCACCTTAGTCCCAATGCACCCCATGCCTATCTTTTTGATATTTTTCATGGAAAATCCTTTTCTTCCTGATCATCATGTATGCACCCTCTCTTCCTCTCTTTCTCATATGGTAATTGGATAGAAGATCAAGTCAAAGAAGGAGTTTGTTTTGAAATTGGATTCTATGAGATAGAATCCTAACAAACACAAACTCATCCCAAAAGGTGCCGCCCCCACTCCTAATTAATTTCTCTCTTATTCCATGTGAAAAAACCCTTTCCTTGTGTGCCTTTTCTTGCTAGTACATGCCAAAAGTTATGGAGGGGGCCCCCAAGAGTTGGGCTCCCCTTGACTTGCCCTATTTGACCTTTCCTTATTTAGTATTTGACCTAGACATTGACTTTTCTTTTCCTAAATATTTTAAATAAATTTTGGCTTAAAATTTTTGTGGGTTAAAGACCTTTGAGAGGGCTTTGAGGTGTGTAAAAATTAGAGAGAGAGAACCTCTGGGCATTGAGATTGAATAGACACAAAACTAGATGTCTAGGTGAGAGCAAAGAGAAGAAGAGGGTCTTCTTCTAGGGTTGCTGTATTCATCTCCTTCATTCCTTTTTCTTTGGGTTTTCTAAGAGTGTCTCACATCTAAAATCTCTTCTCCTCCTCCTCTTTAGATGAATCCAATCTAGAAGAAAGAAGGCATCTGATCAACCATCAAAGAAAGATCAGCATAGTACTAGCATACTGTGTTGATTTCCAGCATCTAGATTTCTGATCGTGATCGTGGGCTCACGTGGATGACTCCTGGAGGCCGGACGTATGTACGGCTTGCAACTTTATCTTCAAGCCTAAATCAGTGAGTTAAAACATCTAATTCACTCAGATAATAGATCTGATCTATTATTTTTTTATACATGCATGAGATATAGTATAGATCTAGGTTAATGTGATCAACCTTTCTTTCTTATTTATTTTTTATTTTAGATTTAAATAATATGCAATAATCATATAATATGATCTTAGATCTAGGGATTATCTGATATTTAGAATTAATTAGATTAATTTTTAGTCTTCCACTGCTGATCTAGAAAACGTTTTAAGATCTAGTCCTGAAATCCTAGATCTGGTTTCTATAGATTATTGCTCAGTCTTCTACCTCTTATCATCACCAAAATTTTTTTAAAAATTTTCAAACATTCACTCCTAGCCTGGCTACTAATAACATAATCCTGCTCGTTCAAATAGCCTAAAAAAATTAAATTCTTTTTCAATTACGGTACATGCATGACATTTGATAATGTAGGAATGTTCCCGTCGTACATCCTTATCCTAATTGAGCCAACTCCAGCTACTCTGCATGGGTGATCATCTCCAAGACTGACACTTGCTCCATCAATCTTTTGGTAGGTAGAAAATCACTTTTGATGAGAAGTATAGTGGTGAGAGCATACTGAATCTAATATCCATATAGTATCGCACTTTGTGGACCCATCTAATATAACTAGCAGGTCTTCTCCACCACTCATCGAAGCTGTATCATTACTCTTGCTGGCCTTCCCTTTTTTCTTACCCCAAAAGGGGATAATCTCTCCTCAGGTTTCTAGGTTGATGATATTTATAACATTTCAATGTCTTCCTCTGATCTCGAGACTTTGACCTGCCTTTGAATTTTTCTCTTATCTTCTTTTTTGATCTTTTCTGCCTTTCATTCACAGCCAAGATCTCAAACTTGGGATCTTCCTTGTAGATCTTTTTTCTCTGCTTATTCGATCTGAGCACACCAACAACTTCTTCATAGTTTAGGATCTTCTTTCAATAAACTAAAGTTATTATGAGACCATCATACAAGCCTAGGAGAGAACAAAGCAGCAACAATGCCCGATCTGTTAGGGTAGATCCACAACTATGGAACAAGGATCACCCATCCAAGATTACCTATAAGAGATATGGCACCACCTATTGCTCTGAAAAGATAGAAGAAGATAAACGAACACAATCATATACGTGGTTCGGCCCAAGTCCCTACATCTATGGGATATGCAATGCTTCACTACCGAGAAAGAATAATAGAGGAGATACAATCTCAACTCACCAACCCTCTCTCAGGATCCAGAAGCACTCACCCATACAATGCTCTTAAAGTAATCCCAAGAAGATTCCCCTCACAGTCCAGGGCCCTTGACATTTCTAGACACTCTATGATCCTCTCAACCTCTACATCAAGCCCCAACCTCTGTCCCTAGGCAACCTCATCATTCTAGGATACTCCTGACTTTCTTGATGCTCCTGGTGCTCCCTAAGATCCCTGGCTCTCCCTAAGACTTGGTGCTTGATCTTCTTGAGAAGCCCCTGGCACATTATGTTGAGATACTCTCCTCGATTGTTGCACCGTCGAGCCTCTCTCAGCCCTCCGTGCTTCTAGGAAGGTGTACTGCAACACTCCAACGCTTCCTGCCTTGTCTCTGCACCACCTAAGAAGTTTTTCCGAGACTCCATTCTTCTTAGGTCGTTTGGTCTTCTTATAAGCCCTGATCAATCCAGTAGCCATCCGATCAGCTCCCACATGCTCTCCTAGCTGCTAGATAGCACAACAGCTCCATAGATCCCGTCACTAGATCTAGTCCATGAGTCAAGGGCTATAGACCCTATGAAAAGACTTTTGCACGTGTGCTTGTGCATGCTGTTCATCCATGCTATTCTCCTCCATCGAGCCGACTCGATCCACAATCAAGCTAGCTTGACTACATCTCACCTGAGCACAGCTTTCTATCCACCTAAGAGAGCCAGCTCGGATCTGCCTTAAGCTGGCTCAATTTCACTCTGAGCCAGCTCAGCTGTGTATCCATGCCAACCTGAGTGTATTGGCTGATCTCTTTCTCATGGCTTCTGAATATCGTTTTTGGCTTATTATGGATCAAATCTCAACGTGCAAGATTCCAACATTCTCCACCTCAACTTGATCTTTGGCTCTACCTCAAATCTAAGAGCTTCCTATATGATACCACCCTCATGTCCTGGAGCTACCGCCTACTGCTCATGGATCAACAAACATGGGAGTCAAGCTAGGCCGCTTGATTCTAAATCGAGTCTCGTGCCCGATCCATCTCCAATTGGAACTCCACCTCGCATTGAGCTCCATCTGGCTTCTTTTTGTACATGAGAGCATCCATCTTGATTGTGCCCTTCTTCTAACATGATCACCACCACAGCAACCTCTGGTATAATCTAACTCCTCCTAGCTTTGATACCACTATTAAGGTAGATCCATAACTACGGAATATGGATCACCCATCTAAGATCATCTATAGGAGATATGGCACCACCTGTTGCTATGAAAAGATAGAAGAAGATAAAAGAACATAACCATATACGTGGTTCAGCCTAAGTATCTACATCCATGGGACATGCAATGCTTCACTATCGGGATAGAACAATAGAGGAGATACAATCTCAACTCACCAACCCTCTCTCAAGATCTAGAAGCACTCACCCATACAATGCTCTCAAAGTCTAAGAAGACCCCCCTCACAGATCTACTAGTCTAGGACCTTCGATATTCTTTGATACTCTATGATCCTCTCAGCCTCTACATTAAGCCCTAGCCTCTATCCCTAGGCAACCCTACCATTTTAGGATACTCCCAGCTTTCTTGATGCTCCTGGCGCTCCCTGAGACCCCTGGCTCTCCTTGAGACCTGGTGCCTGATCTTCCTGAGAAGCCCCTGGCACACTATGCTAAGATACTCTCTTTGGTTGATGCACCGTTGAGCCTTTCTTAGCCTCCCGTGCCTCTAGGGAGATGCTACTGCAACATTCCAGTGCTCCTTGCCTTGTCTCTGCATTGTCTAAGAGGTTTTTCCAAGACTCCTTTCTTCTTAGGTCGTTTGGTCTTGTTATAAGCCCTGATCAATCCTATAGCCATTTGATCAGCTCCCACGTGCTCTCCTGGCTGCTAGATAGCACAACAGCTGCATAGACCCCATGACTAGATATGATCCATGAGTCAAGGGCTTAAATCCCATGAAAAGACTTTCGCACGCATGCCCGTATGCACTGTTCATCTATGTTGTTCGTCTCCATCGAGCTGGTTCAGTCTATAGTTGGGCAGACTTGACTGCATCTGATCCGAGCATAACTTTCTGTCCATTTGATAGAGCCAGCTCGTATCCATCTCGAGTTGGCTCGATCTCACCCAGAGCTAGCTCAGCTGCATATCTGAGCCAGCTCGACTGTATTGGCTGATCCCTTTCTCATGGCTTTTGAATGTCATTCTTGTCTTATTGTAGATCGAATCTCATGGTGCAAGTCCATGGGATTGAGTGCATGATCAGACCATGGGTGTACATGGATTTTGATGAGTGCATTTGGACTAGGTTAGCTTAGGAAGTTTTTTACAGGTTAGGATTTCGATCCATGTATAGGTATCTATATACATATATATTGTAAATCATTGTAGAGAATAGAGATCATTGTAGCCATTTTCTCCCACATCTCTTCCTCCTCTCTCTGGTATCTTCACACGCCAAGGTGCCCTAAGGGGCATGCCTCCAAGCTTGAAGGAAGGAGGCATGCCCTACTATTCTTTCAACCTCAACAATATCAAGAGATCTTGCGCATCATTTGTTATTAGAGCCAGGTTGACGAGGAGGCATGAACATCAGAATCTAGCATAGGTACGAGATTTAGATTCCATGGAAGAACACACAAAAAAACATTATTTTGGGGGTCGGCAGGCCCCTCCTTTCTTCCTCCAAGATCTGGCAGCGGTCGGTGATTGGCCATCGATCTCGAGCTTAGCGGCTGCGAACCAGTGCACGGAGGTGGGTTTCGATGAGATGGTGGTCGATCAGGCATGCAAAGGAGGTTCCATGGGTAGTCCGGTGGTGCTCACGGGCAGGACGGCCAAGATCCGAAGAGGGGACGGTAGTGATTCGATCCCTTTCTTCTTCTTCGATGGGAAAGTCGTAGGACATAGGCAACTACGACTTCGATGGTGGCATCCAAGCAGCGGCCCGACCAAATCGACAGTGATGGCTGGTGGAACACGGGTGCAGGCATGCATGCAGCGGAGTGCCGGCTTGAGGCACATGGATCCGCCGATGGAGCACCTAGATCCGGTAGTGGTGTGTAGATTCGAGCCAATGGTGGTGGCATATGAACGTCCGATCGTGGACATGCCTAGATTCGGTGGTGGTCATACGGGTGGAGGTTGGTCAGCTGGCATCCATGGAGGCAGGCGGTTCGTGGTCTGGTTCGATTTTGGATGGGACGAAGACTGAAGGAGCCGCAGCGGTGGTCTGGCAGTGGTGGTGCCAAGATTTGATGCTGGTGGCACCCGAGCGTGGCCGGTGGCTAGCGATCGGCTGTTCTTTGGTTTGGCCAAATGAAGAGGAAGGTGCCATAGTGGAGATCCGGTGGTGGTAGCGCACGGATCCGATGGTCATGCGGGCAGAGGTCGGCCAACAACAGCAAGCGGTCATGGCAGTAGGTTCTATTTTTTTTTGGATGGGAGGAGAAGGAGCCGAAGGAAGAAAGCCTGGAAGGTTCCAGGAGAGAGAAAAAAAACCTAAGGATTTTGGGACTTTTATTTTTGATTTTCTGCCTATTGTTCGTGATTGTTCTTCTACATGTAACTTCGCATGGTGTTTAAAATAAAAATATATGAAGGCTGGGTTGCTGGTGATGTTTTATTTGGCATGTCAGAGGAGAGATTACTCAGGGGTCGGGGCCGAGGTAGAGCTGAAGAAGCAACTATTCAGCCTAGTGCAAGACTATAAATAGTAGTTAGGATGCATTCAATGGTACAACTGGTTAGAGCTTTGAGGATGATGGAGATGGATGATCCATGAAGGTCCAGTAGGTTAGGGCTGGATGGCTGTAGAGAGGCACAGAGACTAGGTAGGAAGTGCTGGAGTGCTGTAGTAGCGCTATCCTGGAGGCATAGGGACTGAGAAAGGCTCGACGTTGTAGCAGTCAAGAAGGATATCTCAGTAGAGAGTATCAGAAACTTCTCAGAAAGAGCAGGAGCGGGTCTCAGGGAGCGTCAGGAGGTCTCAGGGAGCGTCAGGAGGTCTCTAGCAGTCAAGAGTATCATACGTCAGGTTTCTTCTATAGAAGCACTAGAGAGAGTCGTAGTTTAGGTGGAGGATGTTCCTCCGGATGCAATTGAAGCAATGGTTGGTGCTAGGGGCAGAAGAGGAGAAGTGCTAGGATGGAATTTTTTAGGATTTAGTTGCTAGATTTAGAAGAGTTGGATGAGCTCCTAGAGATTTTGGAGGTGCCCACGGATTGCGGAGGTATCCGAGATGGCTTCGAAGGGATCTATGGAGTGCGGAGGAACCAAAGGAGTAGTGATAGTGTATGAGGTGCAGCGATAGGCCCAATAGTGTAGCACTGGATGGTTGGCCTCAGGTGACTCAATGATAGAGTCAGATTCTTCTACAGCATTAGATGGACTTCAAATTGGATAGAGCTCCAGAGTGGTGGCTTCACCGATGGAGCTTTGAAGTGGTGGCTTCATAGGTGGAGCTCCAGAGAGATGGCTTCACAAGTGAAGAAAAAATTTGGCATGAGTTCAAAGCATCGGTGATGCACAGTTCCAGGTGGAGCGATATATGTAGGTGGACAAGCATAGGTCTGAAGAGATCGTGTCAGGTGGTCTAGCATGTGCTAGCAGAGGAATGTTGTAGGTTCTCCAGGGAAGTCCAGGAAAGGTAATGTAGCTGCCAAGTAGATGGGATCCTATAATTCTAGGTTTGTGCGAAGGAGCAAGCTAGGTCTTCAGTTGTGGAGGCGGTCATCCCAAAGATCTTCGAGTGCATAGTAGCTAAAGAGGATTGGCAGAGGCATTAGAGTTTGCACAGGAAGCTGTCTAGGTGTGCTACAGAGCATAGGTTGGTGTTGCAACCATGAGGTCAGAGCAGGAGGATATCAGTTCGAGGCCAAGAAGTACGATGGAGCATGAGTCTCAGGGGATGTGGAGCACAGGTAAGTGTTGCAGCTAAGGAGGCGAGGTGGCTTCAATGGGACGGTGTCAGCTTTGGAGGTAGCAAGATGGTGCAGACAGTTCACGTCAGATTTGCCAAGGCTTGGGGGCACCAAGGTAGAGATTGTTAGGATTAGTGGTGCTCCCAAGCCTTGGAAGGCCACTGGAGGAGTTAGAGTGTTGGCTCCAGAAGACTAGGACAAGTGTGGTCGTAAGGCTAGGACCAATTTGGTCCTAGGGTAAAGGTTCAGCCCTCCACAGTCATGAGGTCCTGGTTTGGGTCTCATGGAGGGGCTACTCAGAGTATAGACCAAGTTTGGGTCCATGGGATTGAGTGCATGATCAGACCATGGGTGTACATGGATTTGGATAAGTGCATTCGAATTGGATTAGCCTAGGAAGTTTTTTACGGGTTAGGATTTCGATCCATGTATAGGTATATATACATGTATATTGTAAACCCTAGAGTATAGAGATCATTGTAGCCATTTTCTCCCACATCTCTTCCTCCTCTCTCTGGTATCTTCACATGCCAAGATGCCCTAAGGGACACACCTCCAAGCTTGAAGGAAGGAGGCGTGCCCCACTATTCCTTTAGTCTCAACAACATTAAGAGATCTTGCACATCATGATCTTTCTCAACGATCTTCACATCCAAACTCATCACCTCAGAATACACTTAATTGAACCTTTGGATATGTGCAACAAGATCTCTGCCTTCGAGCATCCTCAGACTATACAGCTATTTCTTAAATCATAGCTTATTTATCATATTCTTCCCCATGTATTTGTTCTTCAGTCTCGTCCAGAGCCCCTTTGTCGTGGTCTCCATGCAAACCTCGGGTAGCACTTGATCGGCTAAACACATTCTGATAATGCTAAAAGCAATTTTCTCCAACTCTTTCCAATCCTTAGCACTGATCCTTTTTGGCCTTTCTCTTATCAAGATCTTGTAGATCCTCTGCTGAACCAATAAGTCCTTTACCCTTTGCTACCATAAGGTAAAGTTCTCCTTACCATCAAACTTTTCAAAATCCACCTTAAGTCCACTTGATCCCATGACTTCAAACAAGTCAGGAACAAAACTCTAATACCCTTTCACGATCACACATCAACAAAACTATCCTTCAAAGAATATCTAAATATCCTATATCCTCTTTTCAACCTTCTGTATCACCGTTCCTCCATGTAACAAATCTCCACCTCAATCTAGAGATAACCATGAAGCAAACAAGAAGTTTTTAGGGTAAAACTTGATGCAACAGATCCTGAATATAGAAATCCTAGGTGTCCTCCTTCCTTCCATGCAACATCGCTCTGCTATTAATTATTATGAAAATTAATTCTACACATGGACCGGCATGACCACTGGTGATTAGCCAAGCAATAAGAAAGAATTTCTTAGAGATTACTGTGGAAGCATGAATAATGGATTCAAGGAATAGAGAAGAAAAGTAGTATAGATTTCTAGAAGAAAAGAGCTTTATTTCAATGAATTCAACATCATATACAATCTTGACTTATTTTCAATATATATACTTTACAAAAGGGTCAAGCTCCAAGCTCATAAAAAAACTCTCCAAACCTAAAAGAATCTGTATACATAAAACATACCCACGAAAACTGAGCTGGCTAACCTGTAACTGGATCGACTCAATTTCAGACTAAGCCGACATAGTTGTGTATCATGCCAACAGCCCAAAAATACTACTTTCTATCTGAATTTTTCTTTGAGATATAGCTGACCCAGTTATGGACTGAGCCAAACCAGTTTCCAACTTAGTCGACCTAGTCTCAAGGTGAGTCGACTAAGTTTTTGAACTTTGCTACTTAGGTTGATTTCTATTTCAGCTTGCTCCCATCTTTCTATGATCCGTCTTCTCATATTTTCAAGACTTGAGAGTACCACTTCTGAGCTCACAACCTCCACACTATCAATAACTACTGAGTTCTGCACCCTGTATAGGTTATTACTCAGTCTTCTATTAGAAATTATATCCCAAAATCAATCATCAATCTATTAATGATTGAGCTTATTCTTATAAATGTATATGAATTAATTATTAGTAAATATTATTTTACTTTTTCATCATAAAAGTGCATCTTCTTTTAATGAAATCCTATATTGTGATGAAGTTCACAGAACTATTTAGAATCGATAAATGAAGATTTATCATTTAGTTCTTAAACATGTTCATGATCAAATGATACATCATTAAAAAGAATGATGACGTTTATTGAGTATAGGTCATTGTGTGCCATATGGATTGGTTGTCTTTTTAGCCAAGGAGTGTGGAGACACTGGTATGGTATACAAGTGAGATGTAGGAGTACAACATCATTGAACAGTGACTCACCTATTGAGTGCTCTATTGCTAAGAGCAGCTTGATCAGGATATGGGCATGACCATGATGACTTACAAGTAACTCACTATGCTTTCACACTAAACTATTTGCACTTCTAATGTAGTGACAAAAGGTCACTAGGTATAGTCAAGTACTTGCAAGGTCTACATATGAGTCAAGATGGGATTGAACCCTCCAGACTATTAGAGATAATACATCACTATATTTTAATTTAGTAATGCCTTGGCCAAGGCAAACCATGTGATAGATTTAAAAGATTGAAATACAATATGGATGATTCAATCAAGGTTGACAGCAAATCCTAGGTTGTCCTAAGCATTTATGATCAAAGGGATGAATCATGCAGTAACTGTATGCCAAGGTTCTTGAATATTACTTTGTAAATATTCAACCTATCCGAACGTCAAGAATCATTACTAGATAGTATCTTCGATTAGTATAAAAAGCTATTCCTATGTATTGGCCTAGTATTCGAATCTATGGAGTTATGCACTAAGTCAAACAAAGTAGGAAGGAATTGTACTAAAGTCTATGTGTTCAATTGAGAAGTATGAGACTTGATTGAGCATATGAATTTACTTAATTAGCAATTAAGTTATAGATCATATGGAATTAAATATTGACTATGTTAAGCTAGCACTTGATATGAGGTGTAGGTTTAATTCCGATGATCCAAGAATTTTCTTGAGAGAATAATTTCAAGCTCTAATTATTTTAGGTCAGATCTAATCTAATTAGACTTAATTTATTTATGGCTAATTGGTTTAATTGGTCAAGTTAGACTTGCATCTGAATCTTAATTGGATTAGGTTCAGCAGCTTTTTAAATTTGGTTCAAATCAGATTCAAATTAGATTTAGATTGAATCCAAACTTAAATCTGATTGGATTAAGCTCACTAAGCCACTTAAACCTAAGGTTCTCTCACCCTTTTGGTTGACCAACATCAATAGCTGGCATGGGGATTGGTGCCACTCTCTCCTAGGGCATGTGCAAGTGGATAGGATCCATGAGTTGACTTTTCCTAGTTGATTTAGAACTTTTAATGTTTAATGAAACATGAGTCCTAATCAAAGAAAGATTTTGTCCAGACTTAAGACTCTTTCTCTATAAATAAAGGGGACCTCTAGGCATGTAATATATGCAAGCAATAGAGAATGAAGAGAGAAAGAGAGAGTTAGAGAGAAATAGTTGGGCGTGGGCAAGTATTAGGCACCTCTCTCTTGGCCGTCCCCTCCCTTGGACACCTCCTTCTCTAGCATGGTAATTCTCTGGTGTGGAGCATCATCTCCAAGCTTGAGATTTGATCTCAAAGCTTCCCTTCGGCAAAGATCTTCATCCCTTCTTCCTGCTAAGTTTGGTGTGCGCGCGATGTAGAGGACCTACACATCCAAATCTCACAAAGCTTCAGAGTTGAGAAGTCTCAAGTTTTGTTTTAATTTTTGGCTACAAAATCAATGTAAGCATTCATATTTAATATGAAATAGTTTTTAAAATCAATCTATCCACCTTTTTCCTGTGTTTTGGTTGGGAACCAAAATCATGTTTTTCCTTCAATTAATATCGAAGCATGTTTTTATGTATGCATAGTAGATTTTATGATTTTTTTTTTTGTATTTTTCTATTCTGATTTTGATCAAAATATTTTCATGAGAACTGATCTGATTCTCTCATAATTTTATCATAAGGTTTTGACCTAATTTTCAAATCAACAACTGCCTTTAAAAATAGGACTGCTAAAAATCTGTTTTATCAGAATTTATTTTAGCAGATTTTTGTTCAATTAAAAACTAATTATACTCTATTTTAATTCTGCATTTGACAGATTTTTGTGGATGTATTTTAGTTATGAAATAAGTGTTTCAATGAGGTTTGAATCTAAAATTGTTTTGACAAGTTTTTAGATTTGTTTGAGCAAAAATAAAGGCATATGTTTGATCATCATGTAAATCTGAAACTATCAATGCATGCATAATAATTTGTGGATAGATTTCTTTATGTATTCAGATCCGAATTTTCTTTTTTATAAGATATATAAATAAAAGTTCCGATCTAAGTTAATGCATGATGATATTCTAATGTGATTAGAAATTGATATGATCATGTATGAACACATTGATTGATTTTGATCAATATGCACGTAGATGTATTTTTTTTTTAAATTAGATTTCTAATCTGAGTAGCATAGTAATCTGATCAGATAGATCATCATGACCATCCAGTCATAGAAAAAAATAAGGTTTTATGGCCCTCTCTTTCCATTCGATGGAGTTCTCTTATGGCGTGTAGGGGTACCGCTACGATTATTATCTTTGAAGATAAACAGCGAAATTTTTTTTTGAATTAGTTTACATCTGATATGAGATCTAAAATTAATTCAATTATTATGAAAAAAAACTAGATCTAAGGTTCTAAACCCTAACCCATATCAGCCATACATTAATTAAGAATTAAGAGTTGTTTGTTAGGATCTAAAATTGACAATTAAAGATCTTAAGATAATTGCATAACACACGGGTTAATGGGTTAGCATGAACTAGATCAATTAATTAGATTAGACCTAAGGTTAGAATTAAAGAATGAACTTAAAAAGAGTAGTTGATCAAATCTAACCAAATGTTGAATTAGATTAGATCAAGGATACTCTAAATCAAATACAATAGTTATAGTTGGTCAAGTCCATATCTTTAATTAGACCAAATGGATCTAATTATGATTAAGTGGTCTAGTCCAGATTGTTAGGTGGATCCAATCAAAACTAATTAACCAATTGATGTTTAAGGTAAGTTTGACAGTTTCGACCGGTAGTCTTTAATTGCGAGCTACTCGCATAGATGGCATCTTTGGTCAGTTAATAGCATATCCCTCCCACCGATCTTACCTACCTAGCCATCTTGGTGAAACTCTATTTTTATTAGATCACTTGATGATTTGAGCTGATCCATGTCAATTAGATAAATCATTGTGACTAATTTAGGTGCCCCTGGACTAGCTTATCACTGATCTTCTTTAATCTGCCTTGGTAAAGTCAGTGGAAGGATTATGATTAACTAGTCTATCTCTTCTCTTCTCTTAAAATTATTAATCAAATCCTCTAAATTATTATATCCTTAAAAATGAAATAGTTATAGTGACAACTAGATCATAGCTTTCCATTAAGTTATGTGATAATAGGTCTATTAGTCTGATAATCATTGGAGGTCCAAAGGCTTGGTGCTTATTAGCTATTGAAATTATCATTCATAATATGATAATTCAATTACATCTCTTTGATAGGTGGTTAGGTTGGCCGACCAAAGTTAGGCCTGATCATTTATTTATGCACTAAGTATAGTCATGTTAAAGGTTGGACCTAACCAAATCTTTCAATGGAGGCCAAAGTCTACTGAAAAGAAAACTGGGGCAAAATTAATTACTAAAAATTATTTAAAAAAATAATTGATAAAGAACTTATCCATAGATGCACATAGATTAGCTAACCAAAGTCAGGCTTTTGTGCAGTCTATGAAGATTCTAGTACCCGCTAAGGAATTAAGATAAGTTCTCGAATTGGACGTAGAGGCTATCAATCCATATAAAATAGTAGGAGAACCTTTAGACTAAAGTCCAAGTCTTTAGACTTAAAAATTTATATACTAATTAGATTTTGTTTTCCTTCTATGTAGTTATGGCCACCACCTTATTGCTCCGATTATTATTAGATAGTGATAAATTAATGGGATCCAATTTTGATAGTTGGTATCGAAAATAGAAGATTGTCCTGGAGCATGAGAGTATTCTATACGTGCCAACAGATTCGGCACCTAAGGAGCCCACTCAGAATACTCGTGGTATGGTCTGAGACACTTACCAAAAGTAGCTCAATGATCAAATGACGATACGTTACATTATGCTAACGGCAATGAATGATGAGTTCACATGCAGATTCGAGAATGCTTAGTCAAAAGATATGCTTCAAAAGTTGAATGAGTCTTTTGGCACTCCTGATGATGTTGAAAGGCACAAGATCGATTGTGCTATTTTCAATGTCTGAATGAGGGATGGGGCACCAATTACTAATCATGTACTATATATGATCAAGTTAATTAAGCACCTTAGCAAACTTGACTTTTTCTAGCATTAACAACTCGGGAAAGATGCAATTCTAAATTCCTTGCCTAAGTTCTACCCCCCATTTCTTACTCATTACAGAATGATAAAGCCTGCAGTTAACTACTATGGTTTGCTGGGATTATTGCAGGACTTTGAGAAGGATCACCAGCTCCACATGGAGTCATTAAAAATATGGGAGGGTCTTTTTCTGAGCGACCCTTTAAGAAAGGGAAGAAGAACATGAAGAAGAAAAATAAAAAGGTGCAATAATGTGCTGCGACATCTATACCCGGTCAGACCAAGAAGCCCTAGACCGACCAGAGTTAGATAGAATGCTTCTATTATAAGAAGTAAGAATATTGAAAGAGGAATTATCCTCAGTACATTGCCTCCCTAGACACAAACAGGCCAAAGAAGAAGCATGCCATTGCTTCGTAAGGTACTTATATGATAACACCTTGCAATCTTTCTATACGTAATACTACTATTTGGGTATTAGACATCAGAAGCCCATTTAATGTTTGCAATTTGTTGCAAGGTTTGTAGGTCAGTAGGAGATTTAAAGAATGTGAGAGATTCCTGAATGTTGGAGATAGAAGACCAGTTCTAGTTCTAGCTTTAAAGATCATTAAACTTGCATTCAATTCTCATATCATTATCCTTAGTGATTGTCAATTTTGTCCTAGTTTCTTATTGAATATAATTTTTGTAGACCTTTTGGCCAAGAATGGTTATGAAATATCAATAAAAAAAATTTATAATATCATTTTAAATGGTATTACTGTGATGAATGGATAATTGAATAATGGGATTTACATATTATCACAGCCTTTTAATGTAGTCTACTCATCTGGTAAATGCCCTAGGATAGATAATGTCTTTGATGCCTACCTTTGGCATTATAGACTAGGTCATATTAACAAGAACATGATGAATAGGTTGACTCAAGAAGGAATTATTAAAGTCAATGATTTTGAATCATTGCTAACTTGCGAGTCTTGTCTACCTGGAAAAATGACTAAGTTATCATTTGCTAGAAAATGTGAGTGAGCCAGTAAGCTTCTAGATCTAATACATACTAATGTATATGGATCTATGAGTACTAGTTCTAGAGATGAAAATTGTTGAGAAATATGCAGGATTTCATGCATAAATTTCAAAATTTTTTTGAAATATACAGTAGTGGAAGACATAGATTAAACTATTTAATCTATAATATGCATGTAATCAAATTAAAAAATCCTACATCAAGGATCTATAACATGTTATGACATAAATATAAATCTAAAATTAAATTAATCATAAGTGATATTGATCATATTAATACCTAGATCTAGAATAATTCTAGATCTAACCCTAGATCGCATCTCGATCACCAAGAGATCAGCTCTCTTATCTTTGCATGGATTGAGAACTCTACGGTTAAATCCATTATTGCCTTTGGACCTGCACAAGCATCTGACCTCTATAGGTGATCCACACGAACCTACAACACAGATCAGAGGTTCGTCGAATGAAGATCCGCTTAAAGTACTAGCTTCTCGTAGATCCCTTTTGATGGTTAATCAAATACATGTTCTTTGGATTTCTTAGACACTCTAAGAGATGACAAACATGAGAAGAAATAAGAAAGAAATCCAACCCTTGGATCTCTCATAAATCAAAAAATAAAATCAAGGAAAAATAAATCCTAAGAGAAGACAAATCTTCTCCTTCAGGACATCAATGGTTGATGTTCTGAAAATATCTCTATGCTAAGACAAGAGGAGACTTTCTCCCCTAGAATTTTTCTTAAGTTTCTAGATCTAAGATTTTTGATTTTATTCCTACAAAAATCTCATAAAAAAAGTAGAGAGGAAAGGTTCTCCAAGAAATCCTAAGAGAAGACCTTTCTTCTCTTCTCCTTCTCTCATCAGGACATGATCAAATCATGTCCAAAATCCAAAACATTAACACCATGCCCCAACAAATTGGAACACTCATCCCCACCCCCAAATCCTCTCTCTCTCTTAGATTTTTTTCATATAAAAATTATAAATAAAATAGAAAGAGAGAAATATGAAAGAAAAATATAAGAGAAGACAATCTTCTCTTACCTTATCTCTTCAAGACATCAACCTTTGATATCTTAATTGAAGTCTCTTCTCCATGAATCTTGGTGCCACAAATCCTCCAAGCCTTCTCCTCATTTTCCTCTTATTTTTTATAAGTTTTTTAGGATTTTTCACATCCTAAAACCATCTCATAAGAGGCATCCACCTTTTATTGCAAGACTAGATTAATACCTAGTCAAAGGAGGACTTCTATGGGGCGTCCAACTCTTGGATGCCCCTCCCACTTACTTTTTTGTGTAACCATTGATTCTCACACACAAAACCAAGGAAAAAAGGACCGAATAAGATAGAGGGGCGTGGGTAGAGTTGGTGCACAAGGGAGGGAGGAGTTTGGGTCAAAGAAGACTCTTCCAAGTAGGAAATAATTTCCAACTTCCTTCTAATTTCGATCAAATCAAATTTAAATTCAATTCTTGAGATAATGGGGTGTGAAAAATTATTTCTTAGGCATGAAAATCATAGAAAAGAATTTATAATTAAATATTGGAGCATGGGACCATTGGCGCAAGGGAAGAGTGAGAGTCCCAGTCCAACTATGACTCTTTATGTTTGACTAGGTCAAAACTATTTTGAACCTAAATCATAACTAATTTAAACTAGATAAAATGCAACCTAATTGAGAGTGATCCTAGTCTAATTAAAAGTTTAATTAAATTAGATTAAACTATATTTAATTTTGATTTAAATTCGAAGTCAATTTGAAATTAGATGCACTAAAATCCTAGTCCAACTAGAAATTGATTTTCCCTTGTAATTGGCTTATCCAATAAATCAATAGGACTTAACCCGATTAAGTTCAAACAAATTCTAATTGTATCTAATTCAATTAGACTTGATCTCAGTCTGATTGCTCAATCAAATTGAGCCAATTAGCAATCCAATTGCTAATCAATCCTCCTATAATACTTGCATTCGGTCAAACATCAATTGCATTAAATATTTGATCTTAAAACGATTCTCAATCATCGATTAACCATCTGATCAGATTACAAGCTCTAATTTGTATGACCCCATAGATTTGAACCTAAGTCAGTAGCATAGGAACTAATTTTTGTATTAGTTTAAGTTACCATCTAGCAATGGTTCCCAACGTCCGAATAGGTCGAATGTATGCAAAGCAACATTCTTAGAACCCTGGCCCATGATTATCATATAATTCATCCCTATGATTAGTAATGCTCAAGACGACTTTGAGTATGCTGTCAAACACTCATACAGGTCATCTCTATTGTGTCTCAAAATTTTACAAATCCCGTGACACCTCACGAGGATTACCCAGGCCTAGATTTTGCTAAATTGAAACACAGCGAGTCATTCTCTTCCTGAAGTTAATTAAGAGTGGTCAATCCCATCTTAACTCACACATCGACTTTACAAGTACTTGAATATACTCAGAAATCTTTCGAATCTATATTAGAAATATAGGCAATCCGGCATCAAATTACAGTGAGTTGCTTACAAGTCATCATGGTTATCTCAGATCAGAGGGACACTTATACCCATTAGTCTTAGCTAGCTACTCTTGATAGTAGAGTACTACATTGGTCATGTTCAGTGTAGATGTACTCCTACATCTCACCTGAATATCATACCAATGTCTCCATATCACTTGGTTGTGAGGACAACCAACGCATATGGCATACAACGACCTACACTTGATAAGTTATTGTCCTTATTAATAACTTATCATTTGATTGTGAACAATTTAAGAACCATCCAATAAATTCTCCTTTATCGATTAATTATGGTTCTAAGGACTTCATCATAATTTAGGAGTTTATTTAAGGAAGATAGAACTTTTAAGATGAACCAGCCAAATAGTTATTATTATTAGATAATTCATATACTAATTTCAATCATCTACCACTTAGATGATTGGCTTTAGGACATATTTTTCAACAACTTCTACTGGGACTAAAGCCAATCAAAAAGATATCAAATATCTTATTTTCCACTTGAGTTCGTAGGATTCCTTAGTTCCGAGGCCTTAGCAAATGGGTTGGTCAAGTTCTTCTTTTCCATCGATCTTCCAAAAGTCGACGTCACCCAAATCTAATATCTAAGATGATAGAGATGCAGAATATGCTAGTCCTTTGGTTCTTTAGCCTGAGCTCTGGCTCTAGTGCTATGATAGGACTGGACCATCGATGGAGGGTGTCACTCCCATCCTGCTAATGAACCTCAATAACTATACAGCTTACATGGCAGCATCATATGCCACGATGTCTCTACATCACTAACTGAATAGGCTAAAGTATCCTACTTGGAATCTTTCCAATAGATTGCTCCTATAATTAGGGTATGAGCCGATATTCTTTTATTGTCACCTTATTCTAACTGAAATTAAAACATCCATATGTTTTAAGTCAATACTTCCATATTTGAGTCAGTGGACCTTAGTGTTTTCCAAATACTTAAGGTTTGTCTATACAATCTTTCAGTGGCTCTTACTTGGATCAGACTGGTATCTGCTCACTACCTCTAATGAGTATACCATGTTTGGTCACGTACATGGAGAAATAAGATGATAACTAAATCTTTATTCTTTACAATGCTGGGATGTCATTTTCGATTAAGAGAATTTCATCTACAGACAACACAAAAAATAACACTATAGAATATTTTATCTAATTATAAATGCAGAATTTGTCTTTGTTCATAACAAAGGTATATGTTCAAAATGTTTGTTCTAATTCTGAGGTAATAGCCAAATGGGCTTTAAGGTCTTTACCTTTCCATCTACACTACTCTAATCCTTTTGAAAATTTATTCACACCCAAGAGATTTTATCCCTTCAGGTGAATCATTTAGTATCTATACACTATTGATTTTCATGAACTTCAATTTGCATCATGTGGCTCCAAGCCACTTCTCAATGTCAGATCACTACATTGTATCCCTATAGGTGATCGGATCCTTGTTGTTTTCATCGAGCTTAGTAGGATTGCCATCCCAGACCTAGATTTTGAAGTATCTATCCAGCTGATGTAGTACTCTATCAGATCTTCTTAAAGATGACACTTTAATGGACTCCAGATTTGATCTGATCAAATTCGATTCTGTAGGTTTACTAGATTACGTTGGTTCTTTTCTATCAGTCAAACTTTTTCAAGTTCAACTTGATAGGCATCAGTTCCTTCTCTAAGGAACTCCTTTTCAAAAGGAATGCCCTATTGCTGATGAACATCTTATATTCTTTAGCATAGTAGAATTAATAATCCTTAAATACTTATTGGACCAGGATCCAAGTTTATCCATGTGCAAATATATGACATAGGCCGATTAACTACAAACCCAAAAGTGAGAGAGTTTAGGTCTACGTTCGATCCATATCCAATATAAAATCTATGCGACAAATTTACTTAGAACCTTTTTTAGAGTAAAACTAGTAGCCATAAGAGCACAACCCTGAAATAGGCAGATAAGTGAACCCTATAGTGGATTGAACCATGTCTAACAAAGTTCAATTTCTTCTTTCAGATGCACTATGTTCCAAAAAGAAATCTACTTGAGAGAGAATCATATTCTCTCCTAGATATGTCACAAACTTACTGGATAAGTATTCACCTCCTCGATCTGATCGAAGAGTTCCAATGTCCTTTCTAGTTTATTTATTTTTTATTATTGAATCATTTGAATATTTCAAATGATTCAAGCTAGATGCACCCATGCCCAGATAGGTCGTCTGTAATGAAATACCAATATCTTTCTTTGGTACTTAAGTTCATAAGTCTACATACATCACTATGTATGAGACTTAGAACTTTATCGGCTCCATCTTTTTCAGTAAAAGGTGACTTTATCATTTTCCCAAGAAGATAAGATTCACAGATTATCAATGATTCACAATTATTGATGTTGAGATTTTCCTCTTAAGCTAACCCATTTATCCTATTCTTGTCAAGATGACTAAGCCTATAATGCTAAAGATAGATATCCATGATATAATCTAACTTGGGTGTGTACATTACACTTAACGGGTTGTATAAATATTAAATATTATTTCATATTATCCATGTATTACTATAATATTATTCATAATAATATCACAACAATCTTCTTTATTGATAAATAATAACCATCTCTGACCAAAAGGCTATCAAAGATCTCATTTATCATAAATGATGGACAATAGTGACAATCACTCAAAATGACATCTATTGAAAATAAGCTTGACAAATTCTAAAGCTAGGATTGAGAAAAGACTTTCATCCCCAATGTTCAGGTATTTCTCACCATTTTTAAATATCCCACTTACTTGTAGTCTTTGCAATAAATTGCATAAGACTATCAGCATCTAATACACATGTAGTAGAATTGTTTATAGAGAAATTTTAGGGTGTTATCATATAACATCTTTAATGAATAATTTTTGCTCCTTTCTCTTGTTCGGCCTATTATGATCAAGTGAAGCAAGATAATTCTTTTTTCTATGACCCTGCTTCTAACATTAGAAGTTGTTGTGAACTTTTGAAGTTATAACCGCAAGTGCATGGTGTGCAGTGTAGCACGTCCAGCGAGTATGAGTCGATCCCATGAGGAAATGGTGTTTAAACTATGTCTAAACCCCTGCTCAGGCAAGGTCCAATAGGAATGATCACAAGTTAATGAAATATAGAAAAAATAAAAAATGTAAAAACCTAAGGTTTTTGAATCCACTAGACCAATGTTTTAGAAAATCATTTCTACTGATCTCCCTAATGATATCCTCCAAATTCCTTTCTCTGTATCAACCAAGTATGGATTATGAAGAGATTAAAACTCAACTATAAACTATCAAGGTTTTACAAGAAAGAAAAGAATAGAATATAAGTATTGTTGAGCCTTCTTTCTTTGCCCTTCTTGCACTGAAACAAATATGAACTATAAAGAGATTGAAACCCAATAATAGTTCATTAAGTTCCTTGGCAAGAATTTAAAAGGAAGGTCTCCTTCTAAAATTAAGATGAGAGATCCTAAGAGAAGATACTTCTAGTCATGGTTTAGCTTCATCACCAATCCTAGAGGGTTGCTTAGCTAGCCATGATTTGAAAACTCTAAAACAAAAAAAAAATAAAATTGAAAACAATCTTTAACTACTTGCTGAAGATAGATTAAATATGCAGAAATTAAACTATCCTAGTTGCTGAAATTAAAAACTGCATGAAATAAATTGAATCAAAATATTAAAAATTTATTTCTAATAAAAATTAGTTATAAAAAATTTAACTCCCAAGCCATAGATCAGGCTTGGAGATGGAACAAGAAGAAAAGAAATACATAAATTAAAATAAACTCTCAGATTGGCTCTCTGATTTCTTGGAAAGAATGGACAAAACTAGAATAGATTGGAATGGGGTTGCAACTACAACTCCCAAAAAATTCCTATCTGATGGAAGTGGAATGGTAGTGATGAAATAAGATGGCTGGAAAAATTCTCCAATAAAAGTCTCCCCACTCCTCCCTTGCTGCCTTCTTTTTAAAGAGGAAGAATGATGCATTCATGCCGTGTTTGTTTCTTTCGTTCCTTCTGTTCCGCATGAGATGTCGACCAACAAATCCCTCCAACCTCATTTAAATTTCAACTCAGGAGATTAAAACTGTTCCTTCCATGGTGAAATCAAACTCTTCTCTCTGCATCTCATCACATCTGCTTCCAAGTTTATCCATCTTCATTTCAAACTTCCGCATTCATTCCGACCAAGTCAACACTTCTGTGGAGTTTGGAATGGTTGGCCATGGGATGGATTCGGCAATAGGAAGCTCCGGTGGGATGCAGCGATTGGTTTGAAGAACCTCAATGATCATTAATGGCCATCGTTGCTTGGTCGGATGCAGAGAAGAAAGGGGGAAAGGATGGCTCTTTCCAGCATCTCCGATGGATTTCGACGAGGTGGCGACCACCGATGGCGAGGACAGCGGTCGGTAGTGGTGATGGCTTGATCCATTGAAGAAGATGACAATGGGATGAGAAAAACTCAATCTTAGGCTAGCAAGTAGCTCCATATCAAGTTCCAATAAATCAAACTCTCTGAAACATTGAAAGAAAAGAAACTATCCCTTTCTTGAATTTTTTTTGGCGATTGGCAAGGTGGATGGAGGCGAGGTGCTGGCAACAAGTTTCTGGCACCGAGGAGAGCAAATGGTGATTTTTCGGAGATGATCAAATGGTCAAATTGGCCTGTGGTCCATGGCCCTATTCCATGGACCAACAACCATGGAGGTTGAAGGTTGAAGGTTAGGGATGATTGCTTTGAAATTCATGCAAGAACTGGTCTTCTGACTTCGTTTGACCTCCGATTTCAATTTCGATCGTACCGTTGGAATCCTGGAAGCTTGCTCTTCATGTTGTCATGTGCTTTCATTCAAAACACTACATAAAAGTATTAATTTTAATTAAATAAGTTAATTTGATGTATAAATTAATCTACTTATACTTAATTTTTATGCATTTATCAGAAGCACTATGCTTGATTTGGATTAACCTTGGACTAATTATTTTGATTGGGCTTAGAAGCTCCAGTACGAACCCATTCGTACTACTGAACCAAATTCAACTCTCGATACTAATTATCAAAGTTGGGTTGCATAAGTCATCATGGTCTAACAGTGATAGGAGCAATTAGGATTTAGCCTTAATTTGAGAAAAGAGAACATTGACCTAAGTATATGAATTATATTAAGCTCAAAGACTTGGACTTTAGTCTAAAGGTTCTCCTACTATTTTATTCGAATTGGTAGCCTCTACCTCTAATTTGGAGAATTTCTTTAATTTCCTAGTAGGTACTTGAATCCACATAAACTGCACATAAGCTCAACTATGGTTGGTCAACCCATGTACATCTAAAGGTAGGTTCACAATCAATTATTTCTCCGAGCAACTTCTAGTAATTTAATTTTGCCCCAGAAATCTAATCAGTAGGCTAGGGCCTCCACTATAAGGATCCAGTTAGGTCCAGCCATTAACATGAGCATACTTGGTGCATCTAACTAACGAATGATTAAGTCCAACTATGGTTGGTCAACCTAACCACCATTAAAGAGACACTACCAAATCGTCATATGATGAATGATAATTTCATTAGTCAACAAGCACCAGGCCTATGGACCTCCAATGATTATTGAGCTAATAGACTCATTATCAAATACCTTAATGGAAGGCCATGACTTGATTATTTTCATAACTTTGTCATTTTAAGGACCTAATAATTTTAGAGGATTTAAATTATTAGTGATTTAAGGATAGAAAGGACATGGACCAATTTGCTTCCACTGACTTCACCAAGTCAGGTCCTCCCACTGACTTCATAAGTCGCTGATGAGGATTATGATCAATTTTGATCCATGGGCACCTATATCAGTCTCACTGATTTCCTATGTGACATGGATTAGCTCAAATCAATAAGCAACCTAATCAAAATCTGATTAACCACATTGATGAGGTAAGTGAGATCGATGGGAGGGTCTGCCCAGGCTTGTCTTACATACCATCAGAAATGGTCAAGTAAGTGGGCTGTCAATTAAAAATCATCGATCTGGAATGCCAAACTTACCTTAGATACTAATTGGTTGGTTAGTTTTGATTTGATCTGCCTAAAGACTCGGGCTCGACCACTGAGCCACGATCAGATCCATTTGTTAGATATATGGACTTTGATCAACTACAACTATTGAATTGATCCATAGAAAAGAAATGACCTAATCCTAATTAACTATTAATTAGGTTTGATCAATTTCTTAACTAAGTTCATGGTCTAACCCAGTTAATGATCTAATCAAAACAAACCCATTTAACCTTTAACCCAAGTTTTTTGAAATTGTCTTAGGATCTTCAAATCACAAACCTAGATCCTAAACAATCACTTATTTCTCAATTAAGTTCAAACTTTGGATTTATGAAATCTCAGAACTAGTTTCTAATTTTATTATTTAAAATATTTTTAAATTATAAATAATTTACATTGAATCATATTCAATACATGGTTTTAGATATGATTTATTTCATTATTTAGATCATGTCCTAGGGTTTTAAATCTAGAATTTTACAGAAAGTAAGTTCTTAATTTAAATTCTATAAAATAAATATGTCACACATATACATTCTAGATTCAAAATAAAAATTACATATCAACATATGCAACAAGAGGATATAGATCTAAACATAAAACACATCATATAGATAAGATCATAAATCATTTAAAATTAGATTTAAAATCTAAAAATAAATCATAAATTACTTTAGATCTCATCTAATATATTTATGATTTAGATTTCTTGAATCAGAGCATACTAGGACAATCTTTCTACTATAAGGGATAAACCTTACAGTAGGACAACCTTATGGCAGTATGTGCAATTCTGATATTATTTAGATCTAATCTAAATAATTTAAAATAGATTAAATATCTATTTAATTTTATATTTAAATTAAAAAATTAAATCATAAATTTTCTTAGATCTAATCTAAATTATTCATGATTTATATTCAGATCAGCATATACTAGGACAACCTTTTTATTATAAGGGGTTAACCTTACAACATGACAATCTTATGACGGTATGTGCGATCTTCAATTAATTTTAATTTTTAGATTTATTCTTAAGCATACATGAATATGTTATAAAAGAATCTAGATGCTCTAATACCATAGCTGAGAAACATGCAGGATTTCATGCATAGATTTCAAAATTTTTTTGAAAATAGAGCAGCGAAAGACATAGATTAAACTATTTAATCTACAACATGTATGCAATCAAATTATAAAACCCAACATCAAAGATCTACAACATGTTATGATGTAAATAAAAATTTAAAATTAAATTAATCATAAGTGGTATTGATCATATCAATACCTAGATCTAGAATAATTCTAGATCTAACCCTAGATCGTATCTAGGTCACCAAGAGATCAGATCTCTTACCTTTGCGTGGGTCGAAAACTTCATGATTGAATTTGTTGTTGTCTTTGAAGCCACACAAGCATCTGACCTCTATAGGTGATCCACATGAACCTGCAACATAGATCAGAGGTTCGTCAAATGAATATCTGCTTAAAATGCTAGCTTCTCATAGATCCCTCCTGATGGTTAATCAAATACATATTCTTGGGATCTCTTGGACACTCAAAGAGTTGAAGAACATGAGAAAGAATAAAGGAGGAATCCAACCCTTGGATCTCTCATAAATCAAAAAATAAAATCAAGAAAATATAAATCTTAAGAGAAGATAAATCTTTTCCTTCAGGACATCAACGGTTGATGTCCTGAAAACATCTCTATGCTAGGACAAGAGGAGACCTTCTCCTCTAAGATTTTTTTTAAGTTTTTAGATCTAAGATTTTTAATTTTAGTCATACAAAAATCCAATAGAAAAATTAGAGAGGAAAGGTTCTCCAAGAAACCTTAAGAGAAGACCTTTCTTCTCTTCTCCTTCTCTCATCAGGACATGATCAGATCATGTCCAAAAAATTAACACCATGCCCCAATAACTTAGAGCACTCATCCCCACACCCAAATTCTCTCTCTCTCAAATTTTTATTATATAAAAATTATAAATAAAATAGAAATAGAGAAACATAATAGAAAAATATAAGAGAAGACAATCTTCTCTTACCTTATCTTTTCAGGACATCAATCTTTGATATCTTAATTGAAGGCTTTTCTCCATGAATCTTGATGCCAGAAATCCTCCAAGCCTTCTCCTCCTTTTACTCTAATTTTTTATGATTTTTCTAGGACTTTTTATGTTCTAAAACCATCTCATAAGAGGCATCCACCTTTTACTACAAGACTAGGCCAAAACCTAGATAAACGAGGACTTCTATGGGGTGTCCAACTCTTGGATGCCCCTCTCACTTATTTTTTCATGTAACCACTGATTCTCATGCACAAAACCAAAGGAAAAAGGGCCAAATAAGATAGAGGGGTGTGGGTAGAGTTGGTGCACAAGGGAGGGAGGAGTTTGGGTCAAAGAAGACTCTTCCAAGTAGGAAATAATTTCCAACTTCCTTCTAATTTTGATCAAATCAAATTTAAATTTAATTTCTGAGATAATGGGATGTAAAAAATTATTTTTGGGCATGAAAATCATAGAAAAAAATTTAGAATTAAATATTGGGCTGTGGACCATTGGCGCAAGGGAAGAGTGAGAGTCCCAATCCAACTGTGACTCTTTATGTTTGACTAGGTCAAAACTGTTTTAAACCTAAATCAAAACTAATTTAAACTAGATAAAATGCAACCTAATTGAGAGTGATCCTAGTATAATTAGGAGCCTAATTAAATTAGATTAAATCATATTTAATTTTGATTTAAATTCAAAATTAATTTGGAATTAGATGCACTTAAATCCTGTGCAACTAGGAATTGACTTTTCCTTGCAATTGGCTTATCCAATAAATCAAGTGAACTTAATCCAATTAAGTCCAAACCAATTCTAATTAAATTTAATTCAATTAAACATGATCTCAATCTAATTTTTCAATCAAATTGAGCCAATTTGTAATCCAATTGCTAATCAATCCTCCTATAACACTTGCATTAGGTCAAACATCAATCGTATTGAATATTTGACCTTGAAATGATTCTTAATTATCGATTAACCATCTGATTAGGTTACAAGCTCTAATGCGTGTAACCCCATAGGTTCAAACCTAAGTCGATAACATAGAAACCAATTTTTGTACCAATCGAAGTTACCATCTAGCAATGATTTCCAACGTCCGGATAGATTGAATGTATGCAAAGCAACATTCTTAGAACCCTGGCCCATGGTTATCGTATAATTCATCCCTATGATCAATAATGCTTAAGATGACTTTGAGTATGATGTTAAACACTCATACAAGTCATCTCTATTGTATCTCAAAATTTTGTAAATCCCATGATACCTCATGTGGATTACCCAAGCCTAGATTTTGCTAAATTAAAACACAATGAGTCATTCTCTTCCTAAAGTTAATCAGGAGTGGGCAATCCCATCTTGACTCACATACCGACTTTACAAGTACTTAACTATATCCAAAAATCTTTTGAACCTATATTAGAAATACAGGCACTCCGGCACCAAAGTATAGTGAGTTGCTTGCAAGTCACCGTGGTGATCTCAGGTCAGAAGGACACTTATACCCATTGGCCTTAGCTAGCTACTCTTGATAGTAGAGTGCTAGATTGGTCACATTCAGTGCAGATGTACTCCTACATCTCATCTGAATGTCATACCAGTGTCTCCATACTACTTGATTATGAGGACAACCAACACATATTGCATACAGCGACCTACACTCGATAAGTTATTATCTTTATTAATAACTTATCATTTGATCATGAATAATTTAAGAACCATCTGATAAATCCTCCTTTATCGATTGATTGTGGTTCTAAAGACTTCATCATAATTTAGAAGTTCATTTAAGAAAAATAGAACTTTTATGATGAACCAACCAAATAACTATTATTATTAGATAATTCATATACTAATTTCAATCATCTACCACTTAGATGATTGGCTTTAGGACATATTTTTCAATAGATATCACTACTTTTTTATGTTCATGGATGACCTATCTAGGTATAAGTAAGCCTACTTAATGAAACACGTCTGAATTATTTAAAATATTCAAACTATATCTTAATGAGGTAGAGAAATAAATTGGAAAGAGTATTAAAACTCTTCAATTTGATTGAGGGGATGAATACCTATCCAATGAGTCTCTGACATATTTAGGATAGAATAAAATTTTTTTACAATGAACTCCTCTAGGAACACCACAACATAATGGTATATCTGAAAGAAGGAATCAACCCTGTTAGACATGGTTTGTTCCATGATGGGCTTCACCAGTCTACTGATCTTCTTTTAGGGATATGTACTCGAATTAGCATGTTATGTTCTTAATAGGATTATGAGTAAGTCTATAGATGAAACACCATATGAGATATGGATTGAGCATAAGCCAATACTCTCATATCTTAGGGTTTGGGGGTGTCCAGCTTATGTCAAATGTTTAATAATAGACAAACTTGGACATAGGCCTCATAAGTATATTTTTATTGGATGCCCGAAAGAAACCAAAAGGTATTATTTCTACCATACTAATGAACAAAAGGTGTTCATCAATCTTAAGGTAGTCTTTTTAAAAAAGAAGTTCCTTGGTGAAAAAATTAATGCCTCTAAGGTTAAACTTGAGAAAGTTGGATAGGTAGAAGAAATGACACATGTAACTGAACTTCAATCAAATTTGATTAGATCAATACTGGAGACCAATGAACTTGCACCATTAAGGCAATCTGATAAAGTACCACATCAATTAGATAGATACTATGATTTCTGTAGTGTTTGATCGACATAACGAAAGTGATAAATTTCAAAAATTTTGGTCTATCAAACCCTAATTCTTAGGACCGACCTTGATGAATTTCAATCACATGCATACATAAGATATAAGATTAGATAACATACTCTTAATAATCTGATTTAGGGAGGACTTATTTCCATGAGGCATCCACATGTTTGTTAGGATTTGTTGCCTCAAATTCGACCCATAGTAAGAAGCAAATCAGTTTTCAGCACAGTAGTTGGGTCGGCTTTGATACACGGTTGAGCCGACTTGGATTGAGATCAAGCTAGCTTGAACCATAGTCGAGCTGGCTCTCTCAAGCAAATAGACAGCAGGAGTTCGGATGAGATGCAGTCGAGCTAGCTCGACCCCTGATCGAGCTGGCTCGATGAAGGCGAATAGAATACGATGGAATTTTTTGTTTCAGACTTTGATTGTAATTAATACAAGGGATCTATAGGAGTTGCTTATGGACCACAGGATCCAGTGGCCACGGAGGATTGCAGTCATGATTTGAAGGTCGAAAAATATTTCAAGACTCCATCAAGAACATGATCGACTCATATTAGGAGAACGAGTCCTGTTAGGACTCCTGTGAACTATTGAGAAGAGGATTCTCATCCTATTTAAAGGGCTGAGATGCTATGGAGTAAAAAAGTTGGTGCATATAGAGTGAGAGGCATGTAGAGAGGTTCCGGTAGCCATCGAGAGGAGATTGCCAGAGCGTCGAATACGTGCAGCCTATGAGAGAGAAAAGCAATAGGTGCATAGTATCTGGTGAGGAGGCTGTAAGGGCAAAGCATCTTGTAGCTTCTGTGGATCTTCTTCGAATTCTGAGAAAGCTTTTGTGAGGATAGCTTCTAGTTGAGAGAGATTTATAGACGGTGAGTTGAGAGTGGATGTTCTCCTCGTGTACCTATTTTTTTCTTTCATAGTAAAGCTTTGCATGTCCCATGGAGGCGAGCCTTTAGGCTGATCCAGGTGTTAGATATATGTGCCCTAGAAGCTAGAATTGGCTGACATTTGTAATACACTTTTAGGGGCAAAATTATAATTTTGACTAATATCAATAAAATAGATTATTTTCTATCACATATGTGTATTTAGTGTCTGTGATACATCCTTTGAGTTAATGGTAGTGATAATTCATATTTTCAATAGTTAAAAATTTAAGACATGAATAATCATGGTTAACTCATAAAATGCTCCCGACCATAGGATCATCACGAGGATGGTGATTGATCCGAAAGGTTGGTGTACAATCACTTCTCTTTAGTAGATGAGTCTTGAGTCTACGGTGTGGAGACACTGGAGCGAGAGTATAGGTACTCGTTAGAGAATGAGGGCACTGAGCGTGACCACCTCGAGTAGTCATTAGGAGTCTACCTTCTCGTCAATGACTGACTCGATGCTGCAGTAGTGTGTCTGGTTCTTTGACCTGAGGTGCATCGGCAGTTCACCTTGAGGGTGTTATAGTTTGACTACACCATTACTCGGTCTCCTAGCCATATGGAACCCTGAGGTGTATGTTGGCTATAGCATGTTCATTGTAGGAACTGGATGGCATCAAGATGGAATCTATCTACCTCGGTGGTAGAGGAGCAGCCCTATGATAATCATGAGAATCAAGTCCAGAAGTCCATGGCCATGGCAGAGTGAAATAATAGAAAGAGTTTCTATTTAGATTTTCACATTGGACTCAAATCGAATGATTACATCATATGATAGAGACTAGGGTTTGACGAGTTTACCTTAACCCTAATCTGATCGGGGCTCAAGATAGAAGGAACTGAATCACACAGGTAGCTGCACCAAGAGGTTCGCATTCAGCTCTGATGGGTTGCCACCATATACTGCTAGGTGTCACTGATGGATTTTGGGAGCAATTAGAATGATTTAGATGATCGATCATTCTAGCTGTTCAAATCAGAAGAGTTCTGATCCATCGAAAGGAGTTTCGATGATGTCGATGATAGAGATCATGACATATCCCATTACCATACAGAACTGAACCTAACTGGGTCACACAAATAAGGGTTTGAATCTGGTGATCATCAATTGAACTGATCTAGTTCAATTGATCTGAATGAGATTCAATTAGGTTCAAGGAAATCGTGCTAGCACTCGATTGAACCTAACGTTCTTCTTTTGCTATCATAAATAAGTTGTCCTGTCTGAGCCAAAGGAGTTTGTGCTCAATCAGAGGCCTTCATATGGTCTGATTGGAGGTTGTCCAAGTCAGAAAATGTTGTCTTATTTTGTAAGACATTACCTGCCATTTTTGGTCACCTGTCATTTCTTGTTCTTTGACTTTGGTCAAAAGTCTACCTTTGACTGGTCAAATGTTGACCATTGATACTTTGACTTTTGACCATATGTCATGCACCTATTGGAGAGCTGGTGGGGGCCTATCCCCCTACTAGAACCTGGCAAGGAGGAGGGCGCATGCCACCCTAGGCATGCGCCCAAGTTGGAGGCGCCCTAGGAGTCCTTGTTGGACAAGGACTCCACCTCCCTTTTGGATTCCAATTAGAGTTCTTCTAAGAATCCAGTTTGACTGGTCTTAGGTGCCCTCTAAGGAGGAATCCAGGGGACTCTATTCCCACCAATCAGATTTAGATCTGATTTCACAAAGGGTTGTGATTGGTTGGGAAGAAGAGGAGTTGGATCACAGGTAGTCTATAAATAAGACCCTGCGCCCAACTCAAAGATTGATTGAGATCAGAGTTTCCATATGCCCCAAGGCCTTTTCTCCTCTCCTCCTCCATGCCAAAGCTTCTTCTCCCTCTCCTCTCCACATCCAAAATAGTTTTGGAGCTTGGTTGGTGCGATCCAGATCAAAGAAAGGCGATCAAAAGCAAGAAGGCTGCACTGCTGCAAAGGACGACTGCTGATCTTCAAAAGGAGTTTTGAAGATCCTCCAGATCAGATCCAGATCTAATTTTTGGAGACGTGATAGAGAAGAAGAGGATCTCTAGATCTAGCCTGAGTGGATATCGGTAGAGGCCAGGCGCTTGCATGGCTAGATCCAGAACCTTCCGCTGCATACAGGATCATCAACGGGTAATAGGATTACCCGATTCAAGGTAAGTTAAATTTGATTTAATTTATCTAAATTTATTTTAATCATTAAAATAATAAGAATCAGATTTAAAACATCTCAGATATGATATAGATCTAAGAGAAAAAAATTTAAAATATATCTCTTGATTTGATCAGATCTGAAGTAACCTGGACCGGGAAATTAGGATTTTCCTTCAAATGGTATCAAAGCCAAGGTTCTAAATTATTTAGATCTAATTTCAAATTTATTTTACTTAGAAAATAAATGATTTCAGATATCACATGAGATGTGATCAGATCTAAAATCAAAAAAAATTAAAATTAAATGATTTGGATCTAAGATTAGGAAATATGCATGACTAGTTCTAAAATAGAATAGTTCTATAGAATAGTCTTGCATGTTTTTGATTTAATCTGATTAAATCATATTTTAGATCCTTTTATTTACTATTTTCTAATATTATAAGTGTTATAATAACATCTGAAAAAATAGCAAATAAAATTATTTAATTTTAACATCATATGAGATATGATTGATGCATGTCTAGACTAGTTGTAGAATAGTTCTACATAATTGTCTAGATTAGAGTTTATTTTGATAAGATCAATTTAAATCTAATTTTTTAGATTATTATGAGATAATTTAGATCTAAAATATGCATGATTTGATACATGAGATGTATGCAAAATATGCCATAATTAGATCTGATTTATATATGAGATATATGATATAGATCTAAAACTGTTTTGTAGTATTGCATGTTCCTGATTAAGGCATTCCTCTTGGCCGTCCGGTCATAAGAATGAAGAAGGGTTTAAAGGCCCTCTCTTCCCATTCGATGGGGTGTTCTTATGATGTGTAGGGGTGCTGCGTGTTCGTCCTTAATCAGAAACCCAAAACTTACTTTCTGCAAAACCCTAGATCCTGAAACCCTAGGATTTATTGTGCATATTTTATTTATGAACCCTACTTAATTAAAAATTAAGATTATGGAAATATTAATTAGGTCTAAAATTAAGAATTTTAGATCTAAGACATATTCATAATACTGGGTTCGGGCTTGGGTAGCTCAATTAGGTCTAAGCGGTTGATCAAACCGAATCAAGAGTTGGTTAGATGGGATCAACAATGCTTAAATTGACCAGCCTAATAGGATTAAGTCTGGGTCAAGATCGAGTCACGATCAAGCAAGACCTAATTAGGCTCAGAGGTTAGAGTCTGGATTGTAGGCTAACCCAATTGGTTCTGGCTCAATAATTTGGTGTCTAAGGTAAGTTTGGCACATACGACCGACTGGTTTTTAATTGGAAGCTACTCGACCTGAATGCATTCTTGTACGAGTTAATGGCATATTCCTTCCACCGGTCTCACTTACCTGGCCATATTTGTTGACACAGTTCTGATCTGAGGTGGTCAATAATCCGAGCTAACCCATGCCACTAGGTTAGTCATAATTGTTATGACTATGCCAAGTCTAGTTTAATGAGACCTGAATCAATTCTTCCTAAGAAAAGATTAAGTCTGAGGTCTTCCACCATTGTAGATGTGCGGGCCCTTTTCGGATTGATTGTTCTCGGCTGGATACAGTGGCTCAGTTGCACCGAAAAGATGCAACCATGTCTATTAGGCATTGGATGCTATGGGCTGGAGGATGAGTTGGGCTCAATATTTTGGATACGGTGAGAGACTCAATTAGGAACCCAGTCTATGCAAATGGTGGGTCTGACTTAACTAAGGAGTGGATCAATATTTCGGATACGGTGAGATTCATGAATTAGAGACCAAGTTTGGGTGCACCATGATTAGAGAATCATTGAACAAGAGTTGTTCACTCATTGGCTAACCCATCATCAATAACTGTTAGGTGAGGTGATGAGTCAGTTGGTGAGACCGCACCACCCACTAGAAATCATTAATCGTGAAGATTTTTGCATCTCTACAGAGGGAGTGTAGGGATCCGAGAAAATAGTGGGAGCTAATTTGTTTAAAAATAAAATTGCTAAATAAATTGGTCAAGTCAAAATTATAGTATCTAACTAGAATCTTTGACTCTCTACAGAAAAATGTCTGCGTCCAACCCATTGGCACGTATCCTGGACACACATAGACTGATCCGGACCCAATTATAAAGATTGGCTCAGGAACTACAAAATTATTTTGGTTCTGAGAAGTTAACCCATGTTTTGGATCAGGATCCCTCCCACCTTACCAGCTCCATCCATCCTGTTGAACAGAGAGCATCTCTGAAAAAATGGATAGATGAAGATAATAAGGTCCAGATATTACATGTTGGGCTCGATGTCTGATGAGCTCCAGTGCCAACATGAAGATATCGGGACTGCTCGCCAAATGTTGGCTCACCTGCAGGAGATGTTTGGTGAACAGAGTCGCGCAGCCAAGTATCAAGTCACGAAATGACTTTTTAAGGCTAAGATGCGTGATGGACAGTCAGTCCAAGATCACTGTCTGACAATGATCAAGGACATGGAAGAGCTTGAGAAGCTCGATGTGAAGTTAGCTTGGACTTGCAGAATGATATTATTCTGCAATCCTTGACTGATGCATATGGGCAATTCATCATGAATTACCACATGCATAAACTTCAAAATTCCTTGGTCCGAATTAATGAATATGCTGGTTACCGCTGAGCTTTCTATGAAAGGTTCTAAAGGCTCAGTTCTTGCTATGGAATGGACTTCTTCCAAAAGAAAGTCTTCTGGAAAGAAAAAGAAGTCTGTGAAAAAGCAAAAGGTGGAAGGATCAAAGAAAAAGAAGGCAGAGCCAAAGAAAAAGATCGATGTCAAAGGAAAGTGTTTCCATTGCAACAGCGACGGCCACTGGAAGCGAAACTGTCCTACTTACCTGGCCACCCTGAAGAACAAGAAGGAAGGTCCTTCTGGAGGTATGCTCGTTATTGAGTCTAACCTTACGGTTTCTTTTGCATCCAGTTGGATGCTTGACTCTGGTTCTAGTGCTCATCTGTGCACTTCTGTGCAGGGTCTTGAGGATAGCAGGAGGCTGAGGGATGGAGACATGATCCTACGCATCGGTAATGGAGCAAGAGTTGCTGCAGTAGCCGTGGGAACATACCCTCTTCAATTACCATCTGATTTAGACTTAGTTTTGAAAGACTGTTATTATGTGCCTGCAGCTAGCAGAAATTTGATTTCTGTTTCATGCTTAGCACAAGAAGGCTATGTGATTACCTTCTTTAAGGACCATTGTAACATTCTTTATGAAAGAAATAAAATTGCAAATGGTTTTCTTATTAATGATCTTTATCAGCTACATATTGATGTACCTGTTCTAACAATCGAGCAAAATGTGAATGCCAAACGACCTAGGGATAGTCCAAATGATAGATATCTATGGCACCTGAGATTAGGTCATATAGCAGAAGATAGGATCAACAAATTGGGGAAAAATGGACTATTGAGTCCATTGACTTTCGAGTCATATCCAAGTTGTGAATCTTGTCTTCAAGGCAAAATGACCAAACTCCCTTTTGTAGGACATGGGGAAAGGGCCACAGATCTCCTTGCCCTAGTACATATTGATGTGTGCGGCCCATTTGATGTGCCGGCTAGAGGCAATTTTGTCTACTTCATTACCTTTACCGATGATCTATCTAGGTATGGGTATGTGTATCTTATGAGACACAAGTCTGAAGCTTTTGAAAAGTTCAAAGAATTCAGACATGAAGTAGAAAAACAAACTAAAAAACCCATTAAGGTTCTTCGATCAGATCGAGGAGGTGAATACCTTAGCCGAGAATTCCTAGACTATCTAAAGAAAAATGGCATAGTCTCTCAATGGACTCCACCAGGAACACCTCAACTCAACGGAATTTTAGAACGAAAAAATTAGACTCTATTGGATATGGTTCGATCCATGATGAGCTTCACAGACCTCCCTGATTTTCTTTGGGGACACTCATTGTTAACTTCAATCTATCTACTGAATAGGGTTCCCTCTAAAATCGTTCCTACCACACCGTATGAGATATGGCACGGTAAGAAACCAAGTCTGAGTCATCTCAGAATTTGGGGTTGTCCGGCTCATGTCAAAAGACAACAAGCGGACAAGTTAGAGTTTAGGTCCTTCAGAGCTCGATTCATAGGATATCCGAAAGAGTCATTAGGATACTATTTCTATATTCCAGAAGACCACAATGTGATTGTGAGTCGACATGCCATCTTTCTTGAAAAATAGTTTATTCAAGATAGCGGCATTGGAAAAATAGATCAAGCTTGATGAGAAAGTCTCACAAGTGGAACGAGCTAAGGACCAATTGGAACCAAATCAGTTTGAGCCAATAAGAACACTACCTCCTCCACCTCGTAGATCGGAAAGAGTTTCCCGTCCCCCTGAAAGATACTTAAGTATTATTTCAAAGGAAGTAGAGGAAATGTTCCTCGTAGGTAATGGTACTCATGGCGATTATCCCAAAACCTACAACGAGGCGATATCAGATATCGACTCTGAGAAATGGCTAGAGGCAATGCAGTCAGAAATTGACTCGATGCACTCAAACCAAGTCTGGACCTTGGTAGATTCACCAGAAGGTATAGTACCTATTGGGTGTAAATGGATCTTCAAGAGAAAGATTGGTGCAAATGGAAATGTGGAGACATTCAAGGCTAGACTAGTGGCAAAAGGTTATAGTCAATGCAAGGCATTGACTATCAGGATACCTTTTCCCCAATGGCTATGCTAAAATTCATCCGCACATTGCTTGCCGTTGCAGCCTATTTCGATTATGAAATATGGCAAATGGACGTGAAAACGGCATTCTTAAACGGATATCTTGAGGAAGATATCTATATGGAATAGCCGCTAGGTTTCACATCTAGTGATACTGATCACAAGGTTTGCAAGCTGCAAAAGTCCATATATGGACTTAAGCAAGCATCTCGGAGTTGGAACACTCATTTCAATGATGTGATCAAAAAGTTCGGTTTTCTCAAAAATGAAGAGGAACCATATGTTTTCAAAAAGGTCAGTGGGAGCGCTGTTGTCTTCCTCGTATTGTACGTAGATGACATCCTCCTTATTGGAAATGATATTTCTATGTTGACGATAGTCAAAATATGGTTGTCCAAGGAATTCTCCATGAAAGACCTAGGTGAAGCATCCTTTATTCTAGGAATTAAGGTCTATAGGGATAGACCGAATAGGATGCTAGGACTTTCACAGAAGATGTACATAGAGGAAGTACTAAAGAGGTTTAGTATGGAAAACTCTAAGAGGGGATTAATACCCTTCAGACATGGTATTCATCTTTCCAAGAAGATGTGCCCCAGCACACCTGAGGAAATAGAACGCATGAGCAAGATCCCTTATGCTTCTGCAATAGGGAGCCTCATGTATGCCATGCTATGTACACGACCTGATATAGCCCATGCTGTGAGTGTCACAAGCAGATATCAGTCAAATCCAGGTGAAGAATACTGGACTTCTTTAAAATGTATCCTTAAGTACTTGAGAAGAACTAAGGATATAATGTTGGTCTTTGGTAATGGAGAACTCCAAGTTTAGGGATACACAGACTCAGATTTTATATCTGATATAGATGATCGAAAGTCGACATCTAGGAGTCTGTTTGTGTGCAATGGTGGTGCTGTTAGCTGAAAGAGTTCCAAGCAAACAGTGATAGAAGATTCCACCATGGAAGCAGAATATATTGCTGCATCAGAGGCTACGAAGGAAGCATTCTGGTACAAGAAGTTTGCTGCAGAAATCGGAGTAATGCCATCAGATGCCATTCCTCTATACTGCGACAACAATGGCACCATAGCCCTTACTAAGGAGCCGATGTCTCACCAGAAATCCAAGCATATTGAGCGGCGATACCACCTCATCTGCGATTACCTCGAGAAGGATTACGTCGAGGTCAAGAGAGTCAACTCCACAGATAATGTGGCAGACCCACTTACAAAGCCGTTGGGCCAACAAAAAATCAAAGTCCACCTTGAGAAGATGGGACTTAGACTTGTAGCCAATTGGCTTTAGGACAAGTAGGAGATTGTTAGATATATGTGCCTTAGAAGCCAGAATTGGCTGACACTTGTAATACACTTCTAGGGGCAAAATTATAATTTTGACTAATATCAATAAAATGGGTAATTTTCTATCACATATGTGTATTTAGTGTCTGTGATACATCCTTTGAGTTAATGGTAATGATAATTCATATTTTCAAGAGTTGAAAATTTAAGACATGAATAATCATTGTTAACTCATAAAATGCTCCCGACCATAGGATCATCATGAGGATGGTGATTGATCTGGAAGGTTGGTGTACAATCGCTTCTCTTTAGTAGATGAGTCTTGAGTTTACGGTGTGGAGACACCGGAGCGAGAGTACAGGTACTCATTAGAGAACGAGGGCACTGAGCGTGACCACCTCGAGTAGTCATTAGGGAGTCTACCTTCTCATCAATGACTGACTCGATGCTACAGTAGTGTTTCTGGTTCTTTGACCTGAGGTGCATCGGTAGTTCACCTTGAGGGTGTTATAGTTTGACTACACCATTACTCGGTCTCCTAGCCATATGGAACCTTGAGGTGTATGTTGGCTATAGCATGTTCATTGTAGGAACTGGATGGCATCAAGATGGAATCTATCTACCTTGGTGGTAGAGGAGCAGCCCTATGATAATCATGAGAATCAAGTTCAGAAGTTCATGGCCATGGCAGAGTGAAATAATAGAAAGAGTTTCTATTTAGATTTTCACATTGGACTCAAATCGAATGATTATATCATATGACAGAGACTAGGGTTTGATGAGTTTACCTTAACCCTAATTTGATCGGAGCTCAAGATAAAAGGACTGAATCACACAGGTAGATGCACCAAGAGGTTCGCATTCAGCTTTGATGGGTTGCCACCATATACTGCTAGGTATCACTGATGGATTTTGGGAGCAATTAGAATGATTTAGATGATCGATCATTCTAGCTGTTTGAATCA
Organism: Cocos nucifera; assembly: GCA_006176705.1. NCBI lineage: Eukaryota > Viridiplantae > Streptophyta > Magnoliopsida > Arecales > Arecaceae > Cocos > Cocos nucifera. Next base: position 108,228 of record QRFJ01002201.1, on the reverse strand, counting down.
GAAGAGTTTTGATCCATCGAAATGAGTTTCGATGATGTCGATGATAGAGATCATGACATATCCCATTACCATACAGAACTGAACCTAACTCGATCACACAAACAAGGATTTGAATCTGGTGATCATCAATTGAACTAATCTAGTTCAATTGATCTGAATGAGATTCAATTAGGTTTAAGGAAATCGTGCTAGCACTCGATTGAACCTAACGTTCTTCTTTTGCTATCATAAATAAGTTGTCCTGTCTGAGACAAAGGAGTTTGTGCTTAATCAGAGGCCTTCATATGGTCTAACTGGAGGTTTTCCAAGTTAGAAAAGGTTGTCTTATTTTGCAAGACATTACCTACCATTTTTGGTCACCTGCCATTTCTTATTCTTTGACTTTGGTCAAAAGTCTACCTTTGACTGGTCAAACATTGACCATTGATACTTTGACTTTTGACCACATGTCACGCACCTATTGGAGAGCTGGTGGGGGCCTGTCCTCCTACTAGAACTTGGCAAGGAGGAGGGCGCACGCCACCCTAGGCGTGCGCCCAAGTTGGAGGCGCCCTGGAGTCCTTGTTGGACAAGGACTCCACCTCCCTTTTGGATTCCAATTAGAGTTCTTCTAAGAATCCAGTTTGACTGGTCTTAGGCACCTTCTAAGGAGAAATCCAGGAGACTCTATTTCCACCAATCAGATTTAGCGTGCGCCCAAGTTGGAGGCACCCTGGAGTCCTTGTTGGACAAGGACTCCACCTCCCTTTTGGATTCCAATTAGAGTTCTTCTAAGAATCCAGTTTGACTGGTCTTAGGCGCCCTCTAAGGAGAAATCCAGGAGACTCTATTCCCACTAATCAGATTTAGATATGATTTCACAAAGGGTTGTGATTGGTTGGGAAGAAGAGGATTTGGATCATAGGTAGTCTATAAATAAGACCCTGCGCCCAACTCAAAGATTGATTGAGATCAGAGTTTCCATACGCCCCAAGGCCTTTTCTCCTCTCCTCCTCCATGGCAAAGCTTCTTCTCCCTCTCTTCTCCATGTCCAAAATAGTTTTGGAGCTTGGTTGGTGCGATCCAGATCAAAGAAAGGTGATCAAAAGCAAGAAGGTTGCACTGCTGCATAGGACGACTGCTGATCTTCAAAAGGAGTTTTGAAGATCCTCCAGATCAGATTCAGATCTAATTTTTAGAGACGTGATAGAGAAGAAGAGGATCTCTAGATCTAGCTCGAGTGGATATCGGTAGAGGCCAGGTGCTTGCATGGCTAGATCCAGAACCTTCCGCTACAAATAGGATCATCAATGGGTAATAGGATTACCCAATTCAAGGTAAGTTAAATTTGATTTAATTTATCTAAATTTATTTTAGTCATTAAAATAATAAGAATCAGATCTAAAACATCTCAGATATGATATAGATCTAAGAGAAAAAATTTTGAAATATATCTCTGGATCTGATCAGATCTGAAGGAACCTGGACCGAAAAATCAGGATTTCCCTTCACTAGGTACTTGATTGATTTCTTATTTTATTTCTTTCTTCTTTCTATTGCAATAATTTTGTACTAGATCCTTAACAAATATTATCAGTGTAGCTAATATCCCAATAGTTTGGTATCAGAGTGAGTTGATACCATAACAATTGGTATCAAAGCTAGATAGTACCAAAGCATAGATTATAGCAATGGATAGAGATTGAAGAATATGGTGGAGGCAAGCACAATCAAGATGAAGATCAACAGATTCAATGGAAAGGATAATTTCTCCTTGTGGTAAGAAAGGATAAAGGATGTCTTCATCCAACATGGATTGATTGATGCTCTATTGCATGATGAGATGCCAGCCACTATAGAGATGAAGGATTGAAAGAAGATCCAGATGTAGGCGATGAGCATGATCTGCTTGTACCTAGCGGATGATGAGGTGATCCATGTACTTAACGAGACATCTTTGATGGTGCTGAGATCAAAGCTCGAGAAGTTGTACATGGCGAAGTCGCTCACCAACACGTTATTTTTTTTTAAGATAGTTCTACCAGCTATGGATGGACGAAGGTCAGAGCATGTGGGAGCATCTATCTAACTTTCAGAATATCCTCACCGATCTTCTCAGCATTAGTGAAAAAGATAAGGAGAAGATTAGAATGTTGGTCTTGCTAACATCGCTCCCTCCTTCGTGTGCGTTCTGTTAGATATATGTGCCCTAGAAGCCAGAATTGGCTGACACTTGTAATACACTTCTAGGGGCAAAATTGTAATTTTGACTATAATTAATGAAATGGGTTATTTTCTATCACACATGTGTATTTAGTGTCTGTGATACATCCTTTGAGTTAATGGTAATGATAATTCATATTTTCAAGAGTTGAAAATTTAAGACATGAATAATCATTATTAACTCATAAACAGCTCCTGACCATAGGATCATCACGAGGATGGTGATTGATCCGGAAGGTTGGTGTACGATCGCTTCTCTTTAGTAGATGAGTCTTGAGTCTACGGTGTGGAGACACCGGAGCGAGAGTACAGGTACTCGTTAGAGAACGAGGGCACTGAGCGTGACCACCTCGAGTAGTCATTAGGAAGTCTACCTTCTCGTCAATGACTGACTCGATGCTGCAGTAGTGTGTCTGGTTCTTTGACCTGAGATGCATCGGCAGTTCACCTTGAGGGTGTTATAGTTTGACTACACCATTACTCGGTCTCCTAGCCATATGGAACCCTGAGGTGTATGTTGGCTGTGACATGTTCATTGTAGGAACTGGATTGCATCAAGATGGATCTATCTACCTCGGTGGTAGAGGAGTAGCCCTATGATGATCATGAGAATCAAGTCCTGAAAGCCCATGGCCATGGCAGAGTGAAATAATAGAAAGAGTTTCTATTTAGATTTTCACATTGGACTCGAATCGAATGATTACATCATATGACAGAGACTAGGGTTTGACGAGTTCACCTTAACCCTAATCTGATCGGGGCTCAAGATAGAAGAACTGAATCACACAGGTAGCTGCACCAAGAGGTTCGCATTCAGCTCTGATGGGTTGCCACCATATACTGCTAGGTGTCACTGGTGGATTTTGGGAGCAATTAGAATGATTTAGATGATCGATCATTCTAGCTGTTCGAATCAGAAGAGTTCTGATCCATCGAAAGGAGTTTCGATGATGTCGATGATAGAGATCATGACATATCCCATTACCATACAGAACTGAACCTAACTGGGTCACACAAACAAGGGTTTGAATCTGGTGATCATCAATTGAACTGATCTAGTTCAATTGATCTGAATGAGATTCAATTAGGTTCAAGGAAATCGTGCTAGCACTCGATTGAACCTAACGTTCTTCTTTTACTATCATAAATAAGTTGTCCTGACTGAGCCAAAGGAGTTTGTGCTCAATCAGAGGCCTTCATATGGTCTGACTAGAGGTTGTCCAAGTCAGAATAGGTTGTCTTATTTGTAAGACATTACCTGCCATTTTTGGTCACCTGCCATTTCTTGTTCTTTGACTTTGGTCAAAAGTCTACCTTTGACTGGTCAAACGTTGACCATTCACCCTTTGACTTTTGACCACATGTCATGCACCTATTGGAGAGCTGGTGGGGGCTTGTCCCCCTGCCAGAACCTGGCAAGGAGAAGGGCGCACGCCAAGGGTGGCGTGAGCCCAAGTAGGAGGCGCCTAGGAGTCCTTGTTGGACAAGGACTCCACCTCCCTTTAGGATTCCAATTAGAGTTCTACTAAGAATCCAGTTTGACTGGTCTTAGGCGTCCTCTAAGGAGGAATCCAGGGGTCTCTTTTTCAACCAATCAGATTTAGATCTGATTTCACAAAGGGTTGTGATTGGTTGAGAGGAAGAGGAGTTGGATCACAAGAGGTCTATAAATAAGACCCTGCGCCCAACCCTAATCCAAGTAAGTCAAAGTCTTATTGAAAGAGATTTCCCACATCCAAGGCTGCCTCTCCCCTCCTTCTCCATGCCATACTCTCTTCTCCCCTTGCTCTCCACGTCCAAAAGTATTTTGGACTTAGTTTGGTGCGATTCAGATCAAGGAAAGGCGATCAAAAGCAAGAAGGCTGCGCTGCTGCAAAAGGACGACTGCAGATCTTCAAAAGAGTTTTGAAGATCCTCCAAATCAGATCCAGATCTGATTTTTGGAGGTGTGATAGAGAAGAAGAGGTTCTCCAGATCCAACCCGAGTGGATACCGGTAGAGGCCAGGCGCTTGCGTGGCTAAGATCCAGAACCTTCCGCTACAATCAGGATCATCTACAGGGTAATAGGATTACCCAAATCAGGTAAATTAAATTTGATTTAATTTATCTTATTTTATTTTATTTGTTAAAATAATAAGAATCAGATCTGAAACATATCAAGATCTGATTGAGATCAAGAGAAAAAAATTTTGAAATATATCTCTTGATCTAATCAGATCTGGACGAACCTGGACCGGGAAATCAGGATTTCCCTTCAACTGGTATCAGAGCCATGGTTCTAAAATTATTTAGATCTGATTTTAATTTTATTTTAATTAAAAATAATGTGATTTCAGATGTCACATGAGATGTGATCAGATCTGAAATCAAGAAAAATTAAAATTAAATAATTTGGATCTAAGAACATGAAGATATTCATGACTAGTTCTAGAATAGAATAGTTCTATAGAATAGTTTTGCATGTCTTTGATTTAATATGATTAAATCATATTTTAGATCTTCTTATTTACTGTTTTCTGATATTATAAGTGTTATAATAACATCTGATAAACAGCAAATAAAAATTATTTAATTTTAAATATCATATGAGATATGATAGATGCATGACTAGACTAGTTGTAGAATAGTTCTACATAATTGTCTAGATTAGAATTTATTTTGATTAGATCAATTTAAATCTAATTTTTCAGATTATTATATGATAATTTAGATCTAAAAACATGCATGATTATGATACATGAGATGTATGCAAAATATGCCTTGGTTAGATCTAAATTTGTATATGAGATATATGATATAGATCTATAACTGTTTTGTAGATTTACATGTTCCTGATTAAGGCGTTCCTCTTGGCCGTCCGGTCATAAGAACGAAGAAGGGTTTAAAGGCCCTCTCTTCCCATTCGATGGGGTGTTCTTATGACGTGTAGGGGTGCTGCGTGTTCGTCCTTAATCAGAAACCCAAAACTTACTTTCTGCAAAACCCTAGATCCTGAAACCCTAGGATTTATTGTGCATATTTTGTTTATGAACCCAACTTAATTAAGAATTAAGTTTATGGAATATCAATTAGGTCTAAAATTGAGAATTTCAGATCTAAGACATATTCATAATACTGGGTTCGGGCTTGTACAACCCTATCCTTAGGAGCAGCCCTATGATGATCATGAGAATCAAGTTCAGAAGCCCATGGCCATGGCAGAGTGAAATAATAGAAAGAGTTTCTATTTAGGTTTTCTCATCGAACTTGAATCAAATGATTACATCATATGATAGAAACTAGGGTTTGACGAGTTCACCATAACCCAAATCTGATCGGGGCTCAAGATAGAAGAACTTAATCACACAGGTAGCTGCACCAAGAGGTTTGCATTCAGCCCTGATGGGTTGCCACCACATACTGCTAGGTGTCACTGATGGATTTTAGGAGCAATTAGAATGATTTAGATGATTGATCATTCTAGCTGTTCGAATCAGAAGAGTTCTGATCCATCGAAAGGAGTTTCGATGATGTCGATGATAGAGATCATGATATATCCCATTACCATGCAAAACTGAACCTAACTGGGTCATACAAACAAGGTTTTGAATATGGTGATCATCAATTGAACTAATCTAGTTCAATTGATCTGAATGAGATTTAATTAGGTTCAAGAAAATCGTGCTAGCACTTGATTGAACCTAACGTTCTTCTTGTACTATCATAAATAGTTATCCTAACTGAGCCAAAGGAGTTTGTGCTCAATCAGAGGCCTTTACTTGGTCTGACTGGAGCCTGTCGAAGTTAAAAAAGGGTTGTCTTATTTTGTAAGACAATACCTACCATTTTTGGTCACCTGCCATTTCTCGTCCTTAGATTTTGGTCAAAAGTTGACCTTTGACTGGTCAAATGTTGACCATAGACACTTTGACTTCTGTGCATGTGTCATGCACCTATTGGAGAGCTGGTGGGGGCTTGTCCCCCTGCCAAAAGCTGGCAAGGAGGAGGGCGCACGCCAAGGGTGGCGTGTGCCCAAGTTTGAGGCACCCAGCATTTCTTGTTAGATAGGGACTCCATCTTCTTTTTGGATTCCAATTAGACTCCTCCTAAGAACCAACTTTGACTGGTCTTAGGTGCTATCTAAGGATGAATCCAAGGGACTCTATTTTGACTAATCAAATTTAGATTTGATTTCACAAAGGGTTGTGATTGGTTGGGATGAAGAGGAGTTGGATCACGTATAGTCTATAAATAAAACCCTGCGCCCAACTCAAAAATACATGAGAACAATCCCCATGCCCCAAGGCTGCCTCTCTCCTCCTCCTCCATGCCAAGTCCATCTTCTCCCTCTCCTCTCCATGCCCAAAGATGCTTGGGATCCAAGTTGCTGCAATCTAGGCGAGAGAAAGGTGACAGAAAGCTAGAAGGCTACGCTGCTGCAAAGGACAACTGCTGATCTTCGAAAGCTATTTTGAAGATCCTCCAAATCAGATTTAGATATGATTTTTTGGAGACATGATAGGAAAGAAGAGGATCTCAAGATCCAGCCCGAGTGAATGTCGGTAGAGACTAGGCACTTGCGTGGCTAGATCCAAAACCTTCCGCTGCTTACAAGATCATCAATGGGTAATAGGATTATCCTACATCAAGATAAATTAAATCTAATTTAATTTATCTATATTTTATTTTAATTTTTAAAATAATAATAATCAGATCTGAAATATCTTAGATCTAATATAGATCAAAGAGAAAAAATTTTGAAATATATCTCTTGATCCGATTAGATCTGAACGAACATAATCCAAAAAATTCTTCAATCAGCTGATCCAATCAGATAAGGGCCCTTCTAAATCATCCTTAGATGGTGCCTATGATTGGTCAAAATTTAATCTTTAGCACCACCTAGGTAGAAACCCCAAAGTAACTGGAGTCCCATCTATATGGGACTCCAGGTGCCTCTATCCATGGGTGCATGCCTCCTTAGTAATGCATCCCTGGTCCACCTACTTTTTAGTAGGTTGATTGGTCCAAAATCATTCTCCTATGGGTGCATGATACATGGGCAAATGTCTAAGCATCAAAGGTCTACGTTTGACCAAAGTCAAAAGACAAGAATTAGTAGGTAACAAAAAATGGTAGGTGTTGTCTTAAATTTATCTCATAAATTAAGACAATCCTGTTTTAACTTGGACAAGTTCAAGTAAAGATACCTGAGTGAGCGCAATCATATTTGGCTCATTCGAGATAACTTAAAATGATAATTGAAGGAGAACATTAGGCTCAATCTTGTGCTAGCATGATTTCCTTGAACCTAATTGAATCTTATTCAAATCAATTGAACTAGATTAGACCAATTAATGATATCCAGATTCAAACCCTTATTTGTGTGACCTAGTTAGGTTCAGTTTCATATGGTAATGAGATATAATGCAATCTCTATCATCAACATTACCAAAATACCTTTTGATGGATCAGAACTTTCTTGATTTAGACAACTAGAATGATCGATCATCCAAATTATTCTAATTGCTCCCAAAATCCACCAGTGACATCTAGCAGTATATGGTGGCAACCCAATAGAACTAAAAATGAACCTCTCGATGTAGTTACATGTTTGATTAAGTTCTTTTATCTTGAGCCCCAATCAGATTAGGGTTAAGGTGAACTCGTCAAACCCTAATTTCTATCATACGATTTAATCATTTGATTCAAGTCCAATGTGAAAACCTTAATAGAAACTCTTTCTATTATTTCACTCTACTATGGCTATGGGCTTATGGACTTGATTTTCATTATCATCATAGTACTGCTCCTCATCTATCGAGGTAGATAGATTCCCTCTTGGTACGATCCAATTCCTACAATGAACATGCTATAGCCAACATACACCTCAAGATTCGGAATGGCTAGAAGATCGAGTCATAGTGTAGTCAAACTATAACACCCTTAAGGTGAACTATCGATGCACCTCAGGTCAAAGAACCAAACACACCACTACAGCTTTGAGCTAGTCATCGACGAGAAGGTAGACTTCCTTATGACTGCTCGAGGTGATCACGCTCAGTGCCCTCATTTTTTAACGAGTACCTATACTCTCGCTCCGGTGTCTCTACACCGTAGACTCAAGACTCATTTATTTATAAAGAAGCGATTATACACCAACCTTTTGGATCAATCACCATCCTCATGGTGATCCTACGGTCGGGAGCATTTTATGAGTTAATAATGAAAATTCATGTCTTAAATTTTCAACTCTTGAAAATAAGAATTATCATTACTATTAACTCAAAAAATATATCACAGACACTAAATACATATTATGATAGAAAATAATCTATTTTATTATTTATAATCAAAATTATGATTTTGCCCTTAGAAGTGTATAACAAGTGTCAGCCAATTCTAGCTTTTAGGGCATACATATCTAACATGGCCGACCCACTAGCCTCTCCTCGCTGAAGTCCCTCAAAGATGGTGTTGATGATTCCAAGGGGTGGTTGATCCACCTGCTGCTCCTCCTTTTGTGATTCTGATTGCGGCAATTCCCTTGGCTAATCTTTCTGCCCTTCAGGTCGATGCTACAGGAATCGATCGAGTCTGCCTCACCTGATGAGCTCCTCGATCTCATCTTGAAGCTGAATACATTCTTTAGTATCATGACCGTGGTCATGATGATAGAAGCAGAACTTATTTGGATTGTATCTACAAGGATGGGAGCACATCCTTTCGGGCCTCGGTAGCTGCTCCTTAATCTCCATCAGCACTTGCATTTTTGGAACATTGAGGGGGGCATAATTGTGGAACCTTCAGAGGGAGGAACCCCGTCGTGCCCTTCTATCGAAGCTTTCCTACATTCGATCCTATGGAGGAGTTCGAGCTTGCTTGCGCTAAGGGTGAGTTCTAGAGCATGGCCGAGCTTCACTCTGCTTTCCTTCCTCAGTGGGTCTGCCTGGCTCGTCAATTCACCGCTCTTCAATGGCTTCATTATCCTTGGCCTTGAAGGCCTCTTTCGCTCGGATATATCCTTCAGTCCGAGCTAGCATAACAGCAAAATTCCTGGGGTACTTCTTCTCCAGGGAGAATAGTAGATTGTTCTTCTGAAGGCCACCTTTTAGCATGGCCATCACAATAGATTGATCTAGGTTTCAGACTTTTAGAATAATGGCATTGAATTGATTAACAAAAGCTTGGATGGATTCTCCCTCCTATTGCTTGATGTTGATGAGGAATTCTGAGCTCCGTCTGGGATGTCGGCTACTAACAAAAAGAGCCGTAAACTAATGGCTCATCTAATCAAAAGAGAAGATGGTATTTGACTTGAGGGCCGAGTACTAGTTCCTGACGGCTTCCTTCAAGGTGGACGGAAAGACTTGGTAGAGAATGCCATCCGGTGTGCCATGGAGCAGCATCATCATCCGGAAGGCCTCCAGGTGATCAACTAAATTGGACGTCCCATTGTAGCTCTTGAATTGAGGGAGCTTGATGTTCGGCAGGATCGATTCCTGCATGATGTGCTAAAAGAAAGAAGGATTGGTACAGATATCACTACTATGAGAGGAGGGAGCATGGTGGAGTTCCTCGATCCACCAGTTCATCTCTTGTAATTTTCGATCCAGATCCTCTCGATCATGGATTTTTAAGGTCTTTTGGCTAAACGGGAGCAAAGTTCCCCTAGGGGTAGAGTCATGATTAGAGCAGAGGCTCTTGGCTCTTTGCTTCCCCTTTTTAGAGGTCACCAACTAGCTAGCCAAAGTCGGCCATCCCCAAACTGGATCATGGAGCTCCGAAGAAGCCTGCTTCGATCGAATTGATGATGGAGTCTGTCGCCGCATAGCCTGCACCACCTCCGTGAGATCGTGAACCTACTGGACTAGCAGGTTGAACTACTTCGCATCCACCATGGCTGCAGGTGAAGCTTGAGGTACTGGAGCTGAAGCAAGAGTGGATAGATCTGGACGAAATCTGGCTGTAAAGGCCTTTGACTATCAGGTTGAAGCTCTCTTGGGAGGCAGTTTTTTTTTGAGAAGGACTTTAGATAAGAAGAAGAGAGATCGCTACTGAGCACTCCTTTGAGAATAGAGGAACCTCAAGAACAGAGGGCTCATCCTCTAGTGCCAATCCTATTGGTGCAAAATATGATCATCATTAGAGAAGCATCGGAGTCAGAGAAGAAGAGATCACCATCGGTGACCTGCAAAATAAGTCTCATCCAAAGATTGGGGGGTGGCTCTGACAAGATCCTTCGATAATTATGTCAGCTCTTTTAGCCAACAAAAATGGAGTACTCGATCGAAAAAGTTGTAGAGTATTAAGAAGGAGAAGAGAGCCCAAAAAAAACATATTTAGAGGGTCCCTTTTATAGATAGAACCTGTAACAAACTGATAGTGACAGCCATAACTATCGTATAGTGGGCCGCTCGGAGCCATGTGGAGTTTGTTATGGAGGATAATGTCTGTTGTCGCGAGGTGCTAGTCTGTTTGGGATTTGATAGTCAAAGTTTGAAGGAGTAGGCATCAGTTGGTGATGACCTTTGAGCTATATCAATTCTAAAGGAGTTCGGACTCCTCTAAGGTAGTCTGGGTGTGAGTTGGTTCATGCCGTGTCCGAGGCTAAATTTGTGTAGAAGAGGAGACTCTTTTGGAATCAGAAAGTAGACCTGCTGGAGAGATCTGCACGCAACTCTTCTGGAGGAGAAACTCGAGGAAGAATTTGCCTGACTGAAGAACCAAACTACTAGAGAGAATCTAGAAGGAGTTTGCCTGTTGGAATCTGGAAGGAGTTTGGTTACTAGAGAAGTTTGCCTGTTGGGAGAATTCAAAAGGAGTTCACCTATTGGAGTTTGGAAGGAGTTCAGCTGCTAGAGGAGTTCACCTGTTGGAAGAATCCAAAAAAAGTTTGACTGCTAGAGGAGTTCACCTATTGGGAGAATTCGAAAGGAATTTGCCTGTTAGAGGAGTTCGAAAGGAGTTCGACTGCTAGAGGAGTTCAACTGTTGGAGGAATCTAGAAGAAGTTTGCCAGTTGGAGTTCAAAAATTGTTTGACTGCTAGAGAAGTTCGACTGTTGGAGGAATCTGAAAGAAGTTCCCTTATTGGAGTCCGAAAGAAGTTTGGCTGCTAAAGGAGTTCGACTGAATGGGATGCGTAGGTGCTCGGGACTTGGTCGGTTCTCTGGGGCCGTATTGACTGTTCAAGCTTGCCTAGAGAAAAAATCCATGATGTCTTATTGAATCCAAAATCAATCTTCTCAATCAATCAAATTCTCTAGCTACAGTGTTGGAGGTTGGCCATTCTAGAATGATTCAGAGCTTGAATATTCCTACGGATTGAGGTTCAGTTTCTATAACGTAATCAGACGAAACTGATTTAGTCAAAATCTGAGCCAAACTTCGGTAGGCATGGATTTATCCCCAACAAGATTATTCTTAGATTAGATCTAATTTATAATCTAATTATTAAATTTAAAATTAAAAAAAATTAGATCTCATGAACTTCCATAAGGTTATCCTGCTGTAAGGTTTATCCCTTATAGTAAAAGGGTTGTCCTAGTTCGTGATGATCTAACTCTAATCATAAATTTATTAGATTTAATCTAATTTTATTTATAATTTTATAGATTTAAAATAGTTTTAAATCTAAAAATAAAATATTTTAGATTGCATGGACTACCAAAAGGTTGTCCTACTGTAAGGTTTACCCCTTATAGTGAATAGGTTGTCCTAGTACGTGCTGATCTAAAATACTGATCATAAAATTTTAGATTAGATCTAAAAGATTTTATATTCTGATTAAAAATATTTTAATCTAATTTCAATCATCATAAATATATTAGATTTGATCTAGGGATATTTATGATTGATTATTATTGAAACTATTTCAATTACATTAACATGTTTAGATTAGATCTAAAGTAGTTTTATGTTTATTTTACTTGCATATTGATTATGAATCAAACATGCAACTTGGTTGGTAGAACCATGTTATAAAAATATTTTACAAATATGAAAATCATTTTTGAAAAGCCGAATCCCAACCCTCAGCCTAAAACTTAATTGAGAATTAAGAAGTTGATTGATTAGGATCTAGGATTGTGAATTGAAGATCTTAAGATACAAATCATAACAAATTGGGTTAAATAGGTTAGTGAGGATTAGGTCTATTAATTGGGTTAGACCTAGGGTTAGATTAAAGAATGGACTTAATTAGAGAATTGACTAAATCTAATCAATTATTATCTTAGATTAGGTCAAGGATTCTCTAGATCAATTACAATAGTTGTAGTTGGTCAAGTCCATGTCTTTAACAAGACCCATGATGGACTTGATTCTTGACTACGCGGTCTAGCATGAACTATTAGGTTGATCAATTGAAACTAATTAAACCAGTTGGTGCCTAAGGTAAACCAGATTGATGGTTTTAAATTTGTAGCCTGCTTACCTGGCCATTTTTTATGGTGTCTAAGGCAAGCTTTGGCAGACCCTCCCACCGATCAAACTTACCTGGCCTTTTGGTGAGATTACATTTTAATTGAATCACTTAACTATTCGAGCTAACCCATATCAGCTAGGTAAATCAGTGTGACTGATTTAGGTGCTCCTAGACCAACCTGTTAGTGGTCTTCCTTAAGCTGACTTGGTAAAGCTAGTGGGATGATCATGATAAGCTGGTTAATCTGACCTACTCACTTCTATAAATAAATCTTCTAAAATTATTAGATCCCTAAAATGAAATAGTTATATGATAACTGGATCATAGCCTCCGATTAAAGTGGATGATAATGGATCCATCAATTGGATAATCATTGGAGGCCCAAAGGCCTGGTGCTTATCGATTGATGGAATTATCATTCATTATATGATCTCTTTGATACATCTTTCTAAATGGTGGTCAGGTGGGCCAAATAAAATTAGGCCTGATCATTCATTGGTTAGATGGGCTAAGTATGGTCATGTTAGTGGTTCGACCTAAGTAGACCCTTTTCTGAGAAGGCCAAAGCCAATTGATCAGGGGCTAGGGCAAAATTTAATTACTAAAAGTTATTTGAAGAAATAATTGGTTATGAACCTATCCTTAGATGTACATGAGTTGGCCAACCAAAGTTGGACTCGTGTGCAGTCTATGTCAATTCTAGTACCCACTAAGAAATTAGGATAATTCCTCGAATTGGAGGTAGAGGCTGCCAATTCGAATAAAATAGTGGAAGAAATCTTTTGATTAAAGTCCAAATCTTTAGGTTTAATGAACCAATTATTGATTAGGTTTTGATTTTTCTTTGTGCAGACATGGCCACTTTTCTATCGCTCTGATCACTATTGAACAATGATAAGTTGGTGGGATCCAACTTCGATAGCTGGTACCGAAAGTTGAAGATTGTCCTGGAGCATGAATGGATCCTAGATGTACTAACAAATCCTGCACGTGAGGAGCGAGCTACCAATGCATGTGGAACAATCAGAGACACTTATCAGAAGTGGCTCAGTGACCGAACCATGGTGTGCTGCATTATGTTGGTTGCGATGAGAGATGAGTTCAGTCGTAGGTTTGAGATAGCTCAGCCAAATGAAATGCTCCAAGTGTTGGAGGATTCTTTTGGCACAATCGATGACGTCGAAAGGCACAAGACTAGTTGCACCATCTTCAACACCAGAATATGGGATGGAGCCTCTGTCACTGGTCATGTACTGTACATGATCGAGCTAATAGAGTGCTTGAGCAAACTTGACTTTCCCTTGCATGAACTACTTAAGAAAGATGCAATACTGAACTCGCTGCCAAAGTCCTATCTCCCTTTCTTTACTCATTATAGAATGACAAAGTCTGAAGTAAACTACCATGGCTTACTAGGGTTACTTCAGAACTTTGAGAAGGATCACAAACTCCATAAAGAGTCGGTGAACTTAGTGGGAGATTCATCTTCTGGTTCTCGATCTTTTAGGAAAGGAAAGAAGAACAAGAAGAAGAAAATAAAGAAGGTGCAAGTTCAGGCTGGGACATCAATGTAACGCCAGACTAGGAAGATCAAGCCCGATAAGAGTCAAGCTGAATGCTTCTTTTGCAAGAAGCGAAGGCACTAGAAGAGGAACTATCCTCAGTATATTGACTCCCTGAACCCGAACAAGCAGAGAAAGAAGCAAGCCATTGCTGAGTAAGGTATTTATATGATAACTTCTTGCAATTCTGTATTTATGATGTTACCAACTTGGTATTAGATATCGATAGCCCTCACCATATTTATAATTCATTGCAGGGGTTGTAGGTCAGTAGAAGATTCAAGCAAGATGAGAGATTCCTGAATGTTGGAGATGGAAGTGAAGGAAAATCCTAATTTCTTGGGTCAGGTTCATTCAGATCTGATTAGATCAAAAGGTATATTTCAAAAATTACCTCTTAGATTTAGATCAAATCTGACACTTTTCAGATCTGATTTGTGATCTGATAAATAAGAAAATAAAAGTAAATTAATTTTGAATTAATTTTACCTTGATTCTGGGTAATCTGATTACCCATTGATGATCCTGTCGAAGCCTTGAGGTTCTGGATCTAGCCACGCAAGCGCTTGGCCTCTATCAGTATCCACTTGGGCTGAATCTGGAGATCTTCTTCTTCTCTTTCTTTTCTCCAAAAATTAGATCTGGATCTGATTTGGAGGATCTTCAAAATTTTTTTTGAAGATCATCCGTCGTCTCTGCAGCAGTGCTGCCTTCTTCTTTTTTCGTCAGCCTTTCCTTGCCTGACTCGCACTAATCTGAAGGCCCAACTTCCATAGGCATGGAGAGGAGGGAGAGGGCCAGATGGTGGTGTGGAGAAGGAGATGGGCAGCCTTAGGGTGTAGCTTGGAAGAGGAGTTCTCAAAAGTGGGCACAAACAGGGTCTTTTTATAGACTCTACCATGCCATGCAGTGCTGCATCACCCTGGCCAATCATGTTGCTTCGTGAAATCAAATCTAAATCTGATTGGTGGGATGAAATCACTTTATCCAATTAGATGAGAGACCCATAGGTTCATTCTTAGATGGCGCCTAAGACTGATCAAAGTAGATACCCAAGGGCCACCTAAGTAGAAACCAAGAAACAACCTAGAGTCCCATCCATATGGGACTCCAGCATCCCTATCCATGGGCGCATGCCATCTTTGGTGTGCACCCCTTCTTTCCAATTTCCAGAGAGGGGACAAGCCCTATCTACTCTCCAATAAGTGCATGACACATGGGCAGATGTCCAAGGGTCAAAGGATAATGTTTGACCAAGTCAAAGTACAAGAATTCATAGGTGACGAAAAATAGCAGGTGTTGTCTCAAATTTATCTCATAAATTAAGACAATGCTTTTCTGACTTGGACAAGCTCCAGCCAGACTAGGTAAAGGTACCTGAGTGAGCACAAACTCATTTGGCTTAGTCGAGATAACTTTTAAGATAGAAAAAGGAGGACGTTAGGCTCAATCGTGTGCTAGCATGATTTTCTTGAACCTAATTGAATCTTATTCAAATCAATTGAACTGGATTAGTCCAATTGATGATATCCAGATTCAAACCCTTGTTTGTGTGATCTAGTTAGGTTCAGTTCTGTATGATAATGCGATATGTCATGATCTCCATCATCGACATCATCGAAACTCCTTTCGATGGATCAGAACTCTTTTGATTCAGATAACTTAGAATAATCGATCATCTAAATCATTCTAATTGCTCCCAAAATCCACCAGTGACACCTAGCAGCATATGGTGGCAATCCATCAAAACTAAAAATGAACCTCTTGGTGCAGCTACTTGTGTGATTAAGTTCTTCTATCTTGAGACCTGATCAGATTAGGATTAAGGTGAACTCGTCAAACCCTAATTTCTATCATATGATTTAATCATTCGATTCAAGTCCGATTGTGAAAACTTTAATAGAAACTCTTTCTATTATTCACACTCTCTACCATGGCCACGGGCTTATGGACTTGATTCTCATGATCATCATAGGGCTGCTCCTCATCCACCGAGGTAGATAGATTCCATCTTGGTGTAATCCAATTCCTATAATGAACATGCTATAGCCAACATACACCTCAAGGTTCCGAATGGCTAGGAGACTGAGTCATGGTGTAGTCAAACTACAACACCCTCAAGGTGAACTGTCGATGCACCTTAGGTGAAAAAACCAGACACACCACAATAGCATCGAGTCGGTCATCGACGAGAAGGTAGACTTCCTTATGACTTCTCGAGGTGTCACGCTCAGTGCCCTCATTCTCTAACGAATATTTGTACTCTCACTCCGGTGTCTCTACACCATAGACTCAAGACTCATCTACTACAAAGAAGTGATTGTATACTAACCTTCCGAATCAATCATCATCCTCATGATGATTCTATGGTCAGAAACATTTTATGAGTTAATATTGAAAATTTTTGTCTTAAATTTTCAACTTTTGAAAATAAGAATTATCATTATCATTAACTCAAAGGATGTATCACAGACACTAAATACACATATGTGATAGAAAATAACCTATTTTATTATTTATAGTCAAAATTATAATTTTGCACTTAGAAGTGTATTACAAGTGTCAGCCAATTCTGGCTTCTAGGGCACTCATATCTAACAAACTCCCACTTGACCTAAAGCCAATTGGCTATAAATCTAAGTCCCATCTTCTCAAGGTGGGCTTCGATCTTCTGCTGGTCCAATGGCTTTGTAAGCGGTCTACCACATTGTCTGGGAGTTGACTCTCTTGACCCTCTTCGAGGTAATCA
>QRFJ01002201.1:66320-90812 GCA_006176705.1 Cocos nucifera | reverse complement strand
GAGCCTCATGTATGCCATGTTATGTACACAACCTGATATAGCACATGCCGTGAGTGTCACGAGTAGATATCAGTCGAATCTAGGTGAAGAATACTAGACTTCTGTGAAATGTATCCTTAAGTACTTGAGAAGAACTAAGGATATTTTGTTGGTCTTTGATAATGAAGAACTCTAAGTCTAGGGGTATACAGACTCAAACTTTATGTCCGATGTAGATGATCGAAAGTCAACATCTGAGAGTCTGTTGGTGTGCAATGGTGGAGCTGCCAATTGAAAAAATTCCAAACAAACAGCGATAGCAGATTCTACCATGGAAGCAGAATATATTGTTGCGTCAGAAGCTATGAAGGAAGCATTCTGGTATAAGAAGTTTGCCATGGAGATCGAAGTGATGCCATCAGATGCCATTCCTCTATACTACGACAACAATGGCACCATAGCCCTTGCTAAGGAGCCAAGGTCTCATCAGAAATCCAAGCACATCGAGCGGCGATACCATCTCATCCGTTCCAGCTTTGAGATGCTTGCTTAAGTCCATGTATGGACCTTTGCAGCTTGCAAACCTTATGATCATCATCACTGGATATGAAACCTAGCGGCTGTTCCACATAGATATCTTCCTCAAGATATCCATTTAAGAGCGTCATTTTCATGTCCATTTGCCATATTTCATAATTAAAATAGACTGCAACAGCAAGCAATGTGCGGATGGATTTTAGCATAACTACTGGTGAAAAGGTATCCTGATAGTCAATGCTTTCATGTTGACTATAACCTTTTGCCACTAATCTAGCCTTGAATGTCTCCACATTTTCATCTGCACCAATCTTTCTCTTGAAGATCCATTTACACCTAATAGGTACTATACCTTCTGATGGATCTACCAAGGTCCAGACTTGGTTTGAGTGCATCGAGTCAATTTCTGACTTCATTGCCTCTAACCATTTCTCAGAGTCGATATCTGATATTGCCTCGTTATAGGTTTTGGGATCATCACCATGAACCCCATTACCTATGAGGAACATTTCCTCTACATCCTCTGAAATAGTACCTAAGTATCTTTCAGGAATATGGGAAACCCTTTTCAATCTACGAGGTGGAGGAGGTAGTGTATAATTGGCTTAACCTAATTTGGTTCCATTTGGTCCTTAGCTCGTTGCTCTTGTGAGACTTTCTCATCGAGCTTGATCTGCTTTCCAATGCCGCTATCTTGAATAAACTATTTTTCAAGAAAGATGGCATGTCGACTCAAAATCACATTATGATCTTCTGGAATGTAGAAATAATGTCCTAATGACTCTTTAGGATATCCTATGAATCGAGCTCTAAAGGATCTAAAATCTAACTTGTCTGCTTGTTGTCTTTTGACATGAGCCGGACAACCCCAAATTCTGAGATGACTCAGACTTGGTTTCTTACCATGTCATATCTCATATGGTGTGGTAGGAACAGTTTTAGAAGGAACCCTATTCAGTAAGTATATTGCAATTAACAAACAGTGTCCTTAAAAAAAATTAGGGAGCTCTGTGAAGCTCATCATAGATCGGACCATATCTAATAGGATCTGATTCCTCCATTCTGAAACCCTATTGAGTTGAGGTGTTCCTGGTGGAGTCCATTAAGAGACTATGCCATTTTCTTTGAGATAGTCCAGAAATTTTTGACTAAGGTATTCACCTTCTCGATCTGATCGAAAAATCTTAATGGGTTTTTTAATTTATTTTTCTACTTCATGTCTGAATTCTTTGAACTTTTCAAATGCTTCAGACTTGTGTCTCATAAGATACACATACCCATACCTTGATAAATTATCGGTAAAGGTTATGAAGTAGACTAAGTTGCCTCTAGCCGGCACATCAAATGGGCCGCACACATCTGTATGTACTAGGGCAAGAAGATCCATGGCCTTTTCCCCATGTCCTACAAAAGGGAGTTTAGTCATTTTGCCATGAAGATAGGATTCACAAATTGGATATGACTCAGAAGTCAACAGACTCAATAGCCTAATTTTCTCCAATTTGTTAACCCTATCTTCTGCTATATGACCTAATCTTAGGTGCCACAGATACCTATCATTAGGACTATCCCTAGGATGTTTTGATTTTATGGCATTCACATTTTGCTCAAAGTTAAAAATAGATACATCAATATGTAACTGATAAAGACCATTAATAAGAAAATCATTTACAATTTTATTTCTTTCATAAAGAATGTTACAATGGTCCTTAAGAAAACTAATTACATAGCCTTCTATTGCAAGGCAAGAAATAGAAATCAAATTTCTGCTTGCTGCGGGCACATAATAACAATCTTTTAATACTAAGTCTAAACCAGATGGTAGTCGAAGAGGGTATGTTCCCATGGCCACGATAGCAATTCTTGCTTCATTTTCGATGCGTAGGATCATCTCACCATCCCTCAACCTCTTGCTATCCTCAAGACCCTGCATAGAAGTGCACAAGTGAGCACTAGAACCAGAGTCAAGCACCCAACTAGATGCAGAAGAAACCGTAAGGTTAGACTCAATAACGAGCATACCTCTAGAAGGACCCACCTCCTTCTTCTTTAGGATGGCCAGGTAAGTAGGGCAATTCCGCTTCCAGTGGTCGTCATTGTTGTAATGGAAATACTTTCCTTTATCAGCAGCCTTCTTCTTCGGCTTTTTCTTTTTCTTCTTTCCTCCTTCGACCTTCTGCTTTTTCATAGATTTCTTCTTCTTTTTAAAAGACTTTCTCTTGAAAGAAGTCCGTTCCATAGCAAGCACTGAGCCTTTAGAATCTTTCATAGAAAGCTCAACGGTAACCAGAATGTTCATAAGTTTAGCCAAAGAGTTTTGAAGTTTATGCATATGGTAGTTCATGGTGAACTAACCGTACGCATCAGTCAAGGATTGCAGAGTTATGTCATTTTGTAGATCCAAGTCCAACCTCACTCCGAGCTTCTCATGCTCTTCTAAGTCCTTGATCATCATCAGACAATGATCTTGGACTGACTGCCCATCATGCATCTTAGCCTTGAACAGTCATTTAGTGACTTGATACTTGGCTGCGCAACTCTATTCACTAAACATCTCCTGTAGGTGAGCCAACATTTGGCGAGCAATTCTGATATCTTCATGTTGGCACTGAAGCTCATCAGACAGCGAGCCCAACATGTAGTATCTGGCCTTATTAGCTTCGTCAGTCCACTTATCCAGAGATGTTCTCTATTCAGCGGATGGACGAGCTGGTAAGATGGGAGGATCTTGGTTCAATACATGAGTTAATATCTCAGAACCCAAAATGATTTTAAAGTTTCGAAGCTAATCCTTATAATTTGGTCCGATCAGTCTATGGGTGTCCAGGATTCGAGCTAGTGGGTTGGATGCAGGCATTTTTCTGTAGAGAGTCAAAATTTCTAGTTAGATATTATAATTAAGACTTAACCAATTTGTTTAAAAATTTTATTTTTAAATAAATTAGCTTCCATTATTTTCTCGAATCCCTACACTCCCTCTGTAGAGATGCAAAAATCTCCATGATTACTGATTTCTAGTGGGTGGTGCGGTCCTACTGACTTACTCATCACCTCACCTAATAGTTATTGGTGATGGGTTAGCCAATGGGTGAACAACTCTTGTTCAATGATTCTCTAATCATGGTGCACCCAAACTTGATATCTAATTTATGAATCTCATCGTGTCTGGAATATTGATCCACTCCTTAGTTAAGTCAGACTCACCATTTGCACAGATTGGATTTCTAATTGAGTCTCTCACCGTATCCAAAATATTGAGTCCAATTCATCCTCCAACCCGTAGCATCCAATGCCTAATAGATATGGTTGCATCTTTTCGGTGCAACCGAGCCACTGTAACCAGTCGAGAACAATCAACCCCGAAAAGGACCCACACATCTATAATGGTGGAAGATCTTAGACTTAATCTTTTCTTAGGGAGTTTTGATTTAGGTCTCATTAAACTAGACTTGACATAGTCATAACTATTATGACTAACCTAGTGGCATGGGTTAGCTCGGATTATTGACCACCTTAGATCATTACTGAGTCAACAAACATGGCCAGGTAAGTAAGATCGGTGGAAGGGATATGCCATTAACTCGACAAGAAGGCATTCAAGTCGAGTAGCTCCTAATTAAAAATCAATCGATCGTATCTGTCAAACTTACCTTAGACACCAAATTGTTGAGATAGAACTAATCAGGTTAGCCTACAATCCAGACTCTAACCACTAAGCCTAATTAGGTCTTAGCTTGATCGATCACTCACGTGACTCGATCTTGACCCAGACTTAATCCTAATAGGCTGGTCAATTTAAGCATTGTTGATCCCATCTAACCAAATCTTGATTCGGTTTGATCAACCACTAGACCTAATTGAGCTACCCAAGCTCGAACCCAGATTTATGAATATGTCTTAGATCTAAAAATCTCAATTTTAGATCTAATTAATTAAGTTAGGGTTCAAAAATAAAACATGTAAATAAGATCCTAGGGTTTCAGGATCTAGGGTTTTGTAGAAAGTAAGTTTTCAATTTCTGATTAAGGATGAATGCGCAGCAACCCTACACATCATAAGAACACCGCATCGAATGGAAGGAGAGGGTCTTTAAGTCCTACTTTGTTCTTATGATCGGATGGCCAAGGGGAACGCCTTAATCAGAAAAACAACTAATCTATAAAAACTAATTAGATCTAAGCATATATCTCATATAAAAAATAGATCTAATTAAAATATGTTTTGTATATATCACATATAACATGCATGCATGTTTTTTAGATCTAAATTATCTCATAATCATCTAAAAAATTAAATTTAAATTTGATCTTATTAAATAAAATTTAATCTAGACCTATTTGCAGAACTATTCTACAACTTGTCTAAACATGCAACTATCATATCTCATAAGAACAAATTAAATTTAATTTATTTTCTATTTTCAGATCTGATTATAATATTTATAATATCAAAAAATAGAAAATAAATAGATCTAAAAATTATATTTAATCAAAATAAAATATGATTATACTAGACTACACATAGAACAATTCTATACCTAGTCTAGTTATGTATCTCATACATATTAGATCTAGATTAATTAATCTTAATTTTCTATTTTCTTGATTTTAGATCTAATAACATCTCATGTGATATCTAAAATCACTAATTTATCAGATTAAATCAAATCTAAATAAATTTTATAAGAACTTGGCTCTGATACTAGTTGAAGAAAAATCCTGATTTCTCGGGTCAGGTTTGTTCAGATCTGATTGGATCGAGAGGTATATTTCAAAAATCATTGCTTAGATCTAAATTAGATCTGATATTTTTTAGATCTAATTTATTATTTGATAAATAAAAAAATAAAACTAAATTAATTTTGAATTAATTTTATCTTGATTCTGGATAATCTGATTACCCTTTGATGATCCTATCAAAGCCCTGAGGTTCTGGATCTAGCCACGCAAGCGTCTGGCCTCTACCGATATCCACTCAAGCTAGATCTAGAGATTTTCTCCTTCTCTTTTTTTTCTCCAAAAATTAGATCTTGATTTAATTTGGAGGATCTTAAAAACTTCTTCTGAAGATCACCCATCGTCTCTGCAGCAATACTGCCTTCTTCCTTTTTCATCAGCCTTTCCTTGCCTGACTCGCACTAATCTAAAGGCCCAACTTCCTTGGGTGTGGAGAGGAGGGAGAGGGCTAGATGGTGGTGTGGACAAGGGAGAGGGGCAGCCTTGAGGCATAGCTTGGAAGAGGAGTTCTCAAAAGTGGGCGTAGACAGGGTCTTTTTATACACTCTACTGCACCATGCAGTGCTGCATCACCCCAGCCAATCACGTTGCTTCGCACTATCAGATCTAAATCTGATTGATGGGATGACATTACTTGATCCAATCAGATGAGAGACCCATAGGTTCATTCTTAGATGGCGTCTAAGACTGGTTAAAGTAGATACCCAAGGGCCACCTAAGTAGAAACCAAGAAGCAACCTAGTGTCCCATCCGTATGGGACTCCAGCATCCCTATCCATGGGCGCATGCCATCCTAGGCATGCACCCCCTTCTTTCCAATTTTCAGAGAGGGGACAAGCCCCTATCTACTCTCCAATAAGTGCATGACACATGGGCAGATGTTCAAGGGTCAAAGGTCAATGTTTGACTAAGTCAAAGTACAAGAATTAGTAGGTGACGAAAAATGGCAGGTGCTATCTCAAATTTATCTCATAAATTAAGATAACTTTTCTGATTTGAAAAAGCTCCAGCTAGATCAAGTAAAGGTAGCTGAGTGAGCACAAACTCATTTGGCTTAGCCGAGATAACTTTTAAGATAGAAAAAGGAGAATGTTAGGCTCAATCGTGTGCTAGCATGATTTTCCTGAACCTAATTAAATCTTATTCAAATCAATTGAACTGAGTTAGTCCAATTGATGATATCCAGATCCAAACCCTTATTTGTGTGACCCAGTTAGATTCAGTTCTATATGGTAATGGGACATGTCATGATCTTCATCATTGATATCATCGAAACTCCTTTTGATGGATCAGAACTCTTCTTATTCAGACAACTTAGAATGATCAATCATCTAAATTATTCTAATTGCTCCCAAAATCCACTAATGACACCTAGCAGCATATGGTGGCAACCCATCAAAACTAAAAATGAACCTCTCGATGCAGCTACTTATGTGATTAAGTTCTTCTATCTTGAGCCCTGATAAGATTAGGATTAAGGTGAACTCATCAAACCCTAATTTCTATCATATGATTTAATCATTTGATTCAAGTCCGATTGTGAAAACCTTAATAGAAACTCTTTCTATTATTCACACTCTCTACCATGACCATGGGCTTATGGACTTGATTCTCATGATCATCATAGGGCTGCTCCTCATCCACCGAGGTAGATAGATTCCATCTTGGTGCAATACAATTCCTATAATGAACATGCTATAGCCAATATACACCTCAGGATTCCAAATGGCTTGGAGACCGAGTCATGGTGTAGTCAAACTATAACACCCTAAAGGTGAACTGTCGATGCACCTCAAGTCAAAGAACCAGACACACCACTGCAGCATCGAGTCAGTCATCGATGAGAAGGTAGACTTCGTTATGACTACTCGAGGTGGTCACGCTCAGTGCCCTCGTTCTCTAACGAGTACCTGTACTCTTGCTCTAGTGTCTCTACACCATAGACTCAAGACTCATCTACTACAAAAAAGTGATTGTACACTAACCTTTTGGATCAATCACCATCCTCATGATGATCCTATGGTCAGGAGCATTTTATGTGTTAATAATAAAAATTCTTGTCTTAAATTTTTAACTCTTGAAAATAAGAATTATCATTACTATTAACTCAAAGGATGTATCACAGACACTAAATACATATATGTGATAGAAAATAATCTATTTTATTATTTATAATCAAAATTATAATTTTATCCTTAGAAGTGTATTACAAGTGTCAGCCAATTCTAGCTTCTTGGGTACTCATATCTAACAGGAAGACCGGTTTCCATTCTAGCTTTAAGAATTTTGAAACATATTTGAATCTCATACTGTTGTTCTTAGTGATTGTCATTTCTATCCTAGTTTCTTTTTAAATATCATTTCTATAGGCCTTTTGGCCCTGAATAATTATGAAATTTCAATAAAGAACGAGTTTGTAATGTCATTATGAATGGTGTTACTGCTTTCTATGGATAATTGAATAATGGTGTATATATGTTATCACAACTTGTTAATGTAGTCTATTCTACTGGCAAGCATCCTAGATTATATAGTGTATCAAATATCTACTTATGGCACTGTAGGCTAGGTCATATAACCAAGAACAGGATAAATAGATTGACTTAAGAGGGAATCCTCGAAGTCATTGATTGTGAATCACTTCCAACCTATGAGTCCTATCTTCTTGGTAAAATGACCAAGTCACCTTTTACTGAAAAAGGTGAGAGAGCCAATGAGCTCTTAGGTCTAGTATATACTGATGTATGTGGACCAATGAGCACAAGTGCCAGAGATCGATATGTCTACTTCATTACTTTCACAGATGATCTATCCAGATATGGATATGTCTATCTAATAAAACATAAGTTAGATTCTTTTAAAATTTTCAAACAATTATGAAGTGAAGTAGAAAAATAAACTGAAAAGAGTATTAAAACTCTTCAGTCTGATCGAAGAGGAGAATATTTTTCTGATGAGTTTCTCACATATTTAGGCCCCATTCACTCCCAATGGACTCCTCCTAGAATACCACAGCATAATGATGTGTCTAAAAGAAAGAATCGGACTCTATAAGACATGGTCCGATCCATGATGGAATTTGCCAGCTTGCCGATATCCTTCTAGGGATATACACTCGAATTGGCTTGTTATCTATTAAATAGGGTTCCAAGTAAATCTGTAGTTAAAATTTCATATGAGATATGGACAGGGCGTAAGCCAACACTTTCACACCTTAGGATTTGAAGGTGCTCGGCTTATGTCAAATGGTTAATTACAGATCAACTTAGACCTAGGTCTAACAAGTGTACATTCATAGGATACCCAAAAGAGACCAAAGAATACTATTTCTATCATGTTGATGAACAAAAGATGTTCGTTAGCCTTAGGGCAATCTTTTTGGAAAAGAAGTTCCTTGGTGAAGAAACTATTGCCTCAAAGGTTGAACTTGATGAAGTTCAATAGATAGAAAGTCCGATACAGAATGTTGAACCTAAGTCGAATTTGATTAGATCAGATTCGAAGCCTAGTGAACCCACATGATTAAGACGATATGGTAGAGTACCGCACCATCCGGATAGATACTATGGATTCTTGGTCCAGGATGGTGATCCCATCAAACTCGATGAGAATGATGAGGATCCGATCACTTATATGGATGCGATGCAGAGATCCAACTCTGAGAAATGGCTAGAAGTCATGAGATTCGAAATAAATTTCATGAAGGTCAATGATGTATGAATATTAGTTGACCCACCTGAAGGGGTTAAACCCATTAGGTGTAAATGGGTATTCAAAAGGAAAAGAGGTGCAGACGGAAAGATGGAGATCTATAAAATTTATCTGGTTACTAAGGGGTATCGTCAACGTTATGGTATTGACTATGATGAGACATTCTTCCAAGTGGCAGTGCTCAAATCCATTTGGATAATGCTTGCAATAGCAGCGCACCTCGATTATGAGATCTGGCAGATGGATGTAAAGACGGCTTTTCTAAATGGAGAGCTAATCAAAGAGGTATATATGATACAACCTGAGGGGTTCACATCCATAGATGAGTCCAAGATGTGTAGGCTTCAGAGATCCATTTATGGATTAAAGCAAGCATCTCGGAGTTTGAACATGCATTTTGATAAAGTGATCAAAACATATGGCTTCATTAAGAATGGAGAAGAATCCTACATTTACAAATGGGCAAATGGTTCAGCAGTGCTATTCCTTATTTTGTACATGGATGACATTCTCTTAATTGGGAATGACATCTCTGCACTATAAGGAATAAAAGTTTGGTTGTCATCTCTGTTCTCCATGAAGTACTTGGATAAAGCATTCTACATCCTAGGGATGAAGATCTATTGGGATAGATCTAAAAGGACACTTGGTATATCCCGGTCCACGTACATAAAAATTGTGCTAAAGAGATTCAGCATGGAGAATTCCAAAAAGGGCTATCTTTCGATAGGCCAAGGAATTTCTCTCTCTAAGAAGGATTGTCCGACAACTCCTGAGGAGAGAGAGCGTATGAGTAGAATCCAATATGCTTTGGTAGTGGGATCTACTATGTATGCAATGACATGTACGAGACTAGACATGGCATACTCACTAGGAGTAGTGAGTGGATACCAATCTGACCCTAGAGAAAATCACTGAAAGGTTGTTAAAACCATCCTTAAGTATTTGAGAAATACTAAGGACCAATGGTTGATTTATGGTGAGTCAGATCTAAAGCTATGAGATTTACAGACTCCAGCTTTCAATTTGACCATGATGATAGTAAAAGTGTGTCGAGGTTTATCTTTACTCTAAATGGTGGAGCCATCTGTTGGAAAAGTTTCAAGCAGCATACAGTGACTGACTCTGTTCGTGAAGTAGAATATATGGCAGCATCAGATGCAGTAAAGAAAGCTATATGGCTGAGAAAGTTCATCATCGAGCTTGGAGTAGCACCCTCCATTGATGGTCCAGTCTTGCTCTACTGCGACAGCACTAGCGCCACAGCTCAAGCAAAGAAATCGAAGGCACACCAATGGACAAAGCACATTCTACGCCGCTTCTATTTGATCCATGAGATCGTGGATCATGGTGACGTCGATCTTTAGAAGATCAATGAAAAGGAGAACCTAGCCGACCTCTTCACTAAAGCCCTGGCAATCAAGGAGTTCGACAAACATAAGTCAAAGATGGATATTAGATACTGTGCCGAGTGGCTTTAGGACCAGTGGGAGTTGTTGAAAATTATGTCCCAAAGCCAATCATCAACCTATTGATGATTGATATATTATAATTGATTTATTAATTAATAAAAAAATATTTTGGCATCCTTTTTCATCAAAAATTTACATCTTCTAATGAACTCCATTATTGTGATGAAGTTCTTAGGATTATTTAGTTTTGATAAAGAGAGAATTTATTGATTAATCCTTAAATTTGTTCATGACCAAATGATAGGCTGTTAATTAGGACGACAGCATCTATCGAGCATAGGATGCTATATGCCATATAGGTTGGTTGTCCTCTTAACCAAGGAGTATGGAGACACTGATATGGCATATAGGTGAGATGTATGGGTACATCATCATAGAACGTGACTAACTCCAGAGCATTCTGCTATCGAGAATGTCTCTAATGGGATATAGGTATAAATTTTCCTTAGACCAGAGATCACCTCAATGACTTGAAAGCAACTCATTGTACTTTGGTATCGGACTAACTAAAATTCTAATTCAGCAATGGAAGGTTTTTGTGCATAGTCAAGTACTTGCAAAGTTGGAGTATGATCAAGATGGAATTGATCACTCCAAGAGTTGAAGAAGAATGTATCACTGTATTTCAATATAGCAAAACCTTGGTCAAGGTAATCCATTAGATGAATTTGATATTTTGAAATATAATGTGGACAACCTGATCAGAGTTGATAGTTGAACTCTGAGGTATCCTATGAGCATTATGATCAAGAGGATGGATTATATGAAAACTATATTCGCATGGGTTCTAAGGATGGTGTTCTACACCTTTCGACCTATCCGACCATCGGGTATCATTGCTAGATGGTCACTTCGATTAGTATAAAAATTTATTTCTATGCTATCGGCTTAGATTCGAACCTATGAGATCACACACATTAGAGTTCACATTTTGATCGGATGGTTGATCAGCCATTTAGAATCATTTTATGGTTAAACGATCAATACGGTTGATGTTTGACCTAGTGCAAGTGTTGCAAGAGGATCGATTAGTAATTCGATTACTAATTGGCTTAATTTGATTAAACTAGAAGATTGAGATTAAGTCTAATTAAATATGTTTTAATTATATTTAGTTTGGGCTTGATTGGATCAAGTCGAATTGGCTTATTGGATAAGTCAAGTGCAAGGAAGGACTAGTCCTAGTCTAACTAGGACTCGGGTCAACCCAATTTTCTAATTTAACTAAAAAATTAAATTAAAATTAAATTAAATTAAATTAATTTTAATTAAGTTCTTAAATGGATTATGACCTTATTTAATTAGGTTGGTTTACTCTTATTTTTATTTGGTTAAAAGACTTTGTTTGACCAAGTCAAAATAGAAATTCTAGCGTGACTAGGACTCCCTATTCCTTGCACCACCTAATCCTCATGCCCCACCCTTTTCTCTTTATATTTCTATGTGAATAATCTCCACATCCAAAGGTTTCTCATGCCTCCCTTATTTCTTCGTTTTTCTCATATGGAAGTTTGTTGGAAGACCAAGTCAAAAGGGGAATTAGTTTTGCTTAAGAATTATATGAGATAGAATCCTTGTCAACCAAAACTCTTTCCATAAGTGTGCCAACCCATCTTTCTTTATTTCCTCTGATTTCCATGGTAAAAGAGGACCTTTTTGTGCACCCCCCTTTGCTGGTCCATGGAAGAAAAAAAGGTGGGGGCACTCAAGAGTTGGGCACCCCAACAACTTTCCTTATTTGGTCCTTCCTAGTCTATATTTTTGACCTAACTTGGACTCTGCATATCTCTTTATTTAAAAAGAACCTTTTATTGAAATTTTTGTGGATTGCATACATTTGAGAGGTCTCTTTGGTGTAGAAAAATTAGAGAAAAATTTATCTAGGTCGTGGAGATATTGAAAACACAAATTAGGGTGTCTAGAAAAAGAACAAAGGAGAAGAAGAGGGTCTTCTTCTAGGATTTTTGTTCCAGATCTCTTCCTTCCTTTTTATGAGCTTTTGAGAGGTGTCTCAGAATCACAAATCTTTCTTTTTTCTTTTAGTATTTTGGAGTGTCTATGTTTTAAAGAAGAAAGCATCAGATCAATCATCGAAGAGAGATTAGTATAGTGCTAGCATACTGTGCTGATTTTCTGCATCAGGATCTCTGATCATGTTCGTGGGATCGTGTGGATGACTCCTAGAGGTCGGATGCATGTGTGGCTCATGACTTCATCCTCAAGCCCAGATCAATAAGTTAGAATGTCTAACTTGCTTAGGTAATAAATCTGATCTATTAACTTCATACCTGCATTTGATGTAGTGTAGATCTAGGTTAATTTGATCAACCTTTTTTTTCTTATTTGACTTTAATTTTTGATTTAATATCATGCCTTGATCATGTAATAGTTCTAAGATTTAGGTGTTTATATATTTATTTAAATAAATATTTAATTTATTTAAGTCTTTTGCTGCATGATCTTGAAAAAGTTTTGAGATCTACTCGTGAAACCCTAGATCTGGTTCATTCATAAGAGTATAGTTTGCCATTAGTTCAGCCCATAGTGCAACCCCACTAGAACTAGTTCACACTAACGTGTGGGGACTAGCTCCATTTTTAGCTAGAAATAGGGCAAAATACCTCTTGATTTTCGTAGATGATTTCTTGAGGAAGGTATAGGTCTACTTTATGAAGGAGAAATCAAAAGTCTTCACCAGATTTAAGGTGTGAAAAGCTGAGATAGAGAAGGAGATAGGTCGAAGCTTGAAGTGTCTACGGTCAGACAATAGCAGAAAATATACTAGCAAAGAGTTCCAAAATTTTTTGTAAAGAGTATGGCATCAAAAGGCACTTCTTAATAAAAGAAACTTCTCAGCAAAATGGGATGGCCAAAAGGATTAATATAATGCTTTTGGAAAAGGCATCATGCATGAGGCTGCAAGCAGGGCTTTTAGAGGCATTTTGGATTGATACAGTGGATGCAGCATGTTATTTAGTCAATCAATCACCTCATACAAAGATAGATAGTGGTATTCTAGAGGAAAGATGGTCTAAAAGGAAGATTGGACTGAGCCATCTAAGGGTATTTGGGTGCATGACATTTGTGCACATCGGGGCAAGTTGGTCTCCAGGTCATGGAAGATGGTGTTTATGAAATATCCACAAGGAGTTAACAGATTCTAACTATGGGATCCCTTGGAGAAGAAGGTTGTCATTAGTAGAGATGTCACCTTTGATGAGAATTAAGTTATCCAAAGGCGAGATGGCATGAAGGAGCAGAGGTGCTACAGGAGGTCCAGTAGGATAGTGCTGGATAGCTAATATCTTATTCTATTTTGTTACTTGCAAATGTATCAAGAGGACATGGAATTCAGGTGGAGTACTCACCAAAGGTGTCTCCATAGGTGGAGAGAGCTTAGATGGATGAAAGAAGCTAGGAGGCCTAGTAAGAGTAAGTTGGACCTAGGACGGACATCGGGGTTGCACTGCACAAGCCCAAAAGGAACATCAGAAAACCAAAATGATATGGCTTTGAGGATATACTGTCATATGCCTTGGTGATAGCAAACAAGAACCCCTATACCTATGAGGAGGCTATGGATAGCCAGGATAGAGAAAGATGGGTCCAAGCAATGTCCAAAGAGATGCAGTCTCTCCATAAGAACAAGATGTGGCGATTGGTGTAGTTGCCACAAGAAAAAAAATCCATTGGTTGCAAGTGGCTTTACCAATGCAAGTAGGAGCCTTCAGAGGAGAGAGGTATCAGGTATAAGGTGAGGTTAGTGGCCAAGGAATACTCCCAAAAGAAAGACATTGACTTCAGCTAAGTATTTTCTTCAGTCATTAGGCATACTTCCATCAGGATGCTGTTGAGCATCATGGTAGCTCAGGACTTGGAGTTGGAGCAGACGGATATCAAGATAGCATTCCTCCATGGGTATTTAGAGAAGAGCATTTACATGGAATAGCCATTGGGGTTTCAAGAGCCAAGAGCAGAAGAGAATGTCTGTTTGCTGCAGAAATCATTATACGGATTGAAGCAATCGTCGAGGCAATGGTACAAGTGATTTGACTCATATATGAGAAGCATTGGACTTTTCAGGTGTGAATATGACTCTTATATATATATTAAATCTTTGGAGGATGAGTCTAGGGTGTTCCTACTCTTGTCTATAGATGACATGCTTATAGCATGCAAAAACAAGAAAGTTGTGCAGGAACTAAAAGCAATCTTGTCTCGGGAGTTTGAGATGAAAGATTTGGGGCTTGTAAGAAAGATTTTAGGTATGAAAATCTTCAGAGATCGAGTCAAGAGGGTGCTGCATTTATCTCAGGGAGGCTACATCAGGAAGGTCTTGCAGAGGTTCGAGATGAAGGGAGCAAAACTGGTGGAGCTGCCACTTGCTAGGCACTTCAGACTCTCGAAGACGATGTCACCATAGACTGAGTTGGAGGTTCAGAAGATGGAAAGAATACCATATGCCTCTAGTGTGGGAAGCCTAATATATGCCATGGTGTGTTATAGGCTGAATATCGCCCATGCAGTGAGCCAACTTAGCAGGATCATGGCACAGCTTGGTAGGGAGCACTAGCAAGCACTGAAGTTTATTTCATGTACTTGGTGGGTACTATTGGAGTTGGCATCTACTATGGATAGCAAGATGGAGCTGAGAAACTCTCCGACATGTCCAAGGAAGCTTGGGAGTAGATAAGAGGATTTGTGAATGCAAATTTTGGGGGAGATGTGAACTCTCAGCGATCAATGATAGTTTTGTGTTTAGCCTGTTTGGAGGTCCGATTTTGTGGAGATCGTGCTTGCAGCCCATCATGGCCTTATCCACCGCTAAGGTGGAATATATTGGTGTCACGGAGGTAGCATAAGAGGCTCTATGGCTAAAGGGCTTAGCGTTAGAGATGGATCTCATGTAGGAGATCGTCAGGGTACATTGTGATAGCCAAAGTGCACCATTACTTGCTTAGAACTCTGTCTACCATGCAAGGATGAAGCACATTGATATTAGGTACCACCGAATTGGAGAGCTTGTGGAAGAAGGCTAGGTGGAGCAGGTGAAGGTTCATACCAAGGAGAGTCCAATGGATGCACTGATAAAAATACTTCCATGGGACAGCTTTCACAAATGTATCAAATCAATGTATTTGATGGATAGGATATAGTTGCCTTAAGCCTTGGGGCACCAAGGTGGAGATTGAAAGAGCAAGGTTGGTGCTCCCAACACTTGGGAGATTATGAAGGAGTCAAGGTGGTGGCTCCGAAAGGCTAGGATTGGCTAGAGTTGTATCAACTGAGATAGAGGGCTGACACACTATTAGGCTGGCTCGGATACGGGTCGAGCCTGTGTGGGCAAAGATCAGTCAGCTCGGGCCAAAATCGAGCTAGCTCTCTCAATCAAATAGAGAACGTGTTTCAGAATTTTATGTCTTGATAGGCGATTGAGCCAGCTCGAATAGGCGGATAGATGAGCATGGAGTTTTCAATTTGATCTTGGATTGGGTTTAATCTAAGGGATCTTAAAGTATGGTTTGAGAGGTCTTAAGATGGCTAATTCAAGTATTGGGCTAGGTCTTTAGTCCAAGGGGTGAGAGTATGCAAGACATAAGTGTACATGGGCTTGGATGAGTACTTTCATGTATGAGTTAGCCTAGAGGAGTTTTTTAGAGCTGAGTCATGTTGGCTTAGGATGTCTGTATATACTTTGTATATACAATATTTTTGATGAGTAGAATAGAAATTCCTTTACTCCTTAAAACCCTAGCTTCTTCTCTCTACCTCTCCGCTGCCGCCCAAATCTATCAATCATCTGATCTTCATCCTACTTGCTATCATCTCCAACTTGTTTCCTTAGGGTTGGTAGAAGGTATAAGGATTTCTATAGGTTTGGGAATAATTCATAACATTCAATTCATTTCAATTACAAACTCAATACAGAGTATATATATCTGGTTAAATAGATCCAACCTAAAAAACTCTCCTAGTTAACCTAATGTGACGTACTCCCTGAGTCTATGTATACCCATGTCTCCCATGCACATATCCATTGGACTAATCCCAGTCCAATCCATAGGTTAGCCCCTTAAGACCTCATAAACAAAGGCTCTAAGTCCCTAAAATTAAATCCAATCCCAGGTTAGAACAAAAACCATGTATTGTTCTATTTGCCGCTCGAGCCAGCTCGACTGTGATGTCTCCTATGAGAGCCTGAATCATCGCTCTCTACTTCACTGCTCGAGCTGACTCTCTCAAGATTCGAACTGGCTCGATAGACATGACTATCTTCTATTCTATAGCTCAAGCTAGCTCTATCAAAAATCAAGCCAGCTCTTCTAACGTGCTAGTCCAATATGCCTTCTAACCTTCTACTCAAGCCAGCTCTATCAGGATTCGAGCTAGCTCGACTTCTGCTCGGGCTGGCTCTTATTGGAAAACCATTCAAGTTTCATGTATATATCTCAAAACTTTTTCAAAATTAGATGCAGCAAATGACATAGATTAAACTATTTAACCTAATTATGCATGTGATCTAATCACTAGACCCTACATCTAGGATCTATGATATATTATGATGCAAGTATAAATCTGAAAAAAAAAAAAAATGGAGATTGGTATTGATCACATCAATACCTTAGATCTAGAATTATTCTAGAAATCTTAGATCGCATCTAGGTCAAAAAAGATTAGGTCTCTTACCTTTGCACAAGTCGAGAACATCACAATTAAAATCCAGTATTGTTCTTTGTTGCTTGGAGCCATACAGTACGTCCGACCACTACAAGTAATCCATACGAAGTCGCCACTCTGATCGGAGGTTCGTTGAATGAAGATCTGCTTAAAGTGCTAGTTTCTCACGTATCCCTCTTGATGGTCAATCTGTAAAGATTTCTTTAGATCTCTTGGATACTCCAAGAGATGAAAAATAAGAGGAGGACGAAAGGGAGAAGACCAACTTTTGAATCTTCCAAAAAATGAAAAGAAAAAGGCTTAAGAAGATCATTAAGAGAAGACCCATCTTCTCTTCCAGCACATCAACCATTGATGTCCTAAAAAGACCTTCATGCCTGGACAAGAGGAGACCTTCTCCTCTAGAATTTTTCCATACTCCAAGTCTATTTCTCTTCTAATTTTTTTGATGGAAAAATCTCACAAAAAGATGGAGAATAAGGGCTCTTAAAGAAACCCTAAGAGAAGACCTTCTTCTCTTCTTCTTCTCTCATTAAACATGATCAAATCATGTCCAAAACAAACCACCATGCCCCAACTCCTTGGAGCACCCATCCTCCATGCCCCATATCTCTTCCACTCTGATTTTCTTCATGGAACAATTCCCAAACAATGAAGAAGAAAAAAAACTAGAAAAAGGACTCTAAAGAAGACAACCTTCTCTTCCTTTCTTTTTCTCTCCAAGACATCAATATTTGATGTCCTAAAGAAAGCAAAGTCTCCGAAAATATGGGCACCCCAACCACCCATGCTCACTTTTCTTTTCCCTCTAGAATTTTCATGGAATAACCAAGATTTTCTCATGCCACATCCTCATAAATAGGAGGCGCCCCAATTTAAATGGTAGACTAGGTCAAAACCTAGTCAAAAAAGAAGAGTCTTGGTGGCATCCAACCCTTGGACGCCACCTCATTCCCTTTTAGCATGGGGAACCAAAAAAAAATGACCAAAAAATAAGAAAGAGGGTGAACAATAGAAATATGGGCATGGGTTTTATTCCATAGAGAGAGGAGGAGAGTTTTAGAATTTTGAAATTTCAAAACCTTCTTAGTTTGACTCATTCAAACTATCTTCCATAAACAACCAAAGAGAGGAGGCGTGGATCTCTTATTGGCATAAGAAATCTGATGCCAATAATGAGAATAAATGGCATGGAAAGTTCTAAAAAATAGGTGCACAAAAACAAAGGGCATGGGGTTTTTTTAGGTGCAAGGGATTAGGATGAATCCTACTCCAACTAGGACTCTCCAATGTAGCTTAGGTCAAAATCCAATTTATATTTTATTTTAACTAAATTAAATGTAACCCAATTAAGAATGATCCTAGTCCAACTAGGAACCCAATTAAATCTGATTTAAATTCTAAATCAATTAGGAATTAGGCACACTCAAGTTCTAGTTTAACAAGAAATTATTTTCTCTTGGAATTGGCTTATCCAATTAACCAATTGAACTTAACCCAATTAAGTCCAAACCAATTCTAATTGAATCTAATTCAGCTAGACTTGATCTCAGTTCAATTGCTCAATTAGATTGAGCTAATTAGCAATCCAATTGCTAATCAATCCTCCTACAATACTTGCACT
Source organism: Cocos nucifera (assembly GCA_006176705.1). Classification (NCBI taxonomy): domain Eukaryota; kingdom Viridiplantae; phylum Streptophyta; class Magnoliopsida; order Arecales; family Arecaceae; genus Cocos; species Cocos nucifera. Next base: position 72,075 of record QRFJ01002201.1, on the reverse strand, counting down.
TGATCGATCATCAATCGCATTGATGATTCGATCACTGAATGATTCTCAATCGTCGATCAACCATCCGATCAGATAGTAACCTTTTATGTGTGTAACCCCATAGATTTGAACCTAAGTCGATAATATGAAAACTAATTGCTATACCAATCAAAATGACCATCTAGTAATGGTACCAAGCATCCGAATAGATCGAATGTACGCAAAGCAACATTCTTAGAATCCTAGGCTATGGTTACCATATAATTCATTGCTTTGACTCATAGTGCTCAAGATGACTTCACGTTAGCTATCAACACTCATTTTAAGGACCTAATAATTTTAGAGGATTTAAATTATTAGTGATTTGAGAATAGAGAAGATATGGCCTAAATTGGTTTCGCTAACTTCACCAAGTTAAATCCTCCCACTGACTTCTCAAGTCATAGATGAGGACTAGGATCAATTTTAGTTCATGGACACCTAGATCAGTTTCACTGAATAAAATCAATCTCACTAATTTTTTATGTGACATGGATTAGCATGAATCAATGAGCAACCTAATCAAAAGTTAATTAACCACATTGGCTAGGTAAGTGAGATCGATGGGAGGGTTTGCCAAAGCTTGCCTTAGATACCATCAGAAATGGTCAGGTAAGTAGGCTGCCAATTAAAAATCATTGGTCTAGGATTGCCAGAATTACCTTAGACACTAATCAATTTATCAATTTCTATTTGGTCTACCTAAAGACTCGGGCTTGACCACCGAGCCATGATCAATATTGTTGGTGATAAATCCGCTCCTGCTGAAGTTCAGTAAGATGCCCAATCTTGGGGTGTTCCCATCCAATGGTGGCAACCATAACTGAACTTCAACTAGTATGAATTCTAGCTCTAATTCACTCAAAGATAGCCGACCTCTAACCCGTGCATGCCAAATGATCCTTTTAGCTTTGATTATCAGATCTTTCAAATAACTGCAAAACCTGAAGGGCATCTCAGACCTTATCTAGATGAACATGAATAGTGAAGATAGTCACCTATGCAGTTAGCTAAGGATTTAGTCAACTTTTCGATCCCTACGTAGTTCAACCCGGTCGACCTCGAAGCTGGCCAAGCTTCTTTTCAATTGGATCTCTATCAAGCTAAATCTCACCATTATGGTTGGATCTGATGCCAGGAGTCCTTAACCAGCAAAGCTTTTTTGCAGACAAACTTCCATACCCTGCTATAAGTGGTAGATCTTGGCATTCCTATGCCAATAATCATGGGTGTGTAGATCCAAATAAATCCAAACTTCAATCCTACAAAGCTTGGCCGTAGTCCTGAATCGATGAATCCACTGCCCTTTCAACTCTCCACTAGGAACAATTATCTGCTCACGAATGACCTTGAAGATGGCTGAACTTCAAAGGAGTAGTTAAGGCTCACTAGAGCATTCTGAGCATGTCCACCTATCTCGACTATCAGTCAGCCCTTGATTGCGATTGATCTAAACGAGCTCCCTTTGGCCACCAAAAAGACTTCTTCTAGCCACCAAATAGACTTCTTCCAATCATCGAGCGAACTCCTTCTAGTCAAACTCCTTTCAGTCGAAGTCCTCTTTTTGGTGGCTGAGCTAACTATCTTACATTCCGAGCATCAATTGAGCAGACTTTGACAACAGAAGAACATCGTCATCTACACAAGTTCAACTCCCAACCCAACAAATGTCCACCAACCTACGGACAACCTTGAAAATGGCCAAGCCTCTCCAGAACTACTGGGCATAGAGCTTTGAATAGTTTGCTCATAAGCGTAACAGTCTTGACCAAATTATAACTATTAATCTCCAACGGATTGGCAAGTCATGACAACGAACACCACCCTTCGTAACAAACATCGTGTGGTCCTGAACGGCCCACTAATAGGTAATTATGGCTATCACCATGAGTTTGTTATGAGCTCCATCTATATAAGAAACCTTCTAGATATATTTTCTCTCTAAGCTCTCATTCTCTGCTCGATACTCTGCTCATTTTCTCCTGGGCACTCCATTCTTTTTGGCTAGAAGACTATCTTGAGCATCGAAGGGTCCTGCTAGAGCCACCTACCTCTAATCTGGACTTCTTCTTATAGATCCCATCGACGGTCTCATCTCTTCCCACTCCAGCGACTCTAGCATCAGCACAGTTTTCCATACCAACAAGTATCCATTTATTAGATGTATGGACTTTGATCAACTACAACTATTGATTTGATCTATAGAAAAAAAATGACATAATCCTAATTAACTATTAATTAGGTTTGATCAATTTCTTAACTTAGTTCATATTTAATTTAACCCTAGGTCTAACCTAGTTGATGACATAATCAAGCTAACCCATTACCTTTTAACCCATGTTTTATAAAATTATCTTAGGATCTCCAAATCATCAACCTAGATCCTAAACAATCACTTAATTCTTAATTAAGTTTAAGACTTATGGGTTGGGGTGCAAAACCTTAGAACTAGTTTCTGATTTCATCATTTAAAATATTTTCTAATTTGTAAATAATTGACATTGAATCATATTTAATTGATAGTTTTACATCTAATTTATTTCAACATTTAGATCATGTTCTAGAATTTTGTAGAAAATAAGTTCTCAATTTAAATTTTATAAAATAAATATATCACATATATTAATTTCAGATTCAAAATAAAAGCTACATATCAATATATGTAACTAGATCAAAATACAGATCTTATCTAAATAATCAAAATCAAATCATAAATAAATTAATATTATATTTAAAATCTAAAAATAAATCAAAAATTATTTTACATCTTATCTAACATGTTTATGATTTAGATTTCTTAGATCAGCATATACTAGGATAATTTCTTCACTATAAAGAATAAACCTTATAGCAAGACAATCTTATAATCAGTATGTCCAGTCTCTATAGGTAATCCACATGAAGTTGTCACTCTGATCAAAGGTTCGTCAAATGAAGATCCGCTCAAAGTGCTAGCTTCTCATGGATCCCTCTTGATGGTCAATTTATAAAGATTTCTTTAGAACTCTTAGACACTTCAAAAAATGAATAATAAGAAAAGGATGAAAGGAAGAAGACCAACTTTTGGATCTCCCAAAAGATGAAAAGAAAAAGGCTTAAGAAGATCATCAAGAGAAGAACCATCTTCTCTTTAAGACATCAACCATTGATGTCCTAAAAAGACCTTCACGCCTAGACAAGAGGAGACCTTCTCCTCTAGGATTTTTCCATGTCTCTTTCTCTTCTAATTTTTTCCATGAAAAAATTATTAGATATGTGTGCCCTAGAAGCCAGAATTGGCTAACACTTGTAATACACTTCTAAGGGCAAAATTATAATTTTGACTATAAATAATAAAATGGATTATTTTCTATCACATAAGTATATTTAGTGTCTGTGATACATCTCTTGAGTTAATGGTAATAATAATTCACATTTTCAAGAGTTAAAAATTTAAGACATGAATTTTCATTTATTAAACTCATAAAATGCTCCTGACCGTAGGATCATTATGAGGATGGTGATTGATCCGAAAGGTTAGTGTACAATCGCTTCTTTGTAGTAGATGAATCTTAAGTCTACGGTAGACACCAAAGCGAGAGTACAGATACTCATTAGAGAACGAGGGCACTGAGCGTGACCACCTCGAGTAGTCATAAGAAAGTCTACCTTCTCGTCGATGACTGACTCGATGCTGCAGTGGTGTGTCTGGTTCTTTGACCTGAGGTGCATCGATAGTTCACCTTGAGGGTGTTATAGTTTGACTACACCATGACTCGGATCTCCTAGCCATTCAAAATCCTGAGGTGTATGTTGGCTATAGCATGTTCATTGTAGGAATTGGATTGCACCAAGATGGAATCTATCTACCTCGGTGGATGAGGAGCAGCCCTATGATGATCATGAGAATCAAGTCCATAAGCCCATGGCCATGGCAGAGAGTGTGAATAATAGAAAGAGTTTCTATTAAGGTTTTCACATCGGACTTGAATCGAATGATTAAATCATATGATAGAAATTAGGGTTTGACGAGTTCACCTTAACCCTAATCTGATCGGGGCTCAAGATAGAAGAACTTAATCACATAAGTAGCTGCACCAAGAGGTTCATTTTTAGTTTTGATGGGTTGCCACCATATGCTGCTAGGTGTCACTGGTGGATTTTGGGAGCAATTAGAATGATTTAGATGATCGATCATTCTAAGTTGTCTGAATCAGAAGAGTTCTGATCCATCGAAAGGAGTTTCGATGATGTCGATGATGGAGATCATGACATATCCCATTACCATACAGAACTGAACCTAACTAGGTCACACAAACAAGGGTTTGGATCTGGATATCATCAATTGGACTAACCTAGTTCAATTAATTTGAATAAGATTCAATTAGGTTCAACGAAATTATGCTAGCACACGATTGAGCCTAACATTCTCCTTTTTCTATCTTAAAAGTTGTCTCGACTGAGCCAAATGAGTTTGTGCTCACTCAGGTACTTTTACCTAGTCTGACTGGAGCTTGTCCAAGTCAGAAAAGGGTTGTCTTAATTTATGAGATAAATTTGAAACAACACCTGCCATTTTTCGTCACTGACTAATTCTTGTAGTTTGACAAGGTCAAACATTGACCTTTGACCCTTGGATATCTGCCCATGTGTCATGCACTTATTGGAGAGCAGATAGGAGCTTGTCCCCTCTCTAAAAATTAGAAAGAAGGGGGTGCACACCTAGGATGGCGTGCGCCCATGGATAGGGATGCTGGAGTCCCATATGGATGGGACTCCAGGTTGCTTCTTGATTTCTACTTAGGTGGCCCTTGGGTATCTACTTTGACCAGTCTTAAGTGCCATCTAAGAATAAACCTGTGGGTCTTTCATCTGATTAGATCAAGTGATATCATCCCACCAATTAGATTTAGATCTGATTGCATGAAGCAACATGATTGGTCGGGATGATGCAGCACTGCATGGTGCAGCAGAGTCCATAAAAGGACCCTATCTGCGCCCACTTTTGTAAACTCCTCTTCTAAGCCATGCCCTAAGGCTGCCCCTCTCCCTTCTCTATGCCACCATCTGACCCTCTCTCTCTTCTCCATGCCCAAAAAAGTTGGGCCTTCAGATTAGTGCGAGTCAAGCAAGAAAAGGCTGACGAAAAAGGAAGAAGGCAGCACTACTGCAGAGACGACGGGCGATCTTCAGAAGAAGTTTTGAAGATTCTCCAAATCAGATCCAAAGCTAATTTTTGGAGAAAAGAAAGAGAAGGAGAAGATCTCTAGATCCAGTCTGAGTGGATATCAGTAGAGGCCAGGCACTTATGTGGCTAGATCCAGAACCTTAGGGCTTCGACAGGATCATCAATGGGTAATCAAATTACCTAGAATCAAGATAAAATTAGTTCAGAATTAATTTAGTTTTATTTTCTTAATTATTAGATTATGAATCAAATCTAAAAAGTGTTAGATCTAATCTACATCTAAGAAGTAATTTTTAAAATATGCCTCTCGATCCAATCAGATCTGAACGAACCTGACCCTGGAAAATCAAAATTTCCCTTCAACTGGTATCAGATCCAGGTTCTTATAAATTTTTTTTAGATCTAATTTAATCTAATTAATTAGTAATTTTAGATATCATATGAGATGTGATTAGATCTAAAATCAAAAAAATAAAAAAAATTAAAATTAATTAATCTAGATCTAATATGTGTGAGATACATAACTAGACTAGGTATAGAATTATTCTATGTGTAGTCTAGTATAATCAT
>QRFJ01002201.1:0-65320 GCA_006176705.1 Cocos nucifera | reverse complement strand
TTAGAAAAGGATTGTCTTAATTTATGAGATAAATTTGAGACAACACCTGCCATTTTCCATCACCTACTAATTCTTATACTTTGACTTGGTCAAACATTGACCTTTGACCCTTGGACATCTGCCCATGTGTCATGCACTTATTGGAGAGCAGATAGGAGCTTGTCCCCTCTTTGAAAATTGAAAAGAAGGGGGTGCACGCCTAGGATGGCGTGCGCCCATGGATAGGGATGCTGGAGTCCCGTACGGATGGGACTCCAGGTTGCTTCTTGGTTTCTACTTAGGTGGCCCTTGGGTATCTACTTTGACCAATCTTAGGTGCCATCTAAGAATGAACCTGTGGGTCTCTCATCTAATTGGATTAGGTAATGTCATCCCACATATCAGATTTAGATCTGATTGCACGAAGCAACGTGATTGGTTAGGGTGATGCAGCACTGCATGGCACAGCAGAGTCTATAAAAGGATCCTATTTGTGCCCACTTTTGTGAACTCCTCTTCCAAGCCATACCCCAAGGCTGCCCCTCTCCCTTCTCCATGCCACCATCTGACCCTCTCTCTCCTCTCCACACCCAAGAAAGTTGGGCCTTCAGATTAGTGCGAGTCAGGCAAGGAAAGGCTGACGAAAAAGGAAGAAGGCAGCACTGCTGCAGAGATAACGGGCGATCTTCAGAAGAAATTTTAAAGAAATCAGATCCAGATCTAATTTTTGGAGAAAAGAAAGAGAAGGAGAAGATCTCCAGATCTAGCCCAAGTGGATACCAATAGAGGCTAGGTGCTTGCGTGGCTAGATCTAGAACCTCAAGGCTTTGGCGGGATCATCAATGGGTAATCAGATTACCCAGAATCAAGGTAAAATTAATTCAAAATTAATTTAGTTTTATTTTCTTAATTATTAGATCATAAATTAGATCTAAAAAGTGTCAGATCTAATCTAGATCTAAGAGGTGATTTTTGAAATATGCCTCTCGATCCAATCAGATCTTAACGAACCTAACCCCAGGAAATTGGGATTTCCCTTCAAAAATCTCACAAAAAGATACAGAAGAACGGCTCTTAAAGAAACTCTAAGAGAAGACCTTCTCTTCTTCTTCTCTCATTAAACGTGATCAAATCATGTCCAAAATAAACCATCATGCCCCAACTCCTTGGAGCACCCATCCTCCATGCCCCATATCACTTCCTCTTTGATTTTCTTCATAGAATAATTCTCAAACAATGAAGAATAAAGAAACTAGAAAAAGAACCCTAGAGAAGACAATCTTCTCTTCCTTTTTTTTTCTCTCTATTGGGGATAAATCCATGCCTGCCAAAGTTTGGCTAGGAATCCGGCTCCTAATCAGTTCCATCTGAGTGCAGCTGTAACGACTGAACCTCCAACCGTAGAAATATTCGAACGCTAACTCATTCTGAGATGGCCGACCTTCAACACTATAGTCAAATGATCCAATTAGCTGGGAAGGCCAATTCCAGATTCAATGGGGTGTTACGGATTCTTTCTTCAGATGAACTTGAATAGTTAAAGCTTCCACCCCAAGGGGTCGGCTAGGTATCTAGCTCCTGTGCATCTCGTTCGGTCGAACTCCGCCCAGCAACCTACGTGGCTCCATCTAGATGAGCTTCCTCCAGTCCTTCATAGAATCTTAGTCGAACTTCTTATTGATTTCTACTTCAGCAAAACTTCTCCAACAATCGAACTTCTTCCAAGCTACCCCCCAAATGAACTTCAGTACTGTATCATTGTTCGTCGGTGGATAACCCCGAGAATGGCCGAACCTCAAAGGAATGGTAAAGACACCGATGTTTCGATTGTGCTCGCTCATTGTGACCAGCAATCGATACTTGGTTCCGTCAGACTTTTCTTTTAGTCGAACTCTTTTCAGACTCCTTCCAGCCACCTGAAAGGTCCATAACGTACACCTACAACATAGCGAATGAAAGCCAATGCATGGTCAATCATAAGAACCTCCAAATTCTTCTAAAACAACAACATCCAAGAGCCCATCACTACCTATATTACCTCATCCAAACTTTGGCTTTCAGGTCCCAAATAGATCGGCACATCATGACAATGGACACCATTTTTCATAACAAACTCCACATAGCCCCGAGCGGCCCACTACCAGATGGTTGTTGCTGTCACTTTCAGTTTGTTACAGGCTTCACTTATAAAAGAGAACCTTCGAATATATTTGAGGGGGGCTCTCTCTTCCTTTCCATAACTTTGCTACTTTCTTTTTTCCTAAGCACTCCATTTCTATTGGTCAAAAGAGCTAACTTGACTATTGGAGGGTCCTACCAGAGCCACCACTGTTGACTCTCAATTTGAGGGGGGCTCTCTCTCTTTTTTTCCATAACTTTGCTACTTTCTTTTTTTCCTAAGCACTCCATTTCTATTGGTCGAAAGAGCTAACTTGACCATTGAAGGGTCCTACCGGAGCCACCACCGTTGACTCCAGTCAGAACTTATCTTGCAAGTCCTCGATGTTGATCTCATCTTCATCGGCTCCAGCGAACTCCGGCATCTAAAGAAACTTAACACCAATAGGATTGATGCTAGAAAAAGGGCTCCTCTAGTCTTTTGAGGTTTCCTTATTTTTAAAGAAGTGTTCAGTGGCGATCTCTCTTCTTCTCTCCCTCTAAAGTTTTCCTTCTTAGGAAGGATGCCCTCTAGAAAAGCTTCAACCTGACGGTCCACGGCCTCTACGGTCAAATCCCACCCAGATCTGCCCACTCCTATTTCATCTCCAGCAACTCAAGCTCCACCTACAGCAATGATGGACGTGGAGCAGTTCAATCTGCTAGTCCAGCAAGTTTGCTGCCTCACAAAAGTTGTGCAAGCCATGCAGTAGTAGCAGCCTCCGATGCTAATTTGATCGGAGCAGGCTACCCTAGAATCCTAAGATCTAAACTAGGGATGGTCGACTTGGGCTAGCCGATCGATGACCTCCGAAAAGGAGAAGCAAAGGGCTGAGAGACCCTGCTCTGATCATGACTGATAAATACCATAAATTCACCAATAAAAGTATTAATTTATTAATTAATTTATATTAATTTTTAAAAATTAATGATCAATTTATATATAATTTCTAAAAAATTAATATTTTTATTAATTAAAAAATTAATTAAAAAATAATAAAATTAAAAAATAAAATTTTATTATCAATGAAAAGAGCTCATTTTTTTTTATCATAACAAAATAAGTTTGAAGTAAAATAGAGCTAAAATGAAGAAGATATGAATTTCTAAAGATAAAAAAAAAATTAAATAAAAAAAAATAGTTCAGTCGTGGAAGTCGTCAGCCGGTCCATGATCTAGGCATGGACCGCTAGCTCAGCAGAAATCGATGAATCATAGAGCGACACATGGTGGACCTAGATCCTTAAAGAGTTCACAAAAAATCTATTGCGACTCATAAGGCATTTTGGTCTTTTTACTCGGTGATAGGAGTGCTGATTAGCTGTGGTGTACGGTGCAGCCGATCCACGTGATCCATGGAAATAGTAAAGGCACGATCGGATGGATTCGATTGATTACGGTCAAGATCAGACGGCGGTGGTTATTTTTGGATTTGATTCGAATTTCATCAGCAATCTAATGTGATCCGATGATCAGAAAACCAATTGGTGAAGATCCAACGGTCCAGGAAGCTCCCAACTTGATTAAAACATTCAGAACTCAATCTGACGGCTAGATTTTCTCTTGATCAATGTGATCAATGGTCAAAATTTAATCCAACCTGATCTAAGTGGATACACATCCGATTTTGATGATTTTTGATCCATTGGATTCCTATCAAAGGCCAGATTTCATCCAGAGCAGCAGAATTCATCCAAAACTACTTTTAATCCAATTTTCATTCAGATTTCTTCATATTTTGATGATCAAAGAGCTCCTTAGTCCCACATTGGTCAGAAGAAAATTCTCCAGCCCTCCTAGCTCTATAAAAAGGATCCTAGGCCTCTAGAAATCAACATCTCCAATCAAGATGAAGCTTTGGTATAGGATGAAGCCAAGCTCTGAGTTAATGCCTGCTTCAAGACAATTGCTACTGAGAAGAAAAGCTAGGCTTCTACACCATCTTTCCACCCATGCCGATCCAAGATCAGAGATTAGGCTATTTTATTTTATTTTTTTTTAATTTTATGTATTTAAATTCTAAAATTTTAATTAATATAAATTTTATTTTATGATCTTTAAATTCATGCTCTTTATTTTTATTATAATTTAATTTTTGTACTTTAATTATTGCTCTTTATTTTATTACAAGTAGATGCTAAGGTCTAACTAGTAGATCTTAGTACCAAGTTTACTTTTCTACATAATTTAATTTCCACTTCACAATTTTAATTTTTAATTTTTGACTTCAAATTCTATTTTCAAATATTTTTAAGAAAATCAAAGATTTCAAATCTAAAAATACTACCTTCTCTATAGATTCGATCCGACTTACTGCTATCTACGTATTTTTAATTATTTTAAGAAGTCAGATTAAACTGATAAATACAGTGTCTTAATGACAACATCGCATCCCTATCAAGTTTTTCGCACCATTATCGGAGATTATTTTTGATTTTTGATTTTAATTTTTTTTATTTATTTTAAATAAATTAAAAATAATTTTGGCAAATGCGCTCTTATCAAGTTTTTGGCGTCGTTGCTGGGGAAGGAATAGATGCTTTTCTTTTTAATTTCTTTGATTTTTATGTAAATTAATTATAATTTTTTTTAGATATTGCTTACTAACTTTTTATTTATTTATTTTGTAGAAAAAAAAGAAGAGAGAAGAAAGAAAGCATCAACTTTTGGTGAGATCAATCACAACCCTAGTCTTCTCTCCTTTTTATTTATTTTATTTATTTATTTACTTTATTTTCAAATTAATTCGAAAAAACTATTTAAACCTAATTAAAAGCTTCATGATAAGATTAGAAATCCTAACTATTTAGAGCATGCATCATATTAGTTTTATTTTTATTTTTTGGTGATTGCTGGAGGCAAGGTAAGCCTTTTAGAATTCAATTAGTTGCATGCATCTAGTTTAAATTGCATAGAACCCTTTGATTGAAAATTTTTTATGCATATTCATATTAAACTAAATTAAGGGCATAACCTAATTAAATAAAATAAGGTGAGAATTTGATCATCCTTCCTTGGCCCACAAACAATTAACCAACATCCTGGATTGACCTAAGCCTTTAATTTTAAAATCAATTAGACATTAGTCCTAGGAGCTCGAGCCCAATAGGACAAAGAACTCTAAGAGTTGAGTCAAGTTATGGTTAGTTAATTTGACTGGTGTCTAGAAAATTGGTTCAAAAATGGTTGGACCCGAAGGAAGGTGGTTTTTAATTGATTCCCGTTAGCTTACCTGGCTAAGCACAATTGGTGTCTAAGGCAAGCAATGGGGGGACTCCCACCGATCTTACACTTATCTAGCCAGTTGATTGGCTGATCCTACACTTGGAGTGGTCGAAGGCTGACTTGGAATAGTTAGGAGCTATCTAAGTCTAGGCTGATCTTAGGTTAGGATTAATTTATTTAAAACATGTTTGAAAATAAAATTTTTTATTTTAGGTATTTTCAATCTCTATTGCCCTGACATAAGGTTGCCTTGGTATAATGGAAAGTTATGTTGCATGGTTGTCCTAGGATATGAAAAGGTTGAATTAACTTAGAACTTAAAAAAGAGAGTTTAAAAAATAAAATAAAATAAAATAAAAGATTGAGGACATTGAGAATATAGTGAATTCTCCAACACCCGTATGGAGAAGGATTTCAGGTCGACTAGTCAAAATGGATTTACTTCCTATTTCAGACCCTACAACCTCAACATTCATAATGGATTTAGCAAATCAGCCTCAACCTCAAACCCTTAAGGACTTATGTTATCCAGTTGATTCCATCCAACCTTCTTGTATCAGGTTGCCCCAACCCACAACAAACAACTTTGAAATTAAACCTCAAATCATTAACATGCTTTCAAAATTTACGAAAATAGAGGATGCATATATATTCATTAGAAAATTTGAAGAGGCTTGTGCAACCATGAAACTACAATAATTGTCAGAGGACGAAATCAAACTATGATTAATCAATTTTGCCCTTAAGGATAATGCCAAAAAGTGGCTTTATAGTCTTCCAAATCAATCTATCACGACCTGGGAGGGCTTTATGAGAATATTCTTAAAAAAATATTTTTCTCATCACAAAATAGCTAGAATTAGAAATGAAATAAACCAATTCTATCAACTAGCTAGTGAATCATTTTAGAAATACTTCAATCGATTCAAAAATCTCTTGACCCAATGCCTACACCATGGAATAGAAACTTGGAGTCTATGCCAAATAATTTATGAAGGGTTAGATTCAAATTTTCGAACAATGCTAGAGTCCATGTGCCAGGGATAATTTATGTACAAAGAACCAAATGAAGCTTGGCAATTTTTAGAAGATCTAGCCGAGAAAAATTTATAATGAAAAACAACTAGGGAACCAAAAAAATCCACACCTTCAAGAGGTGGAATTTACCAAACTCAAACCTCCCTAGATGCAGAAGCCAAAATTGCAACTTTGACACATAGGTTAGAGGCCTTAGAACTTCAGAGACCAGCCAGTGTGAACCAAGTGTCTGCACCTATATGCAACGGATGCAATGCACCAGATCATGTCCTTGAGGAATGTTCCCTCCTAATGAACCAATTAGATAATGGACGTGGATAAGTGAATGCCACATATCAGAGATCGTTGAACAATCCCTATGCACCCACTTACAATTCAGGTTGGAGGAATCATCCAAACTTTTTATGATCACAAAACCCAAATATAGGTGGTCCAAGTTTCAATCAACAGAACCCAAGGCCTAATCCTATGATACACCCTGCCACCATCAGACTTTAATATTAATGAAAAGAAACTTAGTTCTTTAGAGAAAAGCCTGAAAACCCTAGCCAAATCTAATGCTGACACTAATGCTATCTTAAGCAATTTCATGCAAACCATAGGCCAAACTCTGAATTCAAATTCTCAGGCCATAGCCCACTTGGAAATGCAAGTGGGTCAGTTAGCATCCACTATAAGTGAACGTGAACGAGGTAGGCTACCTAGCCAACCTGAACCCAACCCCAGGAATCAAAATGGTAGACCATTCCAAGGAAACTAAGTTAATCAAGTAAATGCTATTCATTCCTTAAGATCAGGAAAACAAGTAGATAATAAGGTAAATACACCTAACACTAGTACTGAGTCTGTTGAGCCACCCAATGAACAATCTACCTTACAAACTTAAGCTCCTGAAACTGATAGTGCACCAAACCAGATGCCCACAATCTCTAGAGCTCCTTTCCCAAATCGATTAAGATCTAATAAACAATTGGAACATTTAGACCAAATGTTAGAAGTATTTAAACAAGTTCAAGTAAATATTCCTCTACTAGACATGATCCAACAAGTTTCGACTTATAACAAATTCTTAAAAGAACTTTGCACCAAGAAAAAGATGACTAATGTACCAAAGAGAGCTTTCTTAGCAGCAAGTGTGAGTTTGTATTTGTTAAGTCATATGCCTATAAAGTATAAGGACCTAGGGTCTCCAATAATTTCATGTGTCATAGGAGAAACCCACATTGAGAAGGCGTTACTTGATTTAGGGGCTAGTATAAATATTTTGCCCTATTCAGTTTATGAGCAATTAGGATTGGGAAGGCTTCAGCCAACAGGGATCACATTATAATTAGCAGACCGATCTTTTAGGATCCCCAAGGGAATGGTAGAAGATGTTTTGATTAAGGTTGAAAATTTTATCTTTCTAGTTGATTTTGTCATTTTGGAGACCGAGCCAATATCAAATCCTAAGGGTCAAATTCCAGTGATTTTTGGAGGACCATTCCTAGCTACTACTAATGCTAAAATCAATTATCAGAATGGAGTTATGAAACTGTCCTTTGGAAACATGACTATCGAGCTGAATATTTTCAATTTAGAATAGGAATGTACTAAGCATTTTAATGTAAGTGTAGTCTAAGATGAAATTTATGAACCCATAGACATCAGCGATGAGGAAGTCGATCTTGAATCTAGTATTTGGCCAGCCCATGAATATGAGAACCTAGATAAAATACTTGGAGATAATAAAAATAGTCAGAGATGGGAGCCTCCCACTGAACTACTCATAGAAATGACTAAACCATCATCCAAGTCATCAAAAGAAGAGGCACCCAAAGTAGAGTTGAAACCCCTCCCTGAGCACCTCAAGTATGTATATTTAGGTCGAGAGAAAATCTTGCCTGTAATTATTGCATCAGACCTGAATCCTAATCAAGAGAAGGAATTATTAGCGATCTTAAGAGAAAACCGAGAAGCAATAGGCTGGACCATGACAGACATTAAAGAAATAAGCCCTTCCATAGTTCAACATAGGATGCACTTAGAGGAACTGGTTAGTACTGAGACTAACCACATAGAAGAATCCAAGCCAAGAATTAGTACTGATGCTAGTTCCAGTTTAAATGAGATAGACATAAGAAAAAAGAGAATAGATGATTTACCTGAAACTTATAAACCTAAAAGCCTATTCCCTTCAACTCTAGAAGCAGGTTCTTCTTACAAAAATCAAGAGGCATGTAATGAAATGTCAATAAAGTTGTTTAAGTAAGATCATATTAATTTATCTTCAGAATTAAAATCGCCTTTAGTCATCCTTCTAGCATCCATTGAATCAAACTTAACTCCTAATCCAAAAACTCCATTCATGAGTATTTTAGAAGAACAAATAGGAGAAATTCTTATTAAACATGGGTTTGAGAATGGAATCACAAATTATGTCCCTAAAATTAATAATGATTATATCAATAAAGGGATAAAAAATTACCTTCTTGAGATTGGCAATCGAAAACCATTGGAATTTGTCAATCCAGTATTCGACATAGGATAGTACGCTGCATTGTGTCTGACTAAAGATGGTAAACTTAGCGCTTGTTGGGAGGCAACCCAATATTTATTTTTTTTAGTTTAATTTATCTTTTTAGTTGATTTTTTTTTAGGACAATTCAAATAAGAGAGAGCTAAAATTTTCAAAGGCATGTGCTGGACCAAAAATATACCGAGTCATATTCTTTTATGTTCTTTATTATACCCTTTATTTTTCTTCTCCATTGAGGACAATGTCGATTAAGTTAGGGGGAAAGAAAAATAAAAATTTTAAAATTTTAAGTCCTCAAAAAAGTTAGTATTTAGTATTTAAACACCTGATTATGCTTAAGAATCGAATTAAACTAAGCATTTCTAAAAGAAAATTGATACACAGATCAGAGAATCTGTGAGATATTGAGAAATCAAGTATTAAAAAATTCAATAAAGAATTAAGTCTAGAACATAAAAAAAATTTTCTTAAGCATTTCTAATTTTTTCTACTAGTATCAAAAAAAAGGCTACTTTTTATGGGCTTGTATAGGGTAACTATACATTTTTTTTATATAAAAAATTTTTAATAAAATAGTTTTTAAGTACTTCTCACTGAGTAACTGGGCCTCTTTGCCTAAGCAAGCATTGAGTTTCGCATCAAAAGATGGAAAGGACAAAGAAGCTCATTATAAAGCTAGTCTTAACTCATAGCCAATTTGATTCAAGCTAGTAAGTCCAAGGGGTATTCTATGCCTAGTGCCCTAAAATCAACTAGTTTGGGAGTCATTGGCCCAAGACTCACTACATGGATCAAATAAAAAGCTTAAGAAGTTAAGACACTCAATAGTGGTACAATGTTTAAAAAAATATATATTGATTTCCCATCGAGTAACCAGATCTCATTGCCTAAGTAAGCAATGATATTCGTATAAAAAAGTTAGCAATGTAAAAATAAAAATCAATAAATAAAGGACGGAAGTAGCAATACACTTGTCTATATGAAAGTTTAGACAAATCAGAGATAAAGGTGGGATAATTTAGAAAAAGTTTAAAAAAATTTAATATTCTTTACTTAACTTTTTTTTGATAAGTATTAATATCCCAATGATATATCTTACTTAAGCTCTATTGAATATCAATGGCCATTTTGAAAATTGCTTAAGTAAAATTCGAAACTCTAAAGTTAAAAGGTATTTAAAACTAAATTCTTTCTTTACTCGAGAATGAGCAAAGCTTAAGTTGGAGGGTATGATAAGTACAAATAATTTACCAATAAAAATATTAATTTATCAATTAATTTATATTAATTTTTAAAAATTAATGATCACTTTATATATAATTTTTAAGAAATTAATATTTTTATTAATTAAAAAATTAATTAAAAAATAATAAAAATTAAAAATAAAATTTTATTATCAATGAAAAGAGCTATTTTTTTATCATAATAAAATAAGTTTGAAGCAAAATAGAGTTAAAACGAAGAAGATATGAATTTCTAAAAATAAAAGAAAAAAATTAAATAAAAAAAAAGGCTCAGCCGACTCCGCAAGCCAAGCCACCAAGCTGATGAAGTCGATGCATCTAAATGCACCAAGCCAAGCCAACTCAGCCATGAAAGCCACCAGTCGATCCATGATCCAAGCGTGGACCGCTAGCTTAGCAGAAATCGGTGAATCATCGAGTAACACGTGGTGGACCTAGACCATTAAAGGGTTCATAGAAAATCTATCATGGCCCATAGGACATTTTGGTCTTTTCACTTGATGATAGGAGCACTGATTGGCTACGATGTATGGTGCAGTCGATCCACGCAGTCCATGAGAACAGTAAAGGCGCGATTGAATGGATCTGGTTGATTACAGTCAAGAACAGATGGTGGTGATTATTTTTGGATTTGATTTGAATTCCATCAGCAATCTGGCACAATCTGATGACCAGAAAACTAGCTGGTGAAGATCCAATGGTCCAGGAAGCTCCCGATATGATTACAACATCTGGAACTCGATCCGACAGCCAAATTTTCTATTGATCAGTGCGATCAATGGCCAGAATTTAATCCAACCTTATCTAAGTGGATACGCATCCGATTTTGATGATTTTTGATCCATTGGATTTCTATCAAATGCCAGATTTCATCCAGAGTAGTAAAATTCATCTAAGACTCTTTTTATTCTAATTTTCACTCAAATTTCTCTATATTTTGATGATCAAAGAGCTCCTCAGTCCCATATTATCCAGAAGAAAACTCTCCAGCCCTTCTAGCTCTATAAAAAGGACCCCAGGCATCTAGAAATCAACATCTCCAATCAAAGTGAAGCTTTGGTATAGGGTGAAGCTAGGCTTTGGGTTAATGGCTACTTCGAGGCAACTGGTGCCGAGAAGAAAAGCTGAGCTTCTACACCATCTTTCCACTCATGCCGATCCAAGATCAGAGATCAGGCTATTTTATTTTATTTTATTTTATTTTTAAATTTTATTTATTTAAATTTTAAAATTTTAATTAATATAATTTTTTTTATGATCTTTAAATTCATGCTCTTTATTTTTATTGTAATTTAATTTCTATACTTTAATTATTGCTCTTTATTTTATTACAAGTAGATGCTAAGATCTAACTAGTAGATCTTAGTACCAAGTTTAAATTTCTACACCCTTTAATTTTCACTTTCTGACTTCACTTTTAATTTCAAAACTCTTTTCTTTTTTTTTTCTTTTCAAAAATTAAAGATTCCAAATCTAAAAACACTACCTTCCCTATGGATTCGACCCGACTCACTGCTATCTATGTATTTTTAATTGATAAACATGGTGTCTTAATGACATCACATCCCTATCAATGACTCTACCCTCAGAGAGACTTTGCCCCCATTCGGTCAGAAGATCTTGGAGATCCATGATCGAGTGAATCTCCTAGACCAGAAACTATAAGAGATGAATCGATAGATCGAGAAACTCCACCATGCTCCCCCCTCTCACGATGATGACATCTGCATCGACCCTCCTTTCTCCTAAAAGATAATGCTGGAATCCATCCCTCCGAACTTCAAGCTCCCCTAGTTCGAGAGCTATGATGGGACCTCCGATTCGGTTGACCATCTGAAGGCCTTTCGGATAATGATGCTGCTCCACGATGCGTTAGATGCCATCTTGTGATGAGCTTTTTCATCTACTTTGAAGAAAGCAGCCAAAAATTGGCCCTTAAGTTGGGAACCATTTTTTTCTTTGATCAAATGAGCTACCAGTTTGCTGCTCACTTTGTCAGCGGCCAACACCCCCGTCGAGGTTCCGACTCCCTCATTAACATCAAATAGAAAAAAGGAGAATCCATTCAGGCCTATGTCACATGATTCAATGCTGCTGCACTGGAGGTCCAAAACTTGAACCAATCTATTGTGATGGCTGTATTAAAGGATGGCCTCTAGAAGAATGACTTGTTGTTCTTTTTGGAGAAGAAGTATCCTAAAAATTTCACTATCATGCTGGCTCGAGCTGAAGGGTATGCCTGAGTAGAAGAGGCCTTCAAGGCTAAGGATAGTGAAGCCATTGGAGAGTGATGAATGGGTGAGCCAAGCAGGCCCACTGAGGAAGAAAAGTTGATTGAAGCTCAGCCACGCTCTCAAACTCCCCCTGAGCACAAGCGAGCATGGACTCCTCCCCAGGCTTGGATAGAAGGGCGTGGTTGGGCTCCCCCCTCCAAAGGTTCCACAACTACACCCACCCTCAATGTTTCAAAAACTCAAGTACTGATGGAGATCAAAGGATAACTACCGAGGCTGGAAAGGATGCACTCTCATCCTGGCAGACACAATTCCAACAAGTTCTACGTCTACCATCATTATCACGATCATGATACTAAAGAATGTATCTAGCTCCAAGACGAGATCGAGGAGCTCATCAGGTGAGGTAGGCTCAGTCGATTCCTACGATGTTGGCCTAAAGGATGGGAAGATCGGCCCGAGGTGCCACCCCATCAGAACCGCCAAGAAGGGAGGAGCAGCAGGTAGATCGGTCATCCCTTGGCATCATCAACACCATCTCTGGAAGACTTCGATGAGGGGAGGATAGCGGATCAGTAGAGTTCGAGAAGAGGTAGAGAACTAAGGTGCCCATCACTTTCACCAACAAGGATGCCCAAGGAGTTCAGTTCCTACACAATGATGCGGTTGTAATCTCTTTAGACATTGCTGACTATGATGTGAGTCATGTTCTGGTAGATAATGAAAGCTCTATTGATGTTTTATTTTATGATGCTTTCTCAAAAATATCTTTACCTAATAATCACTTGGGACCTATGAACTCTCTATTGGTAGGCTTTATTGGCAATGTCATGCCAGTTGAGGGCATAATAACTTTGACTGTGGTTGCAGGGCGACGCCCGAAGCTGGCCAAAGCATAGGTCAATTTTCTAGTCATAAAAGCTCCATCTACCTACAATGCTTTTCTTCTCCGATCTAGTTTGAATACACTCCGAGCTGTAGTCTCAACTTATTATTTAAAGGTAAAGTTTTCGATGAGCTGTAAAATTAGAGAGATTAGGAGAGATTAGGCCTTAGCAAGGTATATTACTCCATAGCCCTACAAAAAAATATCCAGCCCGATCTTTGCCCTATTGATGGGCTGGATGTCCGCGATGATCTTACGAAGGAGTGGGGCGAGCCCATGGAAGACCTTGTAGCCGTGCCCTTGGATGATGGAAACATAGAGCACACTATGCAGATCGACTCCAACTTTGGGGATGAGGTTCAAGAGCAACTCATTACCTTCTTATAGAGGAACACGAACATCTTCGCTTGGGTTCCAACAGATATGTCAGGAATTAATGATGAGGTAATGGAACATCGGCTGGCTGCTAATCCCAAGTATCAACCAGTAAAAGAGAAGATGCACAGCCACACCTTGGAGAGGCAGAAAGTAATTGCAGAAGAAGTCGATAAGCTCGTCGAGGTTGGATTTGTCTAGAAAGTTAACTCTCCAAATCGGATCTCAAACATGATGCTCGTTAAAAAGGCGAACGACGAGTGGAGGATGTGTATAGACTTTAAAAAGCTGAACAAAGCCGACCAAAAAATAGCTATCCCTTACCCAAGATTGATCAGCTAGTGGATGCCACCTCGGGCCATAAGCTCCTCACCTTCATGGATGCCTTTTCTGGCTATAACCAAATCTGGATGGCACTAGAGGATGAGGAGAAAACTACTTTTATTACTAATCATGGATTTTACTGCTACAAGATTATGCCTTTTGGACTCAAGAATGCAGGGGCAACATACCAATGCCTGATCAACAAAATCTTCAAGGAGCAGATTGATCGCAACATGGAGGTGTATGTAGATGACATGCTCATCAAGAGTCGAGCTTTAATAAATCACATTGCCGACCTTGAAGAGACCTTTAGCATGCTTAAGAAGTATAAGATGAAGCTGAACCCGCTCAAGTGCACCTTTAGTGTGACCTCAGAGAAGTTCCTGGGGTTCATGGTGTCGAGGCACAGGATTGAAGTAAATCCAAAGAAAATTCGAGCTATTCAGGAGATGACAGCTCCAAAAATAATTAAAGAAGTTCAATGTCCGACTGAAAAAGTGGCATTTCTAAACTGCTTCTTCTCGAGATCGGTTGAGCAATGCATGCCCTTCTTTCAAGTTCTAAAGTAGCCAAAGAACTTCTGCTGGACCGTCAAATATCAACAAGCCTTTAGAGAGTTCAAGGACTACCTCGTTCACCTCCCCTATCAGCAAAGTCTGAACTTAGGAAGAAATTATTTTTGTACCTGGCAATCTCCCTAGCAGCCCTCATGACAGTCCTGATTAAAGAAGAGGCAAAAATGCAACGGCCGATCTACTACATAAGTCGAGTTTTGAGGGATGCCAAGACCAGGTATACTAAGTTAGAAAAACTAACTTATGTTTTACTGATTGTAGTCAAAAGGCTCCGATCTTATTTTCAAGGGCATACCATAACTGTCCTCACTGATCAGCTAATTAAAGTAGTCCATCAAACGGATGCCTCCAAAAGAATCACAAAATGGACAATCGAGCTTATAGAATTTGACATCAACTACAGACCTCGGTCGTCGATCAAACTCTAAATATTAGCAAATTTTATAGTGAAATGCATCATTTTAGATGAACCTAAGCTTGATCAGAATGAAACCAATGTCCCGTGGCTGTAGCCAAGCCCCCTCAAAGAGAGAGCCAATCTTTCTGAAGATTTTTAGGCTCTATACGTGGATGGTTCATCCAACGCACTAGTGCAAGCACGGGGTTGATCTTGGTTAATCCTGAGGGAGTCATTGCCGAATATGCACTATGCTTTAAATTCCTCGTAACTAATAATAGAGTCGAATATGAAGCTTTGGTCGCTGGGTTAAGAATAGCAAAAGAGCTAGAAGCAGATCAGCTCCAAGTCTACAATGATTTTCAACTAATGGTAGGATAGGTTAACGATAGATACGAAGCTCGGAAGGAAAGCATGATGAAATATCTTAAAAAAGTAAAGGACTTGACTCCGGCCTTCAATAGTTTTAGCATTCAATAGATTCTACGAATAGAAAATGCATGAGCCGACCTTCTCTCTAAATTGACCACTTTAGCCCCAGCCGAACTACCCAAAAAAGTATTTTTTGAAATTCTAAAGTGTCTAAGCTTAGAGGATCCACAACCTATTATGCAAGTCGAGCATGAACCGAGTTGGATCGATCCACTAGTTGCCTATCTCAAGGATGAAGTTCTTCCTCATGATCTAAAAGAAACTTGAAAACTTAAGAATCAGGCTTTTCGATATGTCTTATATGAAGGCAAACTATATAAAAGATCGTATTCTCTACCGCTCTTAAGATGTCTCCAATCTATAGAGGTCGCCTTTGCATTGTGGGAAGTGCATGAGAAAATTTGCGAAAGTCATGCAGGAGCCAGATACCTGTCACAAAGATTGCTTCGGTAAGGTTACTATTGGCCGACCTTGTACCATGATTCTATAGAGTATGTCAAGAAATGTGATCACTGTTAGAGAAATGCAAACATTCAAAGATAGTCGACTTTCGAACTTAAACCCTTGGGCATCCCATGGTCGTTCTCTCAGTGGGGATGGATATACTCGAATCTTTTTCCATGGAATCCGGACAGCAAAAGTTTTTCTTGATGGCGATAGACTATTTTACAAAGTGGGTCGAGGCTGAACCTTTGGCAAAGATCACTGAAGCAAAAGTATAGAACTTTGTCTGAAAGTCGATTGTTTGCAGGTTTGGCTTGCCTCGAACCCTCATAACAGATAATAGATGATAGTTCGCTGAAGCAAGATTTGCCAAATTCCATGAAGATCTGAATATCTCCCTCCATTTTACAGCAGTAGCCCATCCACAAGCAAACGGCAAAGCTGAAGTGACCAATAGAACTCTACTACAAGGTATTAAAGCAAGACTTGAAAGAGCGAAGGAGACTTGGGTGGATAAGCTTTATCATGTGCTTTGGAAATACAGAACTACCTAAAGATTGCCAACTGGTGAAACCCTATTTGCCTTAGCATTCAGAATAGAAGCGGTCATCCCAATAGATCTAAAACTTCTATCAGCACGAGTCATGGCATTCGATGAATAGCAAAACTCACTGGATCTCAGGGCCAACCTCGACTTATTGGAGGAAAAATAGAAAAAATTTAAGTTCGGATGGCAGCCTACAGGCAAAAGATAGCTCGCTACTATAATTCAAAAGTCAAAGACAAAATATTCAAAGTGGAGGATTAAGTACTCCGACGAGCAGCTGTTTCATAATCTCAAAATCAAGAAAAGCTCACTCCAAATTGGAAAGGTCCGTATGGAGTAGAAGAGGTCATCCGGTCCGAAACTTATCGCTTAAAGGAGCTTGGAGGAACAACTCTTCCACAACCTTGGAGTTCCAAAAATCTAAGAATGTACTACCAGTGACTTTTCCTCAATAAAATTTTTCTATTCTAACATTGTAATTTTCTGGTGCAAAAATCATGCGATGATAGGGAATAATAAATAACTCTGAAATAATCGAAACTAGCTCTATTAGGAATAGGAGGAGAACCTCATCCTAACGTGAGCAAGATCGAAGGCCTCATTGAGTTAAGATGAGATCAGGGGAGAGATCCTACCAATGGCCCTAATGTGCCCCTACAGCCCATTAGGAACAGGAGGAGAACCTCATCCTAACGTGAGCAAGGTCGAAGGCCTCATTATATTAAGACAAGATGATGAGAGAGATCCTGCCAATGGCCCTAATGTGTCCTTACAGCCCGTTAGGAGCAGAAGGAGAACCTCATCCTAATGTGAGCAAAGTCGAAGGCCTTATTGAGTTATGACGAGATGAGGATAGAAATTCTACCAACGGCCCTAATGTACCCCTATAGTCTGTTAGGAATAGGAAGAGAACCTCGTTCCAACATGAGCAAGGTCGAAGGCCTCATTAAGTTAAGACGAGATGAGGGGAGAGGCCCTGCCAATAGCCCTAATGTGCTCCTACAGTCCATTGGAATAGGAGGAGAACCTCATCCTAATGTGAGTAAGGTCAAAGGCCTCGTTATATTATGACGAGATGAGGAGAGAGGCCATGCCAACGACCCTAATGTGCCCCTATAGTCCGTTAGGAGCAAGAGAAGAATCTCGTCCTAATGTGAGCAATGTTGAAGGCCTCATTATATTAAGACGAGATGATGGGAGAGACCCTGCCAACTATTCTAATGTGCCCCAACAGCCCATTAGGAATAGGAGGAGAACCTCATCCTAACATGAGCAAGATCAAAGGCCTCATTGAGTTAAGACGAGATGAGGGGAGAGGCCCTGCCAACGGTCCTAATGTGCCTCTACATCCTGTTAAAAATAGGTGGAGAACCTCATCCTAATGCGAGCAAGGTCAAAGGCCTCATTTAGTTAAGACGAGCTGAGGGAAGATGCCCTGCCAATGATCCTAATATGCTCCAACGAACCTCTATGATCGTGCAAAGGGTAGAAGGCTAAGGTCTCTTTAATTCAAGACAACGAAGAGGTCAATGCCCTACTAATGACTATCATGCGCATCCCCCTATGGCCACACCAAACGCGAAAGGAAAAACCATGCCCTAATTCATGGGACGAACCTCTAGTTTGACATCCATGACTAACATCTCATCATAAATAAAATAGAAAAAAATGAGGCACCTAGAATCGAGTCCACAAGAGATGATAATGAAAAAGGTATCATTTCGTTATGAAGGTAAGTTCATTACAAGTAAAGGTCGGTATGATCAATTACACAAAAGTGGATACACCACAAGCAAAATGAAGGTCGACAAGGATCAACTGTACGAAAGAATAAATGCATTACAGGCGAAATGAAGATTAGTGAAATCGATTATATAAAAAACAAAAGAAAGAGAGAAGGTGAAATCCTAAGGCAGTCTGGGTTCTTCAGACTTTAGGCTATCAGATATCACCAAAGCCTCCTTCAATCTGAAGATCTCTTCCTTGAGCTTCTTCTTCTTATATAGGCCTTTGATGTACATTCTATTGGTGTACTCAAATTTGGCCTTGAATTCTCACCACTGCTTCCTTAGGACTTTGGATTTGGCTTCAGCATCCTTAATGGCTTGACTCTCATAGGTCAACTGGAGCTTCAACTATTGAACTTTGGCCTTCCCCACCCTGAAATCCTCTGAGAGCTCATCGACAGTCCTCCTCAAAAGAGCGAGCTCCTCCAATTCATCGTCTGATGTAGCTTGCTGAATGCTGTAAAACTTCCTCTAAAAATAGATCGCCTTGCCCCTGGTAGCTTTTAGCTCTTCTTCAAGCTTGAACATTCTTCCTAACCAAGATAACTGATAGCTATCATGCCATTCTTCAGTGTCTTGTAGCTACTTTTGAAGCTAGAAAATTTTCTTCGACCAGTCCCAATCATACCAAGCTTTGTTGGTGGACTAAGGTGAACTCTCTTCTAAGAGATGAATATTCTCCTTTGCCTTTTTAAGGTCAGCTTCAAGAGAGTTGATCTTTGCTGTTAATGCTCAAGATTTATTGCTAGCTCTTTTCTTAAGCTCCGATAACTCCTTTACAAAATTTTCCTTCCTGATGCTGAAGTTCGCGGAGTCCCTCATATGTCGGCTTTGGAGGTGGGTAACTTCTTTAGTCACCTCCAAAGCACTCTTCTGAGAGGCCTAAAGGTCAGCCTCCATCTTCTTCAACCTCTTTCTTAAGTGATGGACTTCCTTCTTCAAGCCTTTTATCAAGGGCCTGAGCAAAGCTCCTTAAGGTGAACGGTTGGCATCGATAGGAGGAGGGTTATAGCCTTGATTGCTAGAGGCATTCTAAATCATGCACAAGACAATGCAACGTGTAAAGCAAGGAAAGAAATCTATCCTTTATTTACTCAAAATATTTTCAAGTACATCGAAAGGAAAAAGAAAAAGTATATGGTTATCAAAAGTTTAGACCTCGAATGGCTCGGCCACTAGGGAGGTCGGAGCATTCTCGACCATCCCTGACTCTTGGGCAGGTCTGAATGCTGCACCTGCAGGTTCGAAAACCATCGGAGCAACTTCAGCAATATGAGCAGCAGGAGCGATCTTAGCATCGACATGCGAAGGACCAACTCTATCCCCTGGCTCCTCTATGAGGAGGTCCAAATCGATGTCAGGAAAGTTCTCAACAATCCATCCTAAGCAGACCTAGAACCCTTCCAAGAAGGCCTCCTGGGTGAAGGCTATTTTAATGTCCTCCATATCTTTAGAGGACTTGAAGTCTTGTATGGCCCTCTCCATCATGGCACCAACTCCCTCCTGTGCCTTCCTTCTTTCCTCCTCTAGAGCTAAGGCGATCCTTAGCATTGCCATCTCCTCGCACTCCTCCATAACTCCTTCCAAAGGCGCCCGACTTCGGATGAGTGAGTCTCCGAGGCTACCTTCAGAGCGTCGGCCTCAACCTAAGCCTTTTTGGACTCTATGCGGGCTTCTTCGAGGGCCTTGGAGGCTTCAGCCCATCTTTGGCTTGCCACCTCGGAGTGAGCAAAAAGGTAGTGTCCCAACTGCAAAATAAAAAGTTGGCAAAATTCCAAAAGATTTTAGTTTTAAGGCCCGAAGGGCACGAAGTCAAAATCAAAGGGAACCACTTACCTCCAAGAAGGTGGTGAAGGACTCATCGAACCTCTCAACATCATCCTTCTGGCGCATTCTTTCTATAATTTGGGGAAGGATGCTCCACTCCATCAGCTCCTGGATGATGAGGGAACCCTGTTCCTGGCTAAAGCCCATGCCCTCAAAATTTTTAGCCTTCTGTTTGACTTTCTTGCCAACGGTCTTCTTCTTCTTTCTCTCTGCAACTTCCTCTTATTGAAGAGGGGCAGAAGGGATGGCCTCAGTAGACAAGGTCAGACTCGACGTGGTAACGATGGGCTCAGGGGCCGGCATGGCCCAAATCAACATGACCTAGCTCGATTCTTCAATATGAGCCTTCTTCAATGGTTTCCCAAAAGGACCGCCCTTCCTCTTAAGGGTCTTGATCCCCTTCATCAGGCAATTCCATTCCTCTAGAGTCATTTCTATAAGAAGGATAAAGTTAGAAGATCGAAAGAAAGAATACCACTCAACTGGCTGAATGTGAAGAATTACCTGTTGGGTTAAGGAGACTGAGATCGAAGTCGAACAAAGTCTGCTCGACCAGGAGGTCGAGGATCGGGGGAGCATTAAAGCCCTTCAACTTGTTGGCCAAACTTCGATCCTCACTTTCAAGCCCAGGGGCTTGGTGGACCGAATCCCTGATCTCCCCCTATGGAGGAAGCCCTAATCTTGAGGAAGGATTTGAAACAAAAAGAAACTTCTCCTTCCAGTTATGAATGGAAGATGGAGCATCCTTAAGCAATCCCTTCTTGCCGAACTGGGGAGACACATACCACCAGTCTTTGGTGGTTGGATGGCATTTGAAGGTGAAGAAATTACGAAATAAAGAAATGGTAGGTCGGACACCTACCATGATGCACAAAGATAGAAATCCTCTGATGAACCTAAAGAAGTTCAGTGCCATAGCAGCAAGAAAAATATTGAAAAATCTGAATAAGCTAACTACAAAGGCAGGCAAGGGTAATCTAAGCCCGGCCCGAAGAGTTTCAACATACAGGCAGGTTCGGCCAGGAGGAGTGCAAACTTGATCGTCGGATCCAGAAAGTTTGAGCTCATATTTAGAAGGAATCCCAAACTTTATTCTAGCTAAGAAAAGGTTGTTGGGCCGAAGTCTACAAAAAATTATTGCGGGCACAAAAGGATGGGTTGACTCTAAGGGTTCAACCTCCTTAGGAGACGGATTCACCAAAGCTGGAGGAGCCGGGCTCCTGGAACAAGTTGACCAGGATTCTTCGATGGATATTTGGATCAAAAGGGCATCCAAAAATCAAAGAAAATAATGCATCACAAAGAAAACCTCCAGCAAAAGAACTAGAGGAATAGAAAGCAAAGAGTGCAGAAATAATCTAAAAAAGTATTGAATGGATAACCTAAATCGATTAAGATGAGCAAGAAGATGGCGAATGTGATGAAAATCGAACAGAGAAATGCTTGAGACCACGAAGACCAGAAGAAGAAGCTTGAGCTCTCGCACAGGAAGAAGAGGGAAACCAGAGAAAGAAGATGAAAATTTTGAAAGAGGTAAAGATCTAGAGGAGGAGGATAGGTTTAAATAATCCTTAGAATTCCAAGATGGTTATGATAGCAAATTTTCTCCAGCCAATCTTTGATCGATGCATGTCCTACTTATCATGGCGAAAAGCTGCCAATGGGCAGATCCTTAATAGCATCGTACTTCGGATAGACTTCTGATGGGAGATTTGAAAAATGTCTCTTCAAGTCACCTCGCATTTACGAAGCTTTGATGCCAGCTCGGTAAAAGCCAAAACTTTCCATCTAACAAGTGCAGGGAATTCGAAGGGAACTTCAGTAGCCTCCATTTTACTCCCATCCTTCGAACTTCAAACTCGAGAGTAGGGGACTAGTGTTGGAGATAAATCCATGACTACCGAAGTTTGGCTAGGAATTTGGCTCCTAATCAGTTCCATCTGGGTGCAGCTATAACGACTAAACCTCTAACTATAGAAGTATTCAAACTCTAACTCATTCTAAGATGGCCGACCTTCAACACTACAGTCAAATGATCCAATTGGTCGGGAAGGCCAATTCTGGATTCAATGGGGTATTACAGATTCTTTCTTCAGATGAACTTAAATAGTCAAAGCTTCCACCCCAAGGGGTTGGCTAGGTATTTAGCTCCTGCACATCCCATTCGGCTGAACTGCTCCTAGCAACCTACATGGCTCTATCTGGACGAGCTTCCTCCAGTCCTTTGTAGAATCTTAGTCGAACTCCTCCCAGATTTCTACTTTAGTAGAACTTCTCCAGCAGTCAAACTTCTTCCAAGCTACCCCCCAGACAAACTTTAGTACTATATCATTGTTCATCGGTGGGTAACCTCGAGAATGGCTGAACCTTAAACCAATGATAGAGACGTCGATGTTTCAGTTGTGCTTGCTCATTGTGACCAACAATCGATACTTGGTTTAGCTGGACTTTCCTTCCAGCCAAACTCCTTCCAGACATCCGAAAGGACCATGGCGTACATCTACAACATAGCAAATGGAAGCCAACACACGGTCAATCTTGAGAACCTCCAAACTTCTTTGGAATAATAACATCGAAGAGCCCCTCATCACCTACAATTACCCCATCCAAACTTCAACTGTCAAGTCCCAAGCAGACTAGCACTTCACGATAATAGACACCACTTTGCATAATAAACTCTGCATGGCCCCTAGCAGCCCACTACCAGATAGTTATGGTTGTCACTCTTAGTTTGTTACAAGCTCCACTTATAAATGGAACCCTTTGGATACATTTGAGGAGGGCTCTCTCTCTTTCTTCCCATAACCCTGCTACTTTCTTTCTTTCCTGAGCACTCCATTTCTGTTGGCCAGAAGAGCTAACTTGACCATCGAAGGGTCCTACTAGAGCCACCACCCCCGACTTTGGTCAGAACTTATCTCGCAGGTCCTCGATGGTGATCTTGTCTTCACTGACTCCAACAAACTCTGGTGTCTAGCAAAACTCCGCACCAACACTCTCCAAGACATCAACGTTTGATATCCTAAAGCAAGCAAAGTCTCCAAGAATATGAGCGCCCCAACCACCCATGCTCACTTTTCTTTTCCCTCTAGAATTTTCATGGAGTAACCAGGGTTTTCTTATGCCACTTCCTCATAAATAGGAGGTGCCCCAATTTAAATGGAAGACTAGATCAAAACCTAGTAAAAAAAGAAGAGTCTTGGTGGCGTCCAACTCTTGGACACCACCTCATTCCTTTTTAGCATAGAGAACCAGAAAAAAATAGCCAACTTATTCCTTTTTAGCATGGGAAACTAGAAAAAATAATGCCTAAAAAATAAGAAAGAGGGCAAACAACAAAAATATGGGCATGGCTTTTATTCCATAGAGAGAGGAGGAGAGTTTTAGAATTTTGAAATTTCAAAACCTTCTTAGTTTGACTCATTCAAACTATCTTTCATAAACAACCAAAGAGAGGAGGTGTGGATCTCTTATTGGCATGAGAAATCTCATGCCAATAATGAGAATAAATGGCATGGAAAGTTCTAAAATATAGGCACATGAAAACAAGGGGCGTGGGCATTTTTTAGGCGCAAGGGATTAGGATGTGTCCTAGTCAAACTAGGACTCTCCAATGTAGACTAGGTCAAAGCCCAATTTAAATCTTATTTAAACCAAATTAAATGTAATATAATTAAAGATAATACTAGTCCAACTAGGAACCCAACTAAATTAGATTTAAATCATATTTATATCTAATTTAAATTCTAAATCAATTAGGAATTAGGTGTAGTCAAGTCCTAGTCTAACAGAAAATTATTTTTCCTTGGAATTGGCTTATCAAATAAATCAATTGGACTTAACTTAATTAAGTCCAAACTAATTCTAATTGAATCTAATTCAATTAAACTTGATCTCAGCTTAATTGCTCAATCAAATTGAGCCAATTAGCAATTCAATTGCTAATCGATCCTCCTACAATACTTGCACTTGATTGATCATTAATCGTATTGATGATTCGATCACTAAACGATTCTTAATTATCAATCAACCATCTGATTAGGTAATAATCTTATTTGTATGATTTCATATGTTCGAACCTAAGCCCATAGCAGCGAAACTAATTTCTGTACTAATCAAAATGACTATCTAATAATGGTATTCGACGTCCAAATAGGTCGAATGTATAAAAAGCAACATTCTTAGAATCCTAGCCTATGGTTATCGTATAATTCATCCCTTTGACTCATAATACTCAAGGTAACTTCAAGTTAGCTGTCAACACTCATACAAGTCATCCATATTATCTTTTAAAATTTTGCAAATTCTATGACTCCTCACGAGGATTATCCAAGCCTAGATCTTGCTAAATTAAAACACAGTAAGACATTCGCTTCCTAAAGTTAATCAAGAGTAGTCAATCCTATCTTGACTCACATACCAACTCTATAAGTACTTGATTGCTCTCAAAAGTTTTTCATTACTATATTAGAAATATAGATAGTCCAGAACAAAGTAGAGTGAGTTTCTTGCAAGTCACCATGGTGATCTTAGGTCAGAGATAGACTTATACCCATTGATCTTAGCTAGCTACTCTTGATAGTAGAGTGTTACATTAGTCATGTTTAATGCAGATGTACTTTCATATCTCACCTGCATACCATACCAGTGTCTCCACACCACTTGGTTATAAGAACAACTAACGAATATGACATATAGTGACCTACACTTGATAAGTTATCATCCTAGTCAATAACTTATCATTTGGTTGTGAGCAATTTAAGAATCATTTGATAAATTCTTCTTTATCGATTAAGTATGGTGTTAGATGTGTGCCCTAGAAGCCAGATTGGCTAAACACTTATAATACACTTCTAAGAATAATTTTATAATTTTGACTATAAATTAATAAAAAAATTATTTTCTATCATAGTGTGTATTTAAAGTATCTATGATACATCCTTTGAGTTAATGATAATGATAATTTATATTTTTAAGAAGATAAAAATTTATGATATGAATTTTCATAATTAACTCATAAACTACTTTCGACCGTAGGATCATCACGAGGATGGTGATCGATCCGAAAGGTTGATGTACGATCGTTTTTTTAGGATAGATGTGTGTTGAGTCTATGGTGTGGAGACATCGAAGAGAGAGTATAGGTACTTGTTAGAGAATGAGAGCATTAAGCATGACTACCTCGATCAGTCATAAGGAAGTCTACCTTCTCATCGATGACTGGCTCGATGCTGCAGTAGTGTGTTTGGTTATTTGACCTAAGGTATATTGATAGTTTATCTTGAGGGTATTATAGCTTGACAATACCATAACTCGATCTCCTAGCCATTTAAAATCTTGAGGTGTGTGTTGGCTATAGCATGTTCATTGTAGGAATTGGATTGCACTAATAGGAAATCTATCTATCTCGGTAGATGAGGAGCAGCCTTATGATAATCATGAGATTGAGTCTATAAGCTCAGGACCATGGTAAAGTAAAGATGATAGAAAGAGTTTCTATTAGAGTTTTACATTGGACTCAAATCGAATGATTAATTCATATGATGGATATTGGGTTTGACGAGTTCACCTTAACCCTAATCTAGTCGAGGCTCAAGATAGAAGAATCCAATCACATAGGTAGCTGCATCGAGAGTTTTGCTTTTAGTTCTGGTGGGTTGCCAGCATATACTGCTAGGTGTTACTGGTGGATTTTGGGAGCAATTAAAATGATTTAGATGATCGATCATTCTAATTATATGAATAAAAAAAGTTTTGGTCCATCAAAAGGTGATTCAATGATGTCGATGATAGAGATCACGACATGTCTCATTACCATATGGAACTGAATCTAACTAGATTACACAAACAAGGATTTGGGTCTGGATGTCATCAATTGGACTAACCAAATTCAATTGATTTGGATTAGATCCAATTAGGTTCTAGAAAATCATACTAGCACACGATTGAGCCGAACATTCTCCTTTTATAATCATTTTGGTTCATCTCAACTGAGCCAAATTTATTTGGACTCACTCAAAAATCTTGTCTTAGTCTAACTGGAGCTTGTCCAGATTAGAAATGAATTATCATAATTTATTAGATGAATTTAAAATAACACCTGCCAATTCCTATCACCTACTAATTTCTATTTTGAACATTGGTCAACAGTTGACCCTGGACACTTGGACATAGGGCCATGTGTCATGCACCTATAGGAGATTACCTAGGGCTCTTGTCCCTCTGCAAAAGAGGCAAGAAAGAGGGTGCATGCCACCCTAGGCATGCACCTCATATGGATAAGGGATGGAGTCCCATATAGATGGGACTCCAGGGTATTTTGATATGATTAAACACCCAGACGCCAAAGACTCTTGCTTTATCCAGTCTTGGTGCCATCTATGTGGATTTTGAGGGACTCTCATCTGATTAGATTAGATGACATCATCCCATCAATCAGATTTAGATCTGATTGAATGAAGGCCTCTAATTGACTGGGATGATATAGCACTGCATGGTGCAGCAAGGTCTATTTAAACCCTATCTATGCCTAGGATTGTGAAGCTTTTTCTTTTCACCACACCGCAAGGCTGCCCTCCTCTCTTCCATACCTCCCTCTAATCCTCTCTCTCTCCTCTCCATGCCCAAAGGAGTTGGGCATGGGTTGAAGTGCAATCCAAGGAAGAAAGGTGCTCAGATCAGGAAGAAGGCAGCACTACTGAAAGAGACGACTGCTGCTTCTTCAAAGAAGTTTTGAAGAACTTCAAGATTAGATCCAGACCTAATTTTTGAAGAGGTGATTCAGAAAGAGAAGACTTTCAGATCTTGCCTAAGTGGACGTTGATAGAGGCCAGGCACGTGCGTGGCTCCTTCCAAAACCTTAAGATCATCATAGGATTATATGATTACCCAAATATAAGGTATGAAATTAAATTAGATTTAATTTTATTTTTATTATATAATATCAAATCTTTAGGATCAAATTTGAGATATCTCAGATTTGATTAGGATCATAGAAAAAATTTTTGAAATGATCCTTCAGATCCAATCAGATCTGAACGATCCTGTGCTGGGAAAATAGGATTTTTCCTACAATTGGTATCAGAGCTAGGTTGGCAGTTCATCAGATCTATTTTAGGTCTGATTTAATTTTTATTTATAATTTGATATTAAAAAATTTTAGATATCACATCAGATATGATTAGATTTGAAATTAAAAAATTAAAAATTTTATGATTTAGATCTATAATATATGAGATGCATGACTAGACTAGAAATAGAATAGTTCTATGTGTAGTCTAGTATAATCATATTATTAAATTAATTAAAATATAATTTAGATCTAATTTATTTCTATTTTTTAATGTTATAATTATTATAATCAGATCTAAAAAATAGAAAATAAAATTTTTATTTTTTATTTTATTCATATGAGATATGAAAGATGCATGCTTAGACTAGTTGTAGAATAGTTCTATAAAATATCTAGAATAGTTTTTATTTGATGTGATCAAATTTAAATTTTATTTTTTAGATATTATATGTGATATATTAGATCTAAAGGCATGCATGTTTAATTTAGTTATGATACATGAGATGTATGCAAAACATGTATAAGTTAGATCATTAATTGTATATGCGATATATGATTTAGATCTAACTAGTTTTATAGTAGAAATTATATTTTTGATTAAGATGTTTCTCTTGGCCGTTTAGTCATAAGAACAAAGTAGGGTTTAAAGGCCCTCTCCTTCCATTTGATGGGGTGTTCTTATGATGTATAGGGATGCTGTGTGTTCGTTCTTAATCAGAAATCAAAACTTATTCTTTTACAAAATCCTAGAATCTAAAATCCTAGAATTTTATTACATGTTTTATTCATGAACCCAAAACTTAATTAAAAATTAAGATTATGAAATTCATTAGATCTAAAAATTAAAAATTTTTAGATCTAAGATATATTCATAAAATTGGGTTCGAGCTTGGGTAGCTTAGTTAGGTTTAGCAGTTGATCAAACCAAATCAAGAGTTGGTTAGGTGGGATCAAAGAAAACTTAGTTTTAATCAACCTAATAGGATTAAATCTGGGTCAAGATTGAATCATATTGAGATGTGACTCAATCAAGTCAAGACCTAATTTGGCTCTACGATTCGAGCCTGAATTGTAGGCTAACCCAATTGGTTCTGATATGATAATTTGGTATCTAAGATAAGTTTGGTAGATACGATTGACTGATTTTTAATTAGGATCTACTGGACTTGAATGCATTCTTATCAAGTTAATGGCATATCCCTTCCACCGGTCTCACTTACTTGGCCATTTATGTCGACCCATTTCTAATTTGAGGTGACTAATAATTCGAGCCAATCCATGCCACTAGGTTAGTTATAATTGTTATGACTAAGTCAAGTCAAGTTTAAAGAGACCTAGATTAAATCTTTCTAAAAAAATATTAAGTCTAAGGTCTTCCACTATTGTAGATGTGCAGGCCCTTTCTGGGGTTGATTGTTCTCGAGTGGATACAGTGGTTCAATTGCACTGGAAAGATGCAACCATGCCTATTAGGCATTGGATGCTATGGGTTGGCGGATGGGTTGGGCTTAATATTTTGGATACAGTGAGGGATCCAATCAAGAATCCAATTCATGCAAGTGGTGGGTCTGACTTAACTAAGGAGTGGATCAATATTCTAGACATGGTGAGATTCATTAATTAGAGATCAGGTTTGGGTGCACCATCATTAAAAAATTATTGGATAAGAGTTGTCCACTCATCGGTTGACCCATCACCAATAACTATTAGGTGAGGTGATGAGCCAGTCGGTGGGACTGCACCATCCACTAAAAATCAATAATCATGATGATTTTTGCATCTCTATCTAGGAAGTGTAAGGATCCGAGGAAATACTAGGAGCCTAATTTATTTAAAAATAAAACTCCTAAATAAATTGATTAAGTCTAATTATAAAATCTAACTAAAAACTATGATATTTTATAGGAAAATGTTTGCATCCAATCCACTAGCCCATATCCTGGACACCCATAGACTGATCGGATCCAACTACAAGGATTGGCTCCAGAACTTCAGAATTATTTTGAGTTTCCAGAAGTTGACTCATATATTGGAACAGGATCCTCCAACCTTACCAGCCCGTCCATCCATTGATCAGAGAGCATCTTTTGAGAAGTGGATGGATGAGCATAATAAAGCTAGGTATTACTGTTAGGTGATGCATGCTAATTTATAGCTATGACAAGTGCACCAGTCGATCAAGTAATAAAGTGAATGAGTAGAGTATCATCCCTAGAGGATTGGAAAATAAGTACTGAAAAGCTCTTTTCTATGCTTTATTTAGAAGACCGATTTATGAGAATAAAAAATTAAAGAACAAAATAAAAAATAATTAAAAATTTTAAGAAAATAGAGAGAGTGTAATTATTAGAATTTTAAATTTAAGATTAATATGTTACTAAGGCAATCGGTTCACCAACTCAGTCAATACAATATTCAGATTATTGATTAATTTTATTTCATGTGATGGTGGAGTCTCCTAATTTATACACTACCCTTTGGTCCAGGCGTAGAAAAACTATCAATATTTATTAATTATCCTTTGGTCCAGGTGTAATTTAAATAAATATTAATGCATTAAGTTTTGTGAAACCCTCTAATTAAAATACGCTGCATCCAAAGTGCACTAAAATTTCTGCATGCATATGAATTCTAATTTGATTCATAATACAAGGTATATAATCAAGAAGCAATTAACATAGATGTACTTGGTCCGTAACATCTATGTTCATCAGATCAATTAGAAGATGGCCAGTAATCTAAAAGCATTAAGATCAGATTTATATACTCCTCATGAATAAAATTTAAAATTAAAAATAAATCACACTGAAATATTGCATCAAAAGAGTGGCTACACCTTAGCCTTAGTAAAAGAAAATTTAGTTCATGATAACAAGTTCAAAAATAGTAAATAAAATAAAAAGTATAAAAAATTAGAATGTTTGATTACTGAAATTGATTATCCGTCGCTCTTGATGTGGAGAAACTTGATGAAGAAGAATGAAGCTCCTTGATCGAATGATTCTGATTGTCGAAAGAAAAAAATTAAAAATCCTTTCCTTTCTCTGACAAATCTCTCTACCTCTCTCTGCCTCTCTCTTTTCTTCTCTTTCTCTTTTTTTTTTTATTTCTCTGACTCTCCTCCTTTTTATCTTTTTTTTCTCTCTGACTCCCCTCTCCTTTTCTACGGCAATAGTAGGTCCTCTATTTTTATAGGCTAAGAGATTAATTTCCCACCAAAATTCTCTTGAAATTAGGTTTAAGACTCTCAAAACAACTCAAATTAGGATTCTGGATAATTCTTGACCATTAGGATGTTGATCAAACGGTCCAAAAACCACTTAAAAACCCTTTAAAATATCCTAAAATCAAGTCAAAATTCAGATCAAGTCGGAATTCATGCTAGCCATTGGATCAATCGTTGGATTGAATCTGGGCCATCCGATCGTGCACAAAGAAGGCTTCTGAATCTTTAGTTTAACGTCGGGATGAATCTCAACCATTGGATCTCGATCGGGAGCTGCGGATGCCGTTCATCAGCGCATGCGTATTTCGACCATCGTCCGATCAAATCTCTAGTGAAAGGCGCCCGTCGGATCAAACAAAATTCCTAAATTATCCCTCTGTAGACCATGCGCGAGCCCGGTGTTGCGTATGGACCGCCGCATTCTTCAGCCAATCAGAGCGCGCTTCTTTTTCATGTGAAATTCTTTGAAATGCCCTCAAGTCAGGTCCACCATGCATGCCGTAAAAAATGCTGACGTCAGCCTGATGTCAGTGCTGCATCAGCAGGATCGGTCTGCTGAGCGGTTTGCTGAGCCGATTTTTCTGAACCGATTTGAACCGAACCGAACTTTTTTTTTTTTGAAATTCAATTTTGTGCTCGTTTGAAGTCCGTTTTGCCTAAAATTTATTTCATCTGAACCAGAAAAATAAGATCTTCACATTGGTGGCCTTCTTTCCTACATAAGATTAATAAAAATATCAATTTCTAAAGAAATAAATTAATTTATTTTATAATTTAATACTTTTATTAGTATATTTTTACCACTTATCACACCCCCCAACTTAGTCATTGCTAGTCCCTTAGCAATGTTTTATTTAATACCATGTTTCAATAAGATTATCCATCACAAAGATAAAATCTAGGACTAAAGGTCAAAAAGTTTAGAAAATACTGCTAATTAAGCATTGAGCTTCAGAAGCAAATTTTTCAGTCAATACAATTAAAAACTTTTCTTAGAGTACATCAAAGATCTATAGCACTTATGTTCGTGATGACTAACTTTAGCATTTCAGTATTAAATTAAAAGAACAAAAGTATCCTCTCTTATCACCTATTTTGGTCAATTTTCTATACATTCTTAATTTTATACTCATGAATTAAGGTAGCTTTCACACTGCCTTTTTTTTTTTTGCTGTGCTGAGCATCCTGGCCTTTCCTTCACCATTTTACATGAATTTTCATACTTGACCTAGGTGCAGAGATCCAGTTACTAGGCTTTGGGCAATCCACATATACTCTATCTTTTGCACTTTATTTTTAGGCAGGTAGCTCTTTCCTTAAATTCAAGTTTTTTTGATTAGAATGTATATTAATTACCAATTTTTAGTGATAATTGAATCCTCAGTTGGCCTTATAATCAATACCTACTTTGCCTTGTTAGTGTGCATGTGCAATTAAAAGTGCTAATAGTCTTTTAATGACCTAAGTAGGTTGCTAAAAGTTGATCCAACTAATCTACTTCTTTAACTCATTACATTCATTAGCAAATAATTCTATCTTTTATCACTTGTCCAGTCTATCTTGCTCAAGATTTTCTTCTTGACACATGGTGTTTTTTTTTTTCTAACTTATTCTACATTATCTTAAAGGAGAAAGAAAAATAAAGGATGCAATAAAGGATAGGAAGGAATACACCTGATTTGGTTCAGTCTGGTTCTTTGGAGCTTTGAAATTTTGCTTGAGCTCTCATTGATTTTTCTGCAAAATTGAAAATACACACCAGAGCAGTAAAAGAGCAATAATAAATTATTAAAAAATAAAAGAAAAGAAAAATTGATCAAAACTAAAAAGAAAAGAAACAACCTATCTAGTAGTTCTGATTTATAGTCTTCAGCTTGACTTTCTTTGAGTTCTGAAAGTTGAATCAATCTGGTGCCACTTCAATTGGAATACTTTCATGTTTGGTCGAGTCCTCTTTCAATTGGACATTGCTAGCTTTTATAGTCTCAAACCTATTTTCTATAGAATTCTCATATACTGAATTGTCAATAATATCAATTAGAAAATAAGTTTGATTATCATCAGTATGTTTAGTATCTTTGAAAATATTAAAAGTAACTTGTTCGTCTTGGACTCTAAGAATTAATTTTTCTTATTGAACATCTATTAAAGCTCCTCCAGTAGCTAAAAAGGGTCTCCCTAAAATAAGGGGTACATCATAATCTTCTTTCATATCAAGAATAATAAAATCAATAGGAAAAAATAAACTTTATTTACCTTTACCAAGACATCCTCCACTATACCTCTTGGATATTTGAATGGATCTATCAGCTAATTGAAGAGTAATAGTGGTAGGCTTCAATTCTCCTAGACCCAGCTTTCTGAAAATAGAAAAAGGCATGAGATTATTGCTTGCTCCTAAATCACATAAAATTTTACCAAAACTACAATCACCAATAATGCAGGGGATAGTAAAACTCCCTAGATCTTTTAGCTTCTATTGTAATTTATTTTGAAGTATTGCTAAGCATTCTTCATTCAAATTTATTCTCTCATGCTCCTTCAGCTTTTTCTTATTTGTTAGGATTTCTTTGAGAAACTTGGCATACCTGGGCATTTGAGTAATAGCATCTATAAAAGAAATATTAATATGTAAATTTTTTAATATTTTAAAAAAGTTAAAAAAAATTTTATCTGGATGCTGTATTTGTCTCTCTAGGAATAATAGTGGCAGTACGTAGGGCTTCACATTTGGATCAGCAAATCGTATACCTAGAGACCATCCATCTACCGGTTGTTTTGGTGACTGAAGAATTTTAGTTGATGGTTCCTTATTTATAATTGGCTCTTCAGTCTCTTTCTTCTAATGTGGCTTCTCTAGCTTTATACCACTTCTTAGGGTGATAGCATTGACTTGCTTCCTTGGATTGGTCTCTGTGTTGCTTGGCAAGGATCCCTAAGATCTCTCGGAGATTATCTTAGCCATTTGACCTATTTACATCTCCAAGTTTCGAATTGCTGTTGTTTGGTCCTGCCTAAGTTTGGCTTCCAAATTTTTTATAGTTACTTCTTTATTTTGCATGAATTTGACCATCAGCTCTTCCATGTTAGACTTCTTTTCAGCTACTTGGAACCCCGAGGGTGGCTGTTGTGCTGCATTTTGATTGCTCCACGAGAAATTTGGGTGCTGCCTCCACCCTTGATTATATGTGTTAGAGTAGGGATTGTTTTATTGTGGTCTGAAAAAATTACCAACATAATTAGCTGTATCAATTGTTTTAGCAAAAGAATTACCTGTCTAGCAATTGCTCGTATCGTGTCCTCCTCCACATAGGTCATAAGTGATGCTCTGAATATGCATAACTGTTCCCTTCAAGTTGTTGACTTTGGCTCTAAGGGCTGTAATTTCAGCTAGTAAGGTTGGCATGCAATCTACTCCCTGCACATCTGCTAGTCTTTTTGGCATCATACGTTCTGTCTACCACTGATAGCTATTTGATGCCATCTCATCAATCAGATCGAAGGCTTCTTTCTCCATTTTTTGGTTAATGGTTCCTCCTGCTGCTGCATCAATCATAGAATGATTAGTAGGAGATAAACCAATATAGAAAATTTATACCTGAAGCCATACGGATAGTTGATGATATGGACATCTCCTCAACAATTCCTTGAAATGCTCCCAAGCCTCATATAGTGTCTCCATGTCCATCTGCATAAAAGAAGTGATATCGTTGTGCATCTTGACAGTCTTGGAAGGTGGAAAGTATTTGGCTAAGAATTTTTATGCTAGAACATCCCAAGTTGTGATAGAACCTATAGAAAGAGAATAAAGCCAACTTTTAGCTTTATCCCGTAAAGAGAAAGAAAATAACCTTAACCTAATAGCATCATCCAACACCCCATTAATTTTAAAAGTATCATAAAGTTCAAGAAAGTTAGAAATATGGGCATTCGGATTATCATGCACGTGTCCACTAAATTGGATAGTTGATTGAATTATCTGGATCATCGTCGATTTTATTTTGAAGTTATTTACTCGCACTGGCAGTCTCCTAATGTTCAAAGCTGCATCGGCTATAGATGGTGTGATGTAATCACTTAATGGATGATGTACTGGTCGAATAGCTTCATGCTGTCCTTCGGTCGTCATATGCAATCTTAGATTGATGTCGTTAGGATCTTCAGCTGCCATGTTTCTTTCTTGTTGTAGTCTTCTAATGGTCCTTTCAATTTTTAGATCTAAAGATAGTAAGTTACTATGTCTAGTACGTGTCATGCATTGAATAATTTTTTTTAAAAAAAATAATAAAAATTAAAAATCAATTTCTAAAGTAAAGCTAGGATCAAAATTTCAATATTATTTTAGACACAATCCCCGGTGGTGCCAAAAACATGATGCGTGCTAATTTATAGCTATGGCAAGTGCACTAGTCGATCAAGTAATAAAGTGAATAAGTAGAGTATCATCCCTAGAGAATTGAAAAATAAGTACTGAAAAGCTCTTTCCGATGCTTTATTTAGAAGACCGATTTATGAGAATAAAAAATTAAAGAACAAAATAAAGAAATAATTAAAAATTTAAAAAAAATAGAGAGAGTGTAATTATTAGGGTTTTAAATTTAAGAGTAATGTGTTACTAAGGCAATCGATTCATCAACTCAGTCAATACAATATTCAGGTTATTAGATTAATTTTATTTCATGTGATGGTGGAGTCTCCTAATTTATTCACTACCCTTTGGTCCAGGCATAGCAAAACTATCAATATTTATTAATTATCCTTTGATCTAGGTGTAATTTAAATAAATATTAATGCATTAAGTTTTGTGAAATCCTCTAATTAAAATATGCTACATCCAAAGTGCACTAAAATTCCCGCATGCATATGAATTCTAATTTGATTCATAATACAAGGTATATAATCAAGAAGCAATAACATAGATGTACTTGGTCCGTAACATCTATGTTCATCAGATCAATTAGAAGATGGCCAGTAATCTAAAAGCATTAAGATCAAATTTATATATTCCTCATGAATAAAATTTAAAATTAAAAATAAATCACACTGAATATTGCATCAAAAGAGTGGCTATACCTTAGCCTTAGTAAAAGAAAATTTAGTTCATGATAATAAATTCAAAAATAGTAAATAAAATAAAAAATATAAAGAAATTAGATTGTTTGACTGCTGAAATTGATTGTCCGTTGCTCTTGATATGGAGAACTTGGTGAAGAAGAAGAAGCTCCTTGATCGATGTCTTGATTATCGAAAAAAAATTAAAAACTTTTTTTTCTCTGACAAATCTCTCTTCTCTTTCTACCTCTTCTCCTCTCTTTCTCTTTTTTTTTATTTTTATT
The DNA here is from genome assembly GCA_006176705.1 of Cocos nucifera. Lineage (NCBI taxonomy): Eukaryota > Viridiplantae > Streptophyta > Magnoliopsida > Arecales > Arecaceae > Cocos > Cocos nucifera. Next base: position 29,697 of record QRFJ01002201.1, on the reverse strand, counting down.
TCTCTGACTCTCTCCCATTTTCTCTTATTTTTTTTTCTCTCCCTCCTTTTCTTTTTTCTACGGTAATAGCAGGTTTTTTATAGCCCATAGATCGATTTTTTTAAAAAAAATCTCTGAAAATTAGGTTTAAGACTCTCTAAACAACTCAAATTAGGATCTGGATGATTCTAACCATTAGATGTTGATCAAATGGTCCAAAAATTACTTAAAATCCTTTAAAATATCTCAGATCAAGTCAAAATTCATGCCAGCCATGGGATCTATTGTTGGATTGAATCTGGGTCGTTCGATCGCGCATAAAGAAGGCTTCTAATCTTTAGTTTAACGTCAGGATGAATCTCAGTCGTAGGATCTCGATCGGGAGCTGCAGATGTCGTTCGTCAGTGCATTCATTTCGATCGTCCGATCAAATCTCAGTGAATGATGCCCGTCGGATCAAACAAAATTCTCAAATTATCCTCTATAGACCATGCACGAGTCTAGTGTTGCATGGACCGTCGCATTCTTCAGCCAATCGAAGCGCACTTCTTCATGTGAAATTTTCGAAACGCCCTTAAGTCGGTCCACCATGCACCATGAAAAATGCTGACATCATCCTAACATCAGCACTATGTCAGTGGGTCGGTCTACTGATGCGGTCGAACTGGACGGTCTGCTGAGCTAATTTTTTGAACCGATTTGAACCAAACCAGGTTTTTTTTTTTGAAATTCAATTTCAGACTCATTTGAAGTCCGTTTTGTCTGAAATTTATTTTATCTAAATCAAAAAAATAAGATCTTCACATTGGTGGCCTTCTTTCCTACATAAAATTAATAAAAATATTAATTTCTAAAGAAATAAATAAATTTATTTTATAATTTAATACTTTTATTAGTATATTTTTACCACTTATCATTAGTTTCGATGTTTGATGAGCTCTAGCACCAACATGAAGTTATTAAGATTAGCCACCAAATATTGGCTCACTTGTAAAAGTTGTTTAGTGAACAGAGTCGCGCAATCAAATATCAAGTCATTAAGAGACTATTTAAGGCTCGGATGCATGATGGATAATCAATCCAAGATCATTATCTGATGATGATCAAGAACTTAGAAGAGCTTGAGAAGCTCGATGTCAAGTTAGATCCAGATTTATAGATTGATATAGTTTTGCAATCCTTGACTGATGCGTATGGGTAGTTTATCATGAACTACTATATGCATAAACTTTAGAATATTTTGGCTGAACTGATGAACATGCTAGTTACTGCTGAGCTTTCTATGAAAGATTCTAAAGGCTCAGTACTTACTGTAGAGTGGATTTCTTCTAAAAAAAAGTCTTTTGGAAAGAAGAAGTTCGTGAAGAAGCAGAAGAAGGATGGTGGGAAGAAGAAGAAGGCAAAGCTAAAGAAGAAGGCTAATAAGAAAAAATATTTCTATTGCAATACTGATGATCATTGAAAGCATAACTACCCTTTATACCTGGCCAGCCTGAAGAATAAGAAGGAGGTAGATCTTTCTGGAGGTATGCTCGTTATAGAATCTAATCTTATGGTTTCTTCTGCATCCAATTGAATGCTTGACTCTAGTTCTAGCACTCACTTATGCTCTTCTATGCAGAGTCTTGAGGATAGCAGGAGACTGAGGGATGGTGAGATGATCCTATGTGTCAAAAATGAAGCAAGAGTTGCTACTGTTATGATTTTCAAGAAAAATTAGGATGGTTTCTCCAGCCAAAGTTATATGAATTTGAAAATGGATCATTAACCGGCTTGGAGTAGCCTTTAGTAGCTTGGACTTGTTCTTGGATAAAATGTGAAAACCATATAGTTATAGGACATTTAGTCACATGATGGATTGGACTAGCATAGATTGAACAAATTTTCTGATAATTAGAAGATGATGTAAATTATACAGGAGATTGTTGACCTAAGATTAGGAGTTGATCTAATTTTTGGATAAGAAGGTCAACTTTATCTAACTTTTGGACTATTAGGTTCAGGTCAGCCATTTGATTATCAGGTTTAATATGAATCAACCATTCAATTAAGTTCAACTAAATCAAAAAAAGCGATTTCCTACCATGCATGTATTAGTGTAACCCTAATGTATGATTCAAAATTTTTTAATTTTTTTTTAAAAAATTATATATATTTTTTATTATTTTATTATAGTATTATTTAAAAAAATTATTTTTAAAATTTTTTTAATTTTTTTAATTATTATTTTTAATTTATTTTAATTATTATTTTTAATTTTTTAGTTATTTTAATTTAATTTAATTTTTAATTTAATTTAATTTTATTTTATTTTATTTTTGAAGAGAGAAAAAGAAGAAAGAAATAAAAGTTCTAAAAAAGAGGTCCTAAGGAGTCCTAGAACTAATAAGAGAGAGAAGAATTAGGTTTAATTAGGTTTGATGTTGGTTAGCAATCAAGTTAGTCAATCAATCCTGATTAAGGATTATTCTAAATTTAGATAGCTCCTAACTGTTAAGGTCACCTTCAAGCCTTTCAAGTGTAGGATCAGCCAATCAACTAGCTAAGTAAGTGTAAGATCGATGGGAGTCTCTCCATTGCTTGTCTTAGACACTAATTGTACTTGGCTAGGTAAGTGAATGGAAGCAATTAGAAACCACCTTCCTTCGGGCCCAATCATCCCTGAATCACTTTTCTAGACATCAGTCAAATTGACTAATCCTAATCTGGTTCAACTCTTAGGGTTCCTTATCCTAATGAGCTCAAGCTCCTAGGGCTGATGTCTAATTGATTTTAAAATTAAAGGCTTAGGTCAATGCAGGATGCTAGTTGGTTTTTTATGGGCCAAGGAAGGATAATCAAATCCCCACCTTATCTTGATTAATTGGGTTATGCTCTTAAGTTAATTTAAAGATGCATATGCACAATCACTTTCAACAAGGGATTCTATGCAACTAAAGTAGATGCATAAAATTGATTAAACTTAAAGAGTTTACCTTGCCTCCAGCAATCACCATAAAAGAAAAAAATAAACATAAAACTAATATGATGCATGCTCTAAGCAATTAGGATTTTTAATCTTGTCATGAGATTTTTAATTAGATTTAAGTGGATATATTTTTTTTAAATTTAATTTAAAAATAAAATAAATAAATAAATAAAAAGAAAAAGGATTAGGGTTAGGATTGATCTCACCAAGTAAAACTAAATGATTTGTTTCTTGTCCTGATTTTTTTTGTTCTTTAACCTCTTTTTCTATATAAAAAAAGTTAACAGGCAATATTTATAAGAAAATAAAAATTTTATTTAAAATTTATTTATTAAAAAATTAAAGAGATCAAAAATTTAATGTCCGTGCCTTCTCCGACAATGATGCCAAAAACTTGGTGCATTTATCAAAATTATTTTTAATTTATTTAAAATAAATAAAAAAAATTAAAATCAAAAATCAAAAATAATCTCCAGCAATGGTGCCAAAAACTTGATAAGATCGTGATGTTATTGTTAAGACACCATATTTATTAGTTTAATTTAACTTTTTAAAATAATTAAGAATATGTAGATAGCAGTAAGTCAGATCAAATCCACAGAAAAGGTAGTATTTTTAGATTTAAAATCTTTGATTTTTGAAAAGAAAAAAAAAAAGTTTTAAAATCAAAAGTAAAGTCGAAAAATACAAAGAAAAAATTAAAAGATGTAGAAATTTAAACTTGGTACTAAGATCGATTAGTTAGATCTTAGCATCCACTTGCAATAAAATAAAAAATAATAATTAAAGTGTAGAAATTAAATTACAATAAGAATAAAGAGCATGAAATTAAAAAGCATAAAAATAAATATTATATTAATTAAAAATTATAATTTAAATACATAAAAAAAGAAAAAAAATTAAAACAGGCTGATCTTTGATCTTGGATCGATATTGGCAGAAAGATGGTGTAGAAGCCCAGCTCTTCTTCTCGACACTCGTTGCTTTGAAGCAGCCTCTAATCCAAAGCATGGCTTCACCTTGTACCAAAGATTCACCTTGATCGAAGATTTCTTGATTTCTAGAGGCTTGGGGTCCTTTTTATAGAGCTAGGAGGGCTAGAGAGTTTTTTCTAGGCAATGTTGGACTATGGAGGTCTTTGATCATCAAAATATGGAGAAATCTGAGTGAAAATCAGATTAAAAGGAGTCTTAGATGAATTCTATTGCTTTGGATGAAATCTGGCCATTCAATAGGATCCAACGGACCAAAAGTCATCAAAATAGGATGTGTATCGGCCCAAATCAGGTTGGAATAAATTATGGCCATTGATCACATGTTAATGGAGAAAATCTGATCGCTGATCATGCGTTGGGAGTCCTGATCACCATCGGGAGCTCTCTCTGCAATCGGATCATCCCTTGGATCGAGAGCTACCGTTGGATGGCGATCCACGTAAAGCCTGAAGCAAAAAATTTTCTCCACCGTCCAATCTTGACCGTAAGCAACTAGAGCCACACGATCGCGAAATTACTATTTTCATGCACCGCATAGACTGGCTGCACCGCACACCACAATCAATCAGCAGCTCCTGTCATTGAGTGAAAAGTCCAAAATGCCCTATGAGCTGCGATAGATTTTCTGTGAACCCTTTAAGGGTCTAGGTCCATCACGTGTTGCTCCATAATTCGCTGATTTCTGCTGAGCTTACGGTCCACGCTTGGATCATGGACCGATTGACAGCTTCCACGACTGAGTCAGTTAGCATTGCTAGCTTGGCGTGCCGGCTTTGTCGGCTTGGCTCGGTGTGTTTGGATGCGCTGGCTGATATGGTGCGGCGGCTTGAGCCGATTGAGCCATTTTCTTTTTTTTTTCATTTATTTTTTATTTATTTTACTTCTTTAGAAATTCATATCTTCTCCATTTTAGCTCCATTTTGTTCAAAACTTATTTCATTATAATCAAAAAAATAAGCTCTTTCTATTGATTATAAAATTTTATTTTCTAATTTTTATTATTTTTAATTAATTTTTTAATTAATAAAACTATGAATTTCTTAAAAATATATATAAATTGATCATTAATTCTTAAAAGTTAATATGAATTAATTGATAAATTAATATTTTATTGATGAATTTATGGTACTTATCATACCTCCCAACTTAAGCTTTGCTCGTCCTCGAGTAAAGAAAGAATTTAGTTTTAAATACCTTTTAACTTTAGAGTTTTGAATTTTACCTAAGCAGTTTTCAAAATGGCCATTGATATTCAGTAGAGTTTAAGTGAGACATATCATTGGGATATTAATACTTATCAATAGAAAAATTAAGTAAAGAACATTAAATTTTTCTGAAATTTTTCTAAGTTATCCCATCTTTATCTCTGATTTATCTAAATTTTCATATAGGCAAGTGTATTGCTACTTCTGTCCTTTATTTATTGATTTTTATTTTCACATTGTCCACTTTTTGATGTGAATATCATTGCTTAGGCAATGAGATCTAGTTACTCGATGAAAAATCAATATTTTTTTTAATTTTTTTAATATTATACCACTATTGAGTGTCTGAACTCCTTAAGCTTTCTATTTGATCTATATAGCAAGTCATGGGTCAATGACTCTCAAATTAGTTGGCTTTAGGGTACTAGGTATAGAATACCCCTCGGACTTACTAGCTCGAATCAAATAGGCTACAAGTTAAAACTAGCTTTACAACGAGCTTCTTTGCCCTTCCCATCTTTTGATGCGAAACTCAATGCTTGCTTAGGCAAAAAGGCCCGATTACTCAGTGAGAAGTACTCGAAAACTATTTTATTAAATAATTTTTTTATATGAAGAAACGTATAGTTACCCTACACAAGCCCATAAAAAGTAGATTTTTCTTTGATGCTAGGAGAAACAATTAGAAATGCTCAAAAGAAAAAATTTTTATGTTCTAGGCTTAACTCTTTATTGAGTTTTCTTAATACTTGATTCCTCAATATCTCACAGATTCTCTGATCTATGTATTAATTTTTTTTTAAAAATGCTTAGTTTAATTCGATTCTTAAGCATAATCAGGTGTTTAAATACTAATACTAACTTTCTCTTGAGGACTTAAAATTTTAAAATTTTTATTTTTATCTTCCTCCAACTTAATTGACATTGTCCTCAATGGACAAGAAAAAATAAAGAATGTAATAAAGAACATGATCTGACTATATTTTTGATCTAGCACATGCCTTTGAAAATTTAAGCTCTCCCTCCAACTTATTCTAATTATCCTAAAAAAAAAATCAAATAAAAGAATAAATTAAACTAAAAAAATTTAAATATTGGGTTGCCTCCCAACAAGCGCTAAGTTTACCATCTTCAGCCAGACACAATGCAGCTTACTATCCTGTGTTGAATATTGGATTGATAAATTCCAATAGTTTTGGATTGCTAATCTCAGAAAGTTGATTTATAATTTCATTATTGATATAATTATTATTAATTTTAGGGATATAATTTATGATCTCATTCTCAAACCCATGTTTATTAAGAATTTTTTCTATTTGTTCTTCTAAAATACTCATGAATGGAGTTTTTATATTAGGAGTTAAGTTTGATTCAATGGGTACTAGAAGGATGACTAAAGGTGGTTTCAATTTTGGAGGTAAATTAATGTGATCTTGCTTAAACAACTCCATTGACACTTCATTACATGCCTCTTGATTTTTGTGAGAAGAACTGGCTTCTAGGGTTGAAGGGAATAGACTTTTAGATTTATAAGTTTCAGGTAAATCATCTATTCTCTTTTTTTCTGTCTATCTCATTTAAACTAGAATCAGTACTAGTTCCTGGCTCAGGTTCTTCTATGTGGTTAGTGTCAGTACTAACCAGTTTCTCTAAATTTTCATTTTGGCTAGCATCAGTACTAGCATCTCTCACCTGATCTTTTATGGGTCCATAAGAATCCTATAGCTTTTATGTTCCGAAAGTACTTTGGCATTCTCAAATTAGGGATTCTTAAGTGAGACATTAGGTTGATAATTTAATCCAGATGGTTGGTGGACATTAGGTGGGTTGTTTGAAATTGGTAGGCTCGATAGTTGATCTAGTTCTCTCCTCATGTTAGAATCAACTAATTATCCTAATTGAGCTTCTAGCTTGGCGATTGATTGCTGTTGAGTTAAGATCGATTGTTGTTGATTCAGAATTAATTATTGAAGTTGGTTAAATCTATCATCAGTTAGATTGGTCTGTTGAGGAGGTGGGTATGATAGCTGGTTGTTATATGATGGCTGGGTAAATTGACTAGGCTGACCATTATTATAGGCATAGTTTTGGTATTAGGGCCCATTCTGATAATTTTGCAATGATGGAGTTTGGGTCTGAGCCTGAGTCTATTGTGGTTTTCAAGAAAAATTAGGATGGTTTCTCCAGCCAAAGTTATATGAATTTAAAAATGGATCATTAACTGACTTGGAGTAGCTTTTAGCAGCTTGGACTTGCTCTTGGATAAAATGTAAAAGCCGTGCAGCCATAGGACATTCACTCACATGATGGGTTGGGCTAGCATAGATTGAACAAATTTTCTGATAATTAGAAGATGATGTGAATTATGCAGGAGATTATTGACCTAGGGTTAGAAGTTGATCTAATTTTTGGACAAGAAGGTCAACTTTATCTAATTTTTGGACTATTAGCTTTAGATCAGCCATTTGATGATCAGATTTAATATGAATCAACCATTCAATTAAGTTCAACTAAATCAGAAAAAGCGATTTCCTACCGTGCATGTATTAGTATAACTCTAATATATGGTTCAAAATTTTTTAATTTTTTTTAAAAAAATTATATATATTTTTTTATTATTTTATTATATTATTATTTTAAAAAAATTATTTTTTAAAATTATTTTAATTATTTTAATTATTATTTTTAATTTAATTTAATTTAATTATTATTTTTAATTTTTTTAGTTAGTTTAATTTAATTTAATTTTTAATTTAATTTTTATTTTATTTTATTTTATTTTTGAAGAGGAAAAAGAGAAGAAAGAAATAAAAGTTCTAAAGAAGAGGTGCTAAGGAGTCCTAAAGCTAAGAAGAGAGAGAAGAATTAGTTTTAATTAGGTTTGATGTTGGATAGCAATTAAGTTGGTCAATCAATCCTGACTAAGGATTATCCTAAATCTAGATAGCTCCTAACTGTTAAGGTCACCCTCAAATCTTTCAAGTGTAGGATCAGCCAATCAACTAGTTAGGCAAGTATAAGGTCGGTGGGAGTCCTCCCGTTGCTTGTCTTAGACACCAATTATGCTTGGCCAGGTAAGCGAACGAAATCAATTAGAAACCACCTTCCTTCGGGATCAGTCATCCCTGAACCACTTTCCTAGACACCAGTCAAATTGACTAACCCTAACCTGATTCAACTCTTAGGGTTCCTTATCCTAATGAGCTCGAGCTCCTAGGGCTAATGTTTAATTGATTTTAAAATTAAAAGCTTAGGTTAATGCAGGATGCTGGTTGGTTGTTTGTGGGCCAAGGAAGGATGATCAAATCTCCACCTTATCTTGATTAATTGGATTGTCTCCTTAAGTTGATTTAAAGATGCATATGCACAATCACTTTCAATAAGGGATTCTGTGTAACTAAAGTAGATGCATGAAATTGATTAAACTTAAAGAGTTTACCTTACCTCCAGCAATTACCAAAAAAAATAAAAAATAAAAATAAAACTAATATGATGTATGCTCTAAGCAGTTAGGATTTCTAATCTTGTCATGAGATTTTTAATTAAATTTAGGTGGATATATTTTTTTTAAATTTAATTTAAAAATAAAACAAATAAATAAATAAAAATGAAAAGGACTAGGGTTAGGATTGATCTCACCAAGTAAAACTAAATGATTTGTTCCTTGTCTTGGTTCTTTTGTTTTTTAACCTCTTTTTCTGCAATAAAAAAGTTAGCAGACAATATTTACAAGAAAATAAAAATTTTATTTATAATTTATTTATAAAAAAATTAAAGAGATCAAAAATTTAGTGTCCGTGCCTTTTTCCGCAATGACGCCAAAAACTTGGTGCATTTATCGAAATTATTTTTAATTTATTTAAAATAAATCAAAAAGAATTAAAATAAAAAATCAAAAATAATCTCTGGCAACAGTGTTAAAAATTTGATAAGATCATGATGTTGTCATTAAGACACTATATTTATCAGTTTAATTTGACTTCTTAAAATAATTAAGAATACGTAGATAATAGTGAGTCAGATCGAATCCATAGAGAAGGTAGTATTTTTAGATTTAAAATCTTTGATTTTTGAAAAGAAAAAAAAAGAAAAAATTTTTGAAATCAAAAGTAAAGTGGGAAAATAAAAAATAAAAATTAAATAGTGCAGAAATTTAAACTTGGTACTAAGATCTACTAGTTAGATTTTAGCATCTACTTGCAATAAAATAAAAAGCAATAATTAAAGTACAAAAATTAAATTGCAATAAGAATAAAGAGCATGAAATTAAAAAGCATAAAAGTAAATATTGCATTAATTAAAAAGTTTATAATTTAAATACATAAAAAAAAAGAAAAAAAAATTAAAAAAGGTTGATCGCTGATCTTGGATCGGCATTGGCAGAAAGATGGTGTAGAAGCCCAGCTCTTCTTCTTGGCACCTGTTGCTTTGAAGCAGCATCTAATCCATAGCATGGCTTCACCCTATACCAAAGCTTCACCTTGACTGAAAATTTCTTAATTTTTAGAGGCCTGGGGTTCTTTTTATAGAGCTAGGAAGACTAGAGAGTTTTCTTCTAGGCAATGTGGGACTAAGAAGGTCTTTGATCGTCAAAATATGGAGAAATTTGAGTGAAAATTGGATTAAAAGGAGTCCTGGATGAATTTTGTTGCTCTGGATGAAATCTAGCCGTTCAATAGGAATCCAATGGACAAAAAATTATCAAAATTTGATGTGTATCAACCCAGATCAGATTGGACTAAATTCTAGCCGTAGATAGCACGTTAATGGAGGAAATCTGACCGCTGATCGCACGTTGGGAGTCCTGATCACTATCAGGAGCTCTCTCCACCGTTGGATCATCCCCTAGATCGAGCACTACCATTGGATGGCGATCCGCATGAAGCCTGAAGCAGAAAATTTTCCCCAGCATCCGATCTTGACAGCAAGCGACCAAAGCCGCATAATTGCGTAATTACTGGTCCCATAGATCGCATGGACCGGTTGCACTACACACTGCAACCAATCAGCACCTCCTATCGTCGAGTGAAAGGTCTAAAATGCCCTGTAAGCCATGATAGATTTTTTGTGAACCCTTTCCTCCACGTGTCGCTCCATGATTCACCGATTTCTATTAAGCTGGCGGTCCACGCTTGGACCGTGGACTGGCTGACGACTTCCATGGCTGAGTCGGCTAGGATTGCTGGCTTAGCGCATCGGCTTTGTCGGCTTGGCTCGATGCATTTGGATGCACCGACTGATATGGCACGCCGGCTTGAGCCGACTGAGCCATTTTCCTTTTTTTTCATTTAATTTTTATTTATTTTATTTCTTTAGAAATTCATATATTCTCCATTTTAGCTTCATTTTGCTTGAAACTTATTTTATTATGATAAAAAAAATGAGCTCTTTCCACTAATTATAAAATTTTATTTTTTATTTTTTATTATTTTTTTAATTAATTTTTTAATTAATAAAAATATGAATTTCTCAAAAGTATATATAAATTGATCATTAATTCTTAAAAGTTAATATGAATTAATTAATAAATTAATACTTTTATTGATAAATTTATGGTACTTATCAGGTCCCCACATCATAAGCTAAATGGATGCATTCCAGAGGAGATCTGGAGTGGAAAGAAGGTGGAGCTTGGCTACCGAAGGTCTTCGATTGCCCAGCCTATGCATATGTGGAGGTAATTGAGAAGAGCAAGCTGGACCTGAAATATCAAAAGATGACATTCATAGGGTATCCATAAGGAGTCAAGGGATGCTTGCTATGGGACTCTGAGGCACAAAAATCAGTGATCAGTAGGAACATTATCTTTAATGAGAATAGCTTCTTGAGGAGGTCTAGGATACATGAAACTGTGGAGACAAAGGTGAACAGTAATGGCCAATCTGAGATAGATGACATGCAGTCCAAATCCACGTATAGGAGTGTTCATATTGAGGTAGAGGTAGGTAGAAAAAAAGATACTTAGATGGAAGACCGACGTGAAGTACCAGTAGTTCAGATGGATGTGCAGGATCAGCCATAGACATCAAGCAGAGATGTGTCAGTGGGAGTGGCTTTACACAAATCCTAGCATACTATCAGGAGATCAGTTAGATATGGCATTGATGAGGTTATCTCCTATGCACTCATCACTACTAATAGAGATTCAGAAAATTATGTAGAGACTTTGGAGAGTGAGGATCATGATTCATGGATGCAGGCCATGATAGAGATGGAATCACTTGAAAAAAATCAGACATGGTAACTGGTGGATCTTCTAGAAGGTGCTCGATCTATTGGCCCAAAATGGGTGTTCACAAAGAAAGAGGCACCTTCAGAATAAGGTGGAGTCAGATTCAAAGCAAGAATGATAGCAAAGGGATACTCATAAAAGAAAGGGATTGACTATACAAAAAATTTTTCTCCTGTGGTGCGTCATACGTCTATTCAAATTTTGCTATCACTGGTGGCATAGTACAACATAAAGTTGGAATAGATGGATGTGAAGATAGCCTTCCTTCATGGCACATTGGAGAAAAGGATCTACATGAAGCAACCAGATGGTTTCATGGAGACTAAATAGGAAGAAAAGGTATGTTTACTCAGAAGGTCATTGTATGGCTTGAAATAGTCCCCTCGTCAGTGGTATCGAAGATTTGATAGTGTTGTTTTGAGCCTGGATTTCAGTATATGTAAACATGATTGCTGTGTCTACGTCAAGGATGTAGATAAGAAGGATGTTTTGTACCTGCTACTGTATGTAGATGATATGCTTATAGCCAGTAGAAGCATGTAAGCTGTGAAAAGACTAAAAAGGACATTATCATCTGAGTTTGAGATGAAAGATCTAGGTTTAGCTAAGAAAATCATTGGAATGAAGATTTGTAGAGATAGGTGTAAAGGAGTGCTCCATTTATCATAAGAAAGATATGTCTAGAAAGTTTTGGAGAGGTTAGGAATGGAGAAGGCCAAATCTGCAGAGACGTCATTACCGAGCCATATATCTCTCTCCAAGTTACAAAGCCTCCAATTAGAAGAGGAGAGAGAATACATGAAAAAAGTCTCTTATGCAAATGCTGTAGGCAATGTGATGTATATTATGGTGTGCTGTAGATCAGATATAACATATGCAGTGAGCACGATTAGTAGATACATGGCTAACCCTGCGAAGGAACACTGGAAAGCATTGAAATGGATATTGCGATATTTGCATCAAACAAGAAATTATGGTTTGGTATTTGGTGGGCAGCCAGAAGGATTTGAAGATGGAGGTTCGAGTCCTCTAGAAGGGTTTGTAGATGCAAATTATGCAGGAGATCTTGATACAAGGAGGTCTACTACTGGATACCTCTTCTGCGTGTATGGTGGACCGATGTCTTATAGATCAATCCTTCAGCCATTTATAGTCTTATCTACCATAGAGGCTGTGTATATTGGAATAATGGAGGCTACAAAGAAAGCCCTTTGGCTTAGGAGGCTGATTGCTGAGTTGAGGGTGGAAAAGAGCAAGGTTACACTATTCAATGAAAGTTAGAGTGCTCTGCTGTTGGCGCATAACCCAATCTATCATGCACGCACAAAGCATATAGACATGAGGTACCACAGGATCAGAGAGCTGGTGGAGAAGGTGAAGTGAAACTGATGAAGGTCCATACTAAGGAGAATGAGTCTAATGCACTCACGAAGGTACTCTCCAGAGACAGCTTTCAGATGTGTACGGCAAGGATGGGTTTGCTGAGAAGAGATGAGTTCACAAGAACTTGGAAGCACCAAGGTGGAGAATGTGAGCTCAAAAGTGATGCTCCTAAGTCTAGGAAATATGAGAAGATAGGTTATGAAAAGATAGGAGCAAGCCGGAAGAGAAATCAATTCAAATAGCAAAATTCAAAAACTGGGCTGGCTCACCCTATGACTGAGCCAGCTAAGTTGGGAACTGGCCTGGCTCAGTATAGGACTGGGTCAGCTATGTCTCAGAGGAATATCTAGACAAAAAGCAATATTTTTAGGCTATTGGCATGGTACACAACTGAGACCGAGTCGACCCAATCGCAGGTTAGCCGGCTCAGTCTGAAACTAGGTCAGCTCAATTTTTGCGGATTTGTTTTGTGTACGTGGGATGTTTGTATTTTGGAAAATTTTTCTATGAGCTTGGGGCTTGATCCTTTTGTAAAGTTTAAATACTAGAAATAGGTCAAGATTGTAGATGATGCTAAATTCATTGAATAAAGCTCTTTTCTCCCGAAAAACTCTTATGCTCTCTTTCTCTCTTTTCTCTTGAATCCATTATTTTGCTTCCGCGTTGATCCTAGAAAATTATTTCTTGTTGCTTGGCTAATCACCAACGGCCGTGCTGGTCTGAGAGAGGATAGTTTATCCCAACATTTTCTTGGTGTGAACCTTCACCAGCTCCACTTCACCATCTTCCACTAACCCTCAAATTTGGTGGTACTTGATATCAATATACTTGGTCCTCGCATGATATAAATAATTCTATGCGACCAATAAAGCACTCTAGCTATAACAATGCATTCTAACTGCATCTTGTAAGAATCTCATCTCCAGCATCAAGCCCTTCAATCATAAAACTTCTTTCGCTGCCTCCATGATGCCAATGTACTTTGCTTCAATAGTGTACAAGGCCATAATCGGTTGCAAGCAAGATCTCCATGAGACTGGACTTTCATACAGGCTAAATATAAAACCTATCGTCGAATGCCGAGTATCCACATCTCCACCAAAATCTGCATCTACAAACCCCTCTATTTGCCCTTATGCTTTCTTGGACATGTTAGGATGTTCTATAGCATGTTTCTATTGGCAGTAGCAGATGCCAATCCCAACTAAACCTATCAAGTATCTAAAGATATCCTTTAGTGCTATCCAATATTTCCTACTAGGCTAAGCCATAAACCTGCTCACCTGACTTATAGCATGGACTAAGTTTGGCCTACAGCATACCATAGAGTACATAATTCTTCCCACACTAGAAGCATATTGAACCTTTTCCATCTTCTGAATCTCCATTTCAATCTATGGTGACATGGTCTTAGAGAGTCTGACATGTTTGGCAAGTGGCAGTTCTACCAGTTTGGCTTTCTTCATTCCAAATCTCTCCAAGATCTTCTTTATGTATCCTCCTTGAGATAGATGTAGCAACCCTTTAGTTCTATCTTTAATTATTTTTATACCTAGAATTTTTTTCATAGGTCCCAAGTCCTTCATCTCAAACACCTAATACAAAGCTCCTTTTAACACCTACCTAACTTCTTTACTTTTGTATGATATCAACATGTTATCTACATACAAGAGTAAGTATAACCAAGATCCATCCTCCATAGACCTTACATATACACTCGGATCATGATCACACCTGGAAAGGCTAATACTTCTAACATAAGTGTCAAACCGCCTGTACCGCTATCTAGAAGACTATTTCAATCCCTATAGTGATTTCTTCAGTAAACAGACCTCTCTCTCTCACCCAGACTCCTTGAAGCCTTATGGCTGCTCCATTTATATGTTCTCCTCTAAATCTCCATGGAGGAATGCTATCTTAACATCTATTTGCTTCAGCTCCAAATCATGAGCAGCATCTATGCTCAACCGCACCCTGATGGATGTATGCCTGACAATCGAAAAGAAGACTTCTAAGTAATCAATGCCTTTTCTCTATAAGTACCATTTGGCTACCAACCTAGCCTTGTACCTCACTCCACCTTGCTTTGAAGGTACTTTTTTTTGGTGAAAATCCATTTGGAGCTAATGGGTTGAGCATCATCTGGTAGATCCACCAACTACATTGTCTGGTTCTTCTTGAGAAATTCCATCTCCTCCATCATGGCCTGCATCCATGACTCCCGATTTAGACTCTCCATGGCCTCTTTAAAGCTCTCTAAATCTTCATTGATAGTGATGAGAGCATAAAAGATAGTCTCATCAGTGTCATATCGCATCGATTTATGAACAGTATGCTTTGGCTTGCGCGGTGCCACTCCCCTTGCGGTATCCTGCAAGTCTATTGCCTGTGGCTGCCTCTACACTTCCTATAGGATAGATTGCTCTCCATGCTAGTCCTCCATAGGTATATCACCATACCTCTCCAACTCCATCTTAAACTGAATACGATCTGAGGTTGATATTGAGGGCAAATCATCTGTATCCGAGAACTATCTCATGCTGCCCTATGTTGTCTTCATAACTTCATATGCACCTTTCGACTTCATCATGATGCTTTTCTTATCAAAAATCACATTCTGATTAATGACACATTTCTGAAAATGTGAATCCTATAGTAAGAAACCCATCACACCTCGTAGAAATCTAATGAATATCATCTTCTGTGACTTTGGATCCAACTTGCTCTTATCGGCTTCTTCTACCAAAACATATGCATGATAGTCGAACACCTTTAGGTGGGCAAGCTCCACCTTCTTTTCACTCCAGATAGCCTTTGGACATCTTCCATTTAATTTTCTATAGGAAGACCTATTAATAAGAAAATAAGCATAAATAAGAGCATCACCCTAAAAGGATTTGGGTAGTGATGCCTGTAGCCTTAAGCTCTTGGCCTTCTCCATCAGTATCCAATTCATCCTTTTCATGACACCACTCTGCTGAGGGATCATCTTCATTATGTTATGGTGTTTGATTTTATATTTTTTATAGTATCTTCTAAATTCTAGACTAGTGTATTCCCCTCCATTATCAGACCTCAAACATTTCACTAGCTATCTTATCTCCTTCTTCACCTCAACTCTCCAGTATTTAAATCGAGCAAAAATATCTAACTTTTTTTTGATCAGATAAATCCATACCTTCTTAAAGAAGTCATCTATGAAGGTGACAAAGTATCTCGCTCCACCTCAAGTTGCAATAGGTGCCGATCCCCATACATCCGAGTGAACTAGCTCCAAAATAGTTTCACTCTGCTTGGTACTACTAGCAAATATAACTCTATGTTATTTACCGTAGATATAAGGCTCACATAGATCATCTTCTTCCTTTTTTAATGCTGGAATTAGACGTCTCCTACTCAACTCTATGAGCTCCTTATCACTTAAGTGACTCATATGATAGTGCCATAACTTATAGGCTAAATATTCCTCCTATGCTGCAAAAGACACATTCGCACTATCAGTAACCACTGAGCCCTCCATCCTGTACAGATTGCTGCTTAGTCTTCTCCCTTTCATCACCACCAATAAATCTTTAAAAATCCTCAAACACCCACTACTCGACTAACAATTGAAAGCATACCCCTATCCTTCCAAGTAACCTAGGGATATCAAGTTCATCTTCAGTTCCAGCACATGTTATAAATTTTGTCCCAAAGCCAATCATCAGTCTATTGATGATTGTGCTATTTTATAATTATAAATAATTTATTATTAAATAAAATAAATATTCTAGCATTTTTATCATAAAGTCTACATCTTCTAATGAACTTCTTTATTGTGATGAAGTCTTTAGGACTATTTAGTTTTGATAAAAAGAAAATTTATCGATTAATCCTTAAATTATTCATGACTAAATGATATATTGTTAATTAAGATAGTAATATTTACCGAGTTTAGGTCATTATAAGTCATATAGGTTGGTTGTCTTCTTAACAAAGAGTATGGAGATACTAGTATGGCATACAAATGAGATATAAGGATACATCATCACTAAATATAATCAAATTCAGAGCATTCTACTATCGAGAATTGCTCTAATGGGATATGAGTATAAGTATTTCTTAGACTTGAGATCACCATGGTGGCTTGCAAGCAACTCACTATGCTTTTGTGCCAAACTATCTGAATTTCTAATTCAATGATGGAAGATTTTTAGGTATAATCAAGTATTTGTAAAGTTGGTGAGTGATCAAGATGGGATTTACTACTTCAAGAGTTAGAGAAAATGCATCACTGTATTTCAATTTAGTAAAATCTTAGTCAGGATAATCCATAAGATAGATTTGATATTTTAAAATATAATATGAATGATCTAATCAGAGTTGATAGTTAAACTTTGAGTTATCCTATGAGTATTAAGGTCAAAGAGATGAATTATACGAAAACTATATCCACATGGGTTCTAAAAATGTTGCTTTATATATTCGACCTATCCGACCGTTAGGTACCATTGCTAGATGGTCACTTTGATTGATATAGAAATTTATTTCTATCCTATCGACTTAGGTTCAAACCTATGGGGTCACACACATAAGAGGTCTTGATCTAATTGGATGGTTGATCAATAATTTAGAATCGTTCTAAGGTCAAATAATCAATATAATTGATGTTTAACCTAGTGCAAGTATTGTAGGAGGATCGATTTGAAATTAAATTATTAATTGGCTTAATTTGATTAAATCAAGGGACTGAAATTAAGTCAAATTAAATATCATTTAATTAGATTTAGTTTAGGCTTGATTGGATCAAGTTCAATTAACTTATTGATAAGCCAATTGCAAGAAAGAACAAGTCCCTCTTCAATTATAACATGTATTCACCCAATTTTTGATTTGATTAGAAATTAAATTAGATTTAAATTTAATTTAATCTAATTTAATTAGGCTCTTAGTTAGACTAAGATCATCTCTAATTGGATTGAATTAGTTTTGATTCAATTGGATTCAAATAATAATTTAGACAAAGTCAAAACTAGAAGTCCTAGTGTGATTAGGATTTCTTCATCTTGCACCTCCTTGCTTTCCATGCCCCTCCATTCCAATTCTCTTAGAATTTTCATGAAAAATTTTATTTTTAGAGAGTATCCATGCCCTTTTATGTTTTCCATCATTTTAGAAGGAAATTAGTAGTGGAGTAGGTCAAAACAAACAAGTTGTTTTAACCTAGGTCTCTATTGGATAGAGTTTGATACATTATATTTTCTTATCTCTTTGAGGCACCAAACCATCTAATTTCTCTCTGATTTTTTTATAAATAATAGAAGACTTATTTACATATATTTTATAGCCCACAAAAAAAAATGAGGAGGGGACGCCAAAGAGTTGGGCGCCCCAATCCTTGCTCAATTTAGACCTATCTTTCTAGGTATTTTATCTAGATAAGGACTATATCATAACTCTCTATTTAAAGGGAGTTAGGACATGTGTTATCTATAGATTTTAGATCTGAGAGGGAGGTTTGGGATGTGGAAAGCTTGGGTGCAATGAGGATCTAGGCATGGTGCTTCATTGAGACACAAACTATTGTATCTTGCATGGTGAGAGAAAAAGAAGGGAGAAGAAAGGGTTCTTCTCCAGGGTCTTTCTTGATTCTCTTCTTCCTTCTTTTGTAAGATTTTAGAACAATGATTCCCTTTTCAAATCTTCTACTTTTTCTTCTAATTATTGGAGGATCCAAGGATTGGAGAAGGAGGCTTCTGATCAACCATCAAAAAAGGATCAGCACAGTACTAGCATGCTATGCTGATTTTCTATCGTAGGACTTCAGATCGATGATCGAGGTCTTGTATGGACATCCTATAGAGGCCAGACACATATGTAGCTTGGAGCAATAACCTCAGCCTTAGATCAGTGAGTTGAAGAACCTAACTTGCAAAGGTAAGAGAGATTCGATCTCCTTTTTCTTTCTAGATTAGATCTACTATAGCTTTGATGTTGATGTGATCAACATCAACTTTGCTTGATTTTTAATTTTAAATTTAATAACATGCATAGGTCATGGTATTAGATCCTAGATCTAAGATTAATTCATGTATTTTAATAAATTAATATTATTAGTTTATTACTTTCATTGACTGATAGATTTCAAAATATGTTCATGAAATCCTAGATCTTTCCCTTCAATTGGTATCAAAGCCTAGGTTTCTTATGATATAATTTTTATGTATATTTAGATTAGATTTAAATTATAATATATTATTTAAATCAAAAATTAAAATTATAGATCATACGAACTAATTTATAAGGTTATTCTATTATAATGTTTATCCCTTACAGTGTAAAGGTTGTCCTAGTTCATGTAGATCTAAAGTTAATCATAAATTTATTAGATATGATCTATATTAATTTATAATTTATTAAATTTAAAATTATTTAAATTTAAAAAATAAATATTTTAAATTATACAGATTGATCTTATAAGGTTGTCATGCTATAAAGTTTATCCCTTATAGTGAAAAGATTATCCTAATACGTACTGATCTAAAATCCTAATCATAAAATTTTAGATTAGATATAAAAAATTTTATGATTTAATTAAAAATATATTAATCTAATTTTTATCATCATAAATATATTAGATTTGATCTAAGATAATTTATGGTTGATTAGAATTGAAATAATTTCAACTTGAATTACATAAATATGTATAGATTAGATCTAAAGTAAATTCATATTTATATTATTTGCATATTGATTATGAATCAAACATACAACTAGTTGATAGAATCATATTATAAAAATATTTTATAAATATAAAAATTATTTTTAAAATATCAAATCCCAATCTTCAGCTCAAAACTTAATTAAGAATTAAGAGTTATTTGATTAGGATCTAAGATTACAAATTGAAGATCCTAAGACACAAATCATAAAATTTGGATTAACGGATTAGTGAGAATTAGGTCCATTAATTGGGTTAGACCTAAGGTTAGATTAAAGAATAGACTTAATTAGAGAATTGACTAAATCTAATCAATAGTTATCTTAGATTAGATCAAGGATTCTCTAGATCAATTATAATAGTTGTAGTTGGTCAAATCCATATCTTTAATGAGAATCAAAATAGACTTGATTCTTGGCTATGCGGTCCAGCCTGAACTATTAGGTTGATCCAATCGAAACTAATTAACTAGTTGGTGTTTAAGGTAAGTTTGATAATCCAAAATGGTGGTCTTTAATTGGCAGCTTGCTTACCTGGCTATTTCTAATGGTGTCTAAGATAAGCTTTAGCAGATCCTCCCACTGATCTTATATACCTGGCCTTCTTGATGAAATTATGTTTTGACCAGAATACTTAATAATTCAAGCTAACCCATATCAGCTAGATAAATTAGTGTGACTGATTTAGATGCTCCTAGACCAGCCTATCAATGGTCTTCCTTAATCTGACTTGGTGAAGTTAGTGGGAGGATCATGATTAGCTAGTTCTTCTGATTCTGATCTCTAAATCAAATAACTAAATCCTCCAGAATTTTTAGATCCTTAAAAATAAAATAGTTATGGTGATAACTAGATCATAGCCTTTCATTAAGTGAGTGATAATTGATCCATTAGTTGGATAATCATTGAAGGCCTAAAGGTCTGATGCTTATCAGCTAAGGGAATTATCATTTATTACATGATTTATTGACTGCATCTCTTTAAATGGTGGTTAGGTTGACCAACCAAAGTTGGGCTTGATCATTCATTGGTTAGATGGATCAAGAATGGTCATGTTAATGGTTGGACCTAATCGAACCCTTTCAGTGGAGGCTAAAGCCTACTAATTAGGAACTGGAGCAAAATTAAATTATTAAAAATTATTTAGAAAAATAATTGATTATGAAACTATCCTTAGATGTACATAGGTTGACCAACCAAAGTTGGACTTGTGTGCAGTCTATATGGATTTTAGTATCCACTAAGAAATTAGGATAATTCCTCGAATTAGAGGTTGAGGCTACCAATTCAAATAAAATAGTAGAAGAATCTTTTGATTAAAGTCTAAATCTTTAGGTTTAATAAATTATTTACTAATTAGATTTTGATTTTTTTTGTGCAGATATGGCCACTTTTCTTTCACTCCGATCGTTGTTGGAGAATGACAAGCTGATGGATCCAACTTCGATAAATGGTACCATAAGTTAAAGATTATCTTGGAGAATGAATAGATCATGTACATCTTGACAAATTCGGTACCTGAGGAGCCAGCTCCTAATGCACATGGGTCAATCAAAGATACTTAATAGAAGTAGCTCAATGACCAAATTACGATGTGTTGTATTATGCTAGTGGCTATAAGCAATAAATTCAGTCATAAGTTTAAGACAACTCAGCCAGAAGACATGCTTCAAGTGTTGAACGAGTCTTTTGGCATACCCGATGATGTTGAGAGGCATAAGATTAGTTGTGCCATCTTCGATGTTAGGATGAGGGATGGAGCTTCAATCACTGATCATGTATTGTACATGATCAGTGATGATAGAGCATTTGAGCAAGCTCAATTTTTTCTTGCATGAGTAGCTAGGAAAAGATGTAATTCTAAACTTGCTATCGAAGTCTTACCTTCCATTCCTTACTCATTACCAAATGACAAAGCCTAAAGTTAACTACCATGGGTTACTAGGGTTACTTCAGAACTTTGAGAAGGATCACTAACTCCACAAAGAATCGGTGAACTTATTGGAAGGGTCTTCTTCTAGTTCTTGATCCTTTAAGAAAGGAAAGAAGAACAAGAAGAAGAAGTCCAAAAAGATTCAAGTTCAAGCTGGGACATCTGTGGAGGACCAAACCAAGAAGCAAAAGCCTGATAAGAGTCAAGCGGAGTGCTTCTTCTGTAAGAAGTGAGGGCACTGGAAGAGAAACTATCCTTAATACATTACCTCCTTAGATCCAAACAGGCCGAGAAAGAAGTAAGTTATTGCTGGGCAAGATATTTATATGATAACTCCTTATAATTTTTCTATTTATAATATTACTAACCAGGTATTGGATACCGATAGCTCTTACCATATTTGCAATTCGTTACAGGGGTTGCAAGTTAGTAGGAGATTCAAAGAAAGTGAGAGATTTCTGAATGTTGGAGATGGAAGACTAGTTCCAGTTTTAGCATTATGAATCTTGAAATTTGTATTTGAGTCTTATACTATTGTTCTTAGTGATTATCATTTTTGTTCCAGTCTCTTTTTGAATATCATTTTCATCGGCCTTTTGGCCAAAAATAATTATGAGATTTTAATAAAGAAAGAACTTTATAATGTCATTTTGAATGGTATTACTATATTTTTTAGATTTTTGAATAATGGGTTATACATGATATCACAACCTATTAATATAGTCTACTCGACTAGCAAGCATCTAGATTAGATAATGTGTCTGATATCTACTTGTGGTACTATAGGCTAGGTTACATTAATAAGAATAAGATAAATAGATTGACTCAAGAGAAAATCTTCAAAGTCAGTAATTATGAATCACTTCTAATCTGTGAGTCTTGTCTTCTTAAAAAAATGATCAAGTCATCTTTTACTGAAAAAAGTGAGAGAGCTACTGAGCTCTTAGGTCTTGTATATACTGATATATGTAGGCTTATGAGCATAAGTGCTAGAGGTAGATATCTCTACTTCATTACTTTCATAGATAATCTATCCAGGTATGGATACATCTATCTGATGAAACATAAGTCAGATTTATTTGAAATATTCAAATAATTTTGAAATAAAATAGAAAAATAAACTAGAAAGAGTATTAAAATCTTTCAATCTGAACGAGAAGATGAATACCTTTCTGATGAGTTTCTCACATATTTAGGAGAGAATGGGATTCTCTCCCAATGGACTCTTTTAGGAACACCGCAGCATGATAGTGTGTCTAAAAGAAGAAATTGAACTCTATTAGACATGGTCCGATCCATGAAGGATTTTGCTAACTTGTCGATATCCTTCTAGGGATATGCACTCAAATCGACTTGCTATCTTTTAAATAGGATTTCAAGTAAGTCTGTAATTAAAACTACATATGAGATATGGATAGGATGTTAGCCAACACTTTCACACCTTAGGGTTTGGGGTGTCCGGCTTATGTGAAATGGTTAATCATAGATAAACTTGGACCTAGGTCTGACAAGTGCACATTGATAGGATACCTAAAAGAAATCAAAGGATATATTTTCTACCATGCTGATGAACGAAAGATATTCATCAACCCTAAGGCAATCTTTTTAGAAAAAGAGTTTCTTGGTGAAAGAACTATTGCCTCTAAGATTGAACTTGACGAAGTTCAACAGGTAAAAAAACCAACACCAGTAGCTGAATCAGAAGAGGATTTGATTAGATCAAATTCAGAGCCCAGTGTACCTACATCATTAAGGCAATCCAGTAGAATACCGCATCAGCCAGATAGATACTAAGATTTCTTAGTCTGGGATGCTGATCCCATCAAACTCGATGAGAATGATGAGGATCCGATCACCTATATAGATGCAATGTAGAGACCTAATTCTAAGAACTGACTTGAGGCCATGAAATCCCAAATGAAGTCCATGAAGGTCAATAATGTATGGATATTAGTTTATCCACCTGAACGAATTAAATCCATTGGATGTAAGTGGATCTTCAAGAGGAAGAGGGGCACAGACGAAAATGTGGAGACCTATAAAGTCCATCTAATTGCTAAGGGATATCGCCAACGTTATGGTATTGACTATGATAAGATGTTCTCTCCTATGGCAATGCTCAAATTCATTCGGATAATGCTTGTGATAGCTGCCCATCTGGACTATGAGATCTAGCAGATGAATGTGAAGATAGCTTTTCTAAATAGAAAACTGACCAAAAATATATATATGATACAACCTGAGGGGTTCACAATCATAGATGAGTCCAAAATGTGCAAGCTTTAGAGATCCATTTATAGATTGAAGCAAGCATCTCAGAGTTGGAACATGCATTTTGATAAGATGATCAAAACATAAGTTTTCATTAAGAATGGAGAAGAGCCTTGCATTTACAAGTGGGCAAATGGTCTGGTAGTGGTATTTATTGTCCTATATATGGATGATATTTTTTTAAATGGGAATAATATCCCCATACTACAAGAAATAAAAGTTTGGTTGTCATCTCAGTTCTCCATGAAGGACTTGGGTGAATCATCTTACATTCTAGGAATATAGATCTATATAGATAGATCTAAGAGGATGCTTAGGTTATTCCAGTCCACGTACATAGAAACTGTACTGAAGAGGTTCAGCATAGAGAATTTCAAGAAGGGCTATCTTATTAGATATGTGTGCCCTAGAAGCCAGAATTGGCTGACACTTGTAATACACTTCTAAGGGCAAAATTATAATTTTGACTATAAATAATAAAATGGGTTATTTTCTATCACATAAGTGTATTTAGTGTCTGTGATACATCCCTTGAGTTAATGGTAATGATAATTCATATTTTTAAGAGTTGAAAATTTAAGACATGAATTTTCATTTATTAACTCATAAAATGCTCCTGACCATAGGATCATCATGAGGATGGTGATTGATCCAAAAGGTTAGTGTACAATCGCTTCTTTGTAGTAGATGAGTCTTAAGTCTAATGGTGTAGAGACATCGAAGCGAGAGTATAGGTACTCATTAGAGAATGAGGGCACTGAGCGTGACCACCTCGAGTAGTCATAAGGAAGTCTACCTTCTCATCGATGACTGACTCGATGCTGCAGTGGTGTGTCTGGTTCTTTGACCTGAGGTGCATCGGTAGTTCACCTTGAGGGTGTTATAGTTTGACTACACCATGACTCGGTCTCCTAGCCATTCGGAATTCTGAGGTGTATGTTGGCTATAGCATGTTCATTGTAGGAATTGGATTGCACCAAGATGGAATCTATCTACCTCGGTAGAAGAGGAGCAGTCCCTATGATGATCATGAGAATCAAGTCCATAAGCCCATGGCCATGGCAGAGTGTGAAATAATAGAAAGAGTTTCTATTAAGGTTTTCACATTGGACTTGAATCGAATGATTAAATCATATGATAGAAATTAGGGTTTGACGAGTTCACCTTAACCCTAATCTGATCGGAGCTCAAGATAGAAGAACTTAATCACACAAGTAGCTGCACCAAGAGGTTCATTTTTTAGTTTTGATGGGTTGCCACCATATGCTGCTAGGTGTCACTGGTGGATTTTGGGAGCAATTAGAATGATTTAGATGATCGATCATTCTAACTTGTTTGAATCAGAAGAGTTCTGATCCATCGAAAGGAGTTTCGATGATGTCGATGATGGAGATCATGACATATCCCATTACCATACAGAACTGAATCTAACTAGGTCACACAAATAAGGGTTTGGATCTGGATATCATCAATTAGACTAACCCAGTTCAATTGATTTGAATAAGATTCAATTAGGTTCAAGGAAATCATGCTAGCACACGATTGAACCTAACATTCTCCTTTTTCTATCATAAAAGTTATCTCGACTAATCCAAATGAGTTCGTGCTCACTCAGGTATCTTTATCTGATCTGGCTAAAGCTTGTCTAAGTTAGAAAAGGGGTGTCTAAACTTATGAGATAAATTTGAGACAACACCTACCATTTCTATCACCTGCTAATTTTTGTACTTTGACTTGGTCAAATGTTGACCTTTGATCCTTGGACATCTACCCATGTATCATGCACTTATTGGAGAGCAGATAGGGGCTTGTCTCCTCTTTAAAATTGGAAAGAAGGTGGCACATGCCTAGGATGGCGTGCACCCATGGATAGGGATGCTGGAGTCCCATACGGATGGGACTCCAGGTTGCTTCTTGGTCTCTAATTAGGTGGCCCTTGGGTATCTACTTTGATCAGTCTTAGGCACCATCTAAGAATGAACCTATGGGTCTCTCATCTGATTGGATCAGGTGATGTCATCTCATTAATCAGATTTAGATCTAATTGCACGAAGCAACGTGATTGGCTGGGGTGATGCAGCACTGCATGGTGCAGCAGAGTCTATAAATAGATCCTATCTGCACCCACTTCTAAGCTCTCCTCCTCTTAGCCAAGCCCCAAGGTTGCCCCTCTCCCTTCTCCATGCCACCATCTAGCCCTCTCTCTCCTCTCCACATCTAAGAAAGTTGGGCCTTCAGATTAGTGCAAGTCAGGCAAGAAAAGGTAGACAAAAAAGGAAGAAGGCAGTACTGCTGCAGAGACGACGGGTGATTTTTAGAAGAAGTTTTGAAGATCCTCCAAATCAGATCCAGATATGATTTTTAGAAAAAAAAAAAGAGAAGAAGAAGATCTCCAGATCCAGCCTGAGTGGATATTGGTAGAGGCCAGGCGCTTGTGTGGCTAGATCCAGAACCTTAGGACTTCAGCAGGATCATCAATGGATAATTAGATTACTCAGAATCAAGGTAAAATTAATTTAGAATTAATTTAATTTTATTTTCTTATTTATTAGATTATGGAATTAGATATAAAAAGTGTCATATTTGATTAGGATCTAAGAGAAAATTTTGAAATATGCCTCTCGATCCAATCAGATCTGAACGAACCTGACCCAAAAAATCATGATTTTTCTTCAGCTGGTATCAGAGCTAGGTTTTGATAAAATTTATTTAGATCTAATTTAAGCTGATTAATTAGTGATTTTAGATATCATATGAGATGTGATTAGATCTAAAATTAGAAAAATAAAAAATTAAAATTAATTAATCTAGATCTAATATGTATGAGATACATAACTAGACTAGGAATAGAATTATTCTATGTGTAGTCTAGTATAATCATATTTTTTATTTGATTAAATATGATTTTTAGATCTATTTATTTACTATTTTTTGATCTTATAAATATTATAATCATATCTAAAAATAAAAAATAAATTAAATTTAATTTATTCATATGAGATATGATAGTTGCATGTTTAGACAAGTTGTAGAATAGTTCTGCAAATAGGTCTAGATTAAATTTTATTTGATAAGATCAAATTTAAATTTAATTTTTTAGATGATTATGAGATAATTTAGATATAAAAAATATGCATGCATGATATATGTGATATATACAAAATATGTTTTAATTAGATTTATTTTTTTATATGAGATATATGCTTAGATCTAATTAGTTTTTGTAGATTAGTTGTGTTTTTGATTAAGACGTTCCCCTTGGCCGTCCGATCATAAGAATAAAGTAGGGCTTAAAGACCCTCTCCTCCCATTCGATGGGGTGTTCTTATGATATGTAGGGGTGCTGCACGTTCGTCCTTAATCAAAAATTGAAAACTTACTTTCTGCAAAACCCTAGATCCTGAAACCCTAGGATCTTATTTACATGTTTTGTTTAAGAATCCTAACTTAATTAAGAATTAAGTTTATGAAATATCAATTAGGTCTAAAATTGAGAATTTTAGATCTAAGACATATTCATAAAATTGGGTTCGGGCTTGGGTAGCTCAATTAGGTCTAGCGGTTGATCAAACCGAATCAAGAGTTGGTTAGATGGGATCAACAATGCTTAAATTGACCAGCCTAATAGGATTAAGTCTGGGTCAAGATCAAGTCACATGAGTGATCAATCAAGCTAAGACCTAATTAGGCTCAGTGGTTAGAGTCTGGATTGTAGGCTAACCCGATTGGTTCTATCTCAATAATTTGGTGTCTAAGGTAAGTTTGGCGGATACGACCGACTGATTTTTAATTGGAAGCTACTCGACTCAAATGCATTCTTATCGAGTTAATGGCATATCCCTTCCATCGGTCTCACTTATCTAGCCATATTTGTTGACTTAGTTTTGATCTGAGGTGGTCAATAATCCGAGCTAACCCATGCCACTAGGTTAGTCATAATGGTTATGACTATGTCAAGTCTAGTTTAATGAGACCTAAATCAAATCTTCCTAAGAAAAGATTAAGTCTGAGGTCTTCCACCATTGTAGATGTATGGGTCCTTCCCGGGATTGATTGTTCTCGACTGGTTATAGTGGTTCAGTTGCATTAGAAAGATGCAACCATGTCTATTAGGCATTGGATGCTACAGGCTAGAGGATGGATTGGGCTCAATATTCTAGATATGGTGAGAGACCTAATTAGGAATCCAATCTATGCAAATGGTGGGTCTGACTTAACTAAGGAGTGGATCAATATTCCAGACACGATGAGATTCATGAATTAGAGACCAAGTTTGGGTGCACCATAATTAGAGAATTATTGCACAAGAGTTGTTCACTCATTGGCTAACCTATCACCAATAACTGCTAGGTGAGGTGATGAATCAGTTGGTAGGACCGCACCACCCACTAGAAATCATAATCGTGGAGATTTTCGCATCTCTACAGAGGGAGTGTAGAGATCCAAAAAAATAGTGGAAGCTAATTTATTTTAAAATAAAATCTCTAAATAAATTGGTTAAGTCTTAATTACAATATCTAACTAGAAACTTTGACTCTCTACAGGAAAATATCTGCATACAACCCACTAGCACGAATTCTGGACACCCATAGATTGACCAGACCAAATTATAAGGATTGGCTCTGAAACTTCAAAATTATTTTGAATTCTAAAAAGTTAACTCATGTATTGGACCAGAACCCTCCCACCTTACCAACTCGTCCATCCGCTGAATAGAGAGCATCTCTGGATAAGTGGACTGACGAAGATAATAAGGCCATATACTACATGTTAGGCTCGATGTCTGATGAGCTTCAGCACTAACATGAAGATATCAGAACTGCTCGCCAAATGTTGGCTCACCTACAGGAGATGTTTGGTGAACAGAGTCGCGCAACCAAGTATCAAGTCACTAAACGACTGTTTAAGACTAAGATGTGTGATGGACAGTTAGTCCAAGATCATTATCTGATGATGATCAAGGACTTGGAAGAGCTTGAGAAGCTCAGAGTGAGATTGGACTTGGATCTACAAAATGATATAATTCTGCAATCCTTGACTGATGCGTATGGGCATTTCATCATGAACTACCATATGCATAAACTTCAAAACTCCTTGGCCGAACTTATGAACATACTGGTTAGCACTGAGCTTTCCATGAAAGGTTCTAAAGGCTCAGTGCTTGCTATGGAACAGACTTCTTCCAAGAGAAAGTCTTTTGAAAAGAAGAAGAAGTCTACGAAAAAGTAGAAGGTGGAATGAGGAAAGAAGAAAAGGGCAGAGCTAAAGAAGGCCGCTGACAAAGAAAAGTATTTTCATTGCAACAATGACGGCCACTAAAAGTGGAACTGCCCTACATACCTGGCCACCCTGAAGAATAAGAAGGAGGCTGGTCCTTCTGGAGGTATGCTCATTATTGAGTCTAAATTTACGATTTCTTCTGCATCCAGTTGGATGCTTGACTCTGGTTCTAGTGCTCATTTACGCACTTCTATGTAGGGTCTTTAGGATAGCAGGAGGCTAAGGGATGGTGAGATGATCTTGCGCATTGGAAACGGAGCAAGGGTTGCTGTCGTGGCTATGGAAACATATCCTCTTCGACTACCATCTGGATTAGACTTAATATTAAAAGACTATTATTATGTACCTACAGCAAGCAAGAATTTGATTTCTATTTCTTGCCATGCAGTAGAAGGCTATATAATTAGTTTTCTTAAGAACTATTGTAATATTCTTTATGAAAGAAGTAAAATTGCAAATGGTTTTCTTATTAACGATTTTTATCAGTTATATGTTGATGTATCTATTTTTAATTTTGAGCAAAATGTGAATGCTATAAAATCAAAATGACCTAGGGATAGTCCAAATGATAGATATCTGTGGCACCTAAGATTAGGTCATATAGTAGAAGATAGGATTAACAAATTAGAGAAAATTGGGTTATTGAGTCCATTGACTTTCGAGTCATATCCAATTTGTGAATCCTGTCTTCATGGTAAAATGACTAAACTTCCTTTTTGAAGGAAATCCTGATTTCCGGTCCTAAGGTTTCG